>OZ017788.1:6585826-7130826 GCA_963969325.1 Lycopodina hypogea
CAAGGATCCTTGCACTTCTGAGCATCCTCACTATACTTGGCATGATAGCAGCAGAGAGAGTGTGGGGGGTGAGGATTTTGTGGAGCTGGGATGTGAGTTCAATGGAAATTGGATGTATTGTGAGGAAGAGATCAGTGGGTAGGGGTCAGAGAGGCAATGAGATCAGCTAGACTTGCAACTTCGTCTTTAGGTAGTTTTACTTCCAAGTTTTCCCTGGGATTGGTTTGAGAAACTGCAGCTATAGTTGGTGTAGCTACTTACATTACCTTGTCGTCTGCCATGTCAGCTAGCTTGTGGAGATCAGATGAGGCACCAGCAGCAGCTAGAACCATCCTGACATTGGGAGGTAGACGTTGAAGAAAAAGTTCTCTTAAGAAGTAGTTGGCATCAACTGACATGCCAAGCTTGTGTCCTAAGAGCTGTTGCATTCTGTGGAGTAGTTGAGTTGCCTTTCTGTCCCATAGCTCTTCAAGAATGAGCTTTTGCAGTTTGTGTTGATCAGAGGCAGAATTATAGATTTTCAGCTCCATTATATATATATATATATATATATATATATATATAAAAGGAGATGTCTGTGTGTGTCTGTCTGTCTGTATGTTTGTATCACTATTCTGGCCAAACCTGTGGGTGGATTTCTCTGAAACTTGGCATGATGATAGGTTTTGACCCAACTTAAAACGTGGGCTAAAAAATCTGGAAAATGGTTACCATAATAACGAGAAATAGCCAAAAATGGTATTTTTGCCAGAAAAACCATTGGAGCTACAGATCTAACACTTGGTATCTATATACAACTTCACTCTGGGAGTAACATGGGATGGGTCTCACCAGGTCACACCTCTTTCTTTCTCTGTGTAAGGCTATTAATGCTAAAAAGGCATTTTAGAAAAAACACTTGAACCTTGGGAGTTAGATCAATGAACCCATATATATTTAGAATCAACATAATCTGAGGAATATTTTAAGTACATTTATATGACCACACCCACTTCTGTTTTCGTGTCAGGCCCAAGAGGCCAAAAATGGTACTTTGGCCAAATAAACCGTTGGAGCTGCAGACTTGATATATGGTAATATAAGCAACTTTACTTTGGGAGTAACATGGGTGGGATCCTTCCTGGCTACACCTCTTCCCATTGGTGATGTGGATGGATTCTCTGAAACTTGGCATGATGATAGGTTTTGACCCAACTTAAAACATGGGCTAAAAATTTCAGAAAGTGGTTACCATGGTAACAAGAAAAAGCCACACACAAAAAAAGGTATATTTGCCAGAAAAACCCTAGGAGCTACAGATATATAACTTGATATGTATACACAACTTCACTCTGAAAGTAATATGGGCTGGGTCCCACCTGGCCACACCTCTTCCTTTCCCTGTGTAAGGCTAAAAATGCCAAAAATGGTATTTCAGTAAAAACACTTGAACCTAGGGAGATAGACACATGAACCCATATATATTTGGAATCAATGAAATCTAGAGTATGCATACACGACTTGACTTTGGGAGTAACATGGGTGGGATCCCTCCTGGCTACACCTCTTCCCATTAGTGTGTGAAGTGAAATGGTGCCAAAAAAAAAACAACAAAAAAAGGTCAGATCCAGAAACACAATTTAATATATATTTTGGTTCGTAAGTGTGTTTGTACGTATTTATATCTAGGCATCACAGTGAAATTTGGTATGTGCTCTCCAAGAACCTGGGTGAGTGTTATTAAACACATATGGGTAAGATAAGGGGTGTAGTTTTGTCATAGCCACACCCACAGGAAGTTATTTTGGCTATTGAAAGCTAATCAAAGGACTAACAAGACTGAAATTTTGAATGAGATTTCCAAGCAACTGGGTGAGCATTATTAATCAAGTTTGCGTGTGTCAATGGGTGTGATCTGGTCATTGCCACACCCATTGGACTTCATGCCTGCCAAAAACTCATTTATGGACCGATCAGGCTGAAATTTGGAACATGAATTCCAAGTAACTGGGTGAAAATGACTAACTACATGTCGATATGGCAATGTGTGTGGTTTGGTATTAGCCACACCCAGAGGAAATCGTTTTGGTTTCAAAAGACAATTAAAGGACCAACCAGGTCTAAATGTGAAGAGGCTTTTATAATGTTTCATGTTGACATTGGCTGGGCAACGTTTGGTATATGCTGCTAGTTTATATATATATATATATATATATATATATGTATTTCTATCTCTGCGTATACCTGACTGTCTTTTTTCTCTCTGTATGTTTTTCTCTCATTGTTTATTTCTACTGTTCTTATCTGTAGTTACTGTCGAATCCTCATGATAAGTTTTCAGAAAAGCCTGGAGACGTTATTGTTACAAGAGGACTGTTTACAACTATGGAGCAATTAGATTGTTATGAGAAAATGTGGCACATACATGTTTATCAGCTGACTTGGGACCAACATTCAAAAGTGGTGAGAATGGAATGGATGGGTAGGAGGAAAATACAAAAGAAAAGTTGGAATGATTCATTATGATTTAGTGAGTATGTGTGGGGGGGGGGGGGTGGTGGGAATGAAGGTCTACGTTCTACACATGTATACATATGGAGAGAGAGAGTGAGAAAAGCACTGATATTACCAAGGTAATTTTATTTCTTTCACAGTTCAGAGAAATGTGTGGTCCAGATCAAAACGAATTATTTTCCAACTTAAGGTAAGAAAGTAAACACGAATATGCAGCTCTCACTTTTCTGATCTTGTTGTACCCATCTGAAGCTGTTTCTTTCTCCTATATTGTTAGTTGTCCCTACTCTTTCTTCTTTTACCCACTTCCAGATGCCTGGAAATTCAGTATCCTCACTTCCCATCTGAACAGGAGTTTTTGCACTATATTTTAAGTGCTGGGGATCTGCATCAACATTCAGAAGGAGGCAAATTCTGTTTCCTCACTAGGTTTGCCATGGACAGGCAACGATTACAAATTGGAGCAAACTTGTTACCATGCTTAATTGAATTCTACCAATGGCTACATATGCATATTGCTCACCTTATAACCTATGAGCGTGCTTCATCTGTCACTATTGGTTACATTGTCAGACAGGCTGCGAAAAATGCAAGCAAGGAATATGGCCAGCACATCTTGGACCTCTATGAAAAGGTTAAGCTCTACTACAACATTTATGTAGAGCTGATTGGAGGAGCTATTGGGGTTGAGGCATGTGCAGCTGTACGTCAGGGTAACAAGATCTTCACCATAGCTGATGATATCCCAATTTTACATTTTCTATCAGGTACAGTGGGCTACGTTAACATATGTCTGCCTATTTCGTGGTCATATTTTTGCCAATTAGCTGGTTTCTTGCTTTGATTGTAAACTTGTATCTTAGCCTGATTTGCTCCAGAAGTGTAGGAAATGTGTACATACATAGGGTTCATGTGCATTATTCCCTTTAGATAAGGAAAAGGAAGGACAAGGGGATGACTGGCTGTATGCAGTGATTGCAGACATAATCTTCAGCCATAATAAGACCATCCAGTGTCTCTACTCTTCTTGCCAGATATTCACTCTAGCCCGACTATTGTCTGACCAGCCTTCAAGTATTTATCCAACGGAAGTAGACACCAAAAATGCCATCATCAGTCAGTTTGATGAGTGAGTTCCTGGGGAAGGAGGGTAAAGTTGCATCATTGTGTATAAAAGTGGGATTGAAATGTTAGTACAACAGAAATTTTTATCGTAAGCTCTCCTTTAAAAAAATTAAAAAAATTGGACATTTGCATGGTAATAAGATATTTTGTATCTGCTTGCTCATTATTTTGTCACTCTTTTGTCACTCTTTTTATTTGTCTCAGTCTACATGGGATCAACATCTACTTGCAACTAATGAGGAGTTGCTACGATCATCCATTTCCCCAGGACAGTGGCTTGCCCAATGGAGAGCCAGTTTCAATGTTTGCCTTTGAGCAGTTGGAGGAGGCTATTGTGGGGGAATTTATTGCTGGAAAGCCTATTATCAAATCAGAATCATTTGTTAGAACTGTGTTTCAGTTCAAAAAAGAAAAGACTGAAATTGGCAGCTCTCCAGAGTAAGTTACAGTTTTCTTACTGTGTGTGTGGTGTTTTCCTCCAACTCCTCTTTTTGGTTATCAACTAATCCTTCCCTGCAGTGTGGCATGCACCGCTCTAGACCTGCAAAATATGGATGATAACTTACCAAGAAACTTTAAATGTTCTCTCTCAGAAGTACTCCAGAAGAGATTTGAGTATGAATTCCACTCTGCCAGCTATTCCTTGCTGAATGAGGTGGTGATGGGATTGAGGGTAGTCATAGGTCACCTCTTGAAAGTCTTACTTGTTAGACTGGCAGGTGATTATGGTGACCTGGAGAGTCAAACAGTCCTTGGCTTCATGCTGAACTTATACGAACATTCGAAGGAGCTCAGTGTTGTACTACAAGAGATTGGTATTAAAAGTGCACTACCCTCTCATCTCTCATGTTTGGATGATCTCCGATTAGCTGAGACCTACAGCTGCCTTACACTCTTCTTTATCTGGGTTGAGGATGGATTGTATGACTTCAATTATCTTCCTTTTCCCCTAAAAGTCCACCTGCACAATCATGACAGACTATTCGTGGAAAATCAATTTCTGAACTGGCAAGGATGTATGAGTGACCTGAAGGAGGAAGTGTTGAAGCTAATATGTATCCTGAAACTCTCTGAGTCAGATATAGCCAGCCGGGTCACTAAAGCTGCCAGTGTAAGCATCTTTGCAAGTACAGTCAGTAGTGGGAGCAGGTGTAGATTGGCAGTGGCACATAGAGATTATATATACTCAGTGTTTGTGTGCGTATATTTTGTTTAGATATGTGGAGAGGTGTAGCATATTTAGCATTTGTTTTTGTTTAAGCTATACTAGGGTAGGAGGAATAAGAGCAGAAAATAGAGTTACAGTTAAGAATGTGACCTGAGTTAGAACTAAAGCTTTAGTTTAGCCATGATTAGATCTGAAAGGTAAGGATAGGACCAGGGTTTGAGCTGAAATGAGGGCTACAGCTAAATATAGATATATAATGTGATGGTTGTGATTAGAGTTAGAGCTTGGAATATATCAAGGTTCCATCAGAAACCAGGGACTAAAATTTAAGGTAATTTTTTTTAGAAATAAATGGGGAAAAAATTGCATGTTTCATACTAATTGCTATTTATAGCAAGCTATTTTATTAAAACTGTCGACATACGTTTCTGTATAAACAGTGTTGTAGCTATATATATCATATCGTCTATACTTAATGTCTTAAATATTACATGAATACAGTAGGGATAAGCTTTCTAAACACTTCATCCTTATCTTATAAATAACTAGAAAAATATACCCAGCGTTGCCAGGGCCAAATATATATTTGTGATGATGATAATATATCTATGCAAATCAGTATAGTGTTATATATACATAATGCAATGACTGACATTAATCGCTATATTCAAACTGTGTGAGACATTAATCTCTCTATTCCCATTATCATTATTTTGTTGATGCTCACAAAAAAAACAAAGAAATTACAAATACCAGTGGAAAAAAAAAATATGGAAGAGAGAAGATAGGTAGAAAAGTATTACTGCAACCTCCTCACATAACAATAGGATCTGTCAGAGCCAGACTAATCTAATCAAAACCACAATTCTCTATATTGAAATATCAGAGCCTCCAAGCAGTAGCCTAATCCTTGGGTTCTAAAGTGACCACATTAATATATTTTATAGTGTGTATATTCATGCAACACTAAAATTTACAATCCAAAAATAATTAAAATTTCACTTCCTTGCATTATAGCAGTTTTCCACTCTGGTTGTATGTAGGAAAGGAATATAATAATCCCAAATTTAAAAAAAAAGAAAAAAGTTTACATGGTCAATATAGTATTTACATGACATATCTGTATGTGTGAATTGGGAGGCAAACATTAATGATGTAATTGATCTCTGCATTCAAATGATTCAATTAATGAACATAGTATTTGAAGAAAAAAGATCAGCAGACACAATACTACAGCATGAAAGAATAGATAAGAAAGAAATACTGCAACTGCTTTACAGAACAATAGCCAAAGCTGTAGCTTGACCTTAATATCAGACGAGGCAGAAAAATGTTCACCCTTATGGAAGTGGGTGCTCCAGGAGGGAGTGCAGAGGAATAGGGTTAGTTGATGGATATAATATAATATATGTTAGAAGGAAAGGGGGGGGGGGGGTCATGTGGTTATCCTCAGAGTTACCAAAATCATAATGCTCAATTATGGTGGTGATTACTTCCATAAAGGTAGGGCCCATGGGTCTATAACTTCTTAGAATACAACGATTGTCCTAAGAGTTCCTTGTGAAAAGGAACTTTTTTTATTTAGAGAAAATTGATGCTATTTAATGTTGTGTTCATATAAAATTGTAATAAGGCAAAAAAGATAAATATATTTTTCCGTTTCCTATCACTTGAAGGTCATTGCCATTATCTGATGCATGTTAGGAATCCAAGCCTTATAGACCCACAAGGTGTCCAGTAGCTGAAGAAGATAGTGATTCCTGTTTAAGTTGGACAGTGCTCTGCTATATAGGTGTTCTTCTGTCAGCTGCTAGGCATGTTATTTTAACCAAGACAGTGTACTGAAGTAGTGCTCACAAGAATTTAACCACTGAAAGGGTTAGAAGCAAGAAGAGTACTGCATAGATTTTGAGATATGATCTCTCTCTTCTTTTACTGTTCTAAATTTCTCTTAGTGTGTCTTACACTTGCTATATTAAACAAAGAGTTAAACTGGAATCAAAAGAGACTGAAAATTTCCAGCCAAAAACCTGCTCACTTATTATTTATTGTTTTGACTTAATAATGACTTAATCACATGTAAACCATGACCAGGAATTGAACGAACCGGGGAGCTTAGTACTGGTTGTTGGAGGAAGTTTCTAAACAAACAACGAGATCAACAAGAAAATAACATTTATACTCTTTGAACTTGTTCCCAAATGTAGTTTAGACACAAAATGTTGTCTTTTAGACCCAGCCTTTCTTTCATACAGAGTTACTTGACTGAGTTACCGAGAAAAGAAAAATGGTGGACGAGGAAGATTCTTTATTGGGCTTGTTTTAGTTTCTCCACTTGAAGTATGGGATGTGGACAAATGGGACCTAGCCCGAGTTACTTTCGCTTACCTGAATATCATATCTGCCAATTTTCAACCAAATCCTTTCAGCCATTTGGCAGGTTATCTTATATATATACATATAAATATATCTTGCTTTATTAGTATAAGATGTATATATATACATATGTGCAAATGGAACTAAAAAAAACATGCCCTCCTATAAGACATTCCCTCAACTATGACCCTTCCTCCTGTAATATATGCCATCCTGGAGACATGCACTGATGCATGACATGTCCTATTAGACATGTCCTTCTACAAAGCATGACCTTCCATAAGATATAAACTCCTGTAAGACATGTTATCCTGAAAGATATGTCCACCTGAAAAACGTGTCCTACCATGAGACGTATCCTCCAGTAAGACATGCCATAGCAGAAGACATGCTCTCCCATAAGACGTGTCCTTCATTAAGACAACTGGCTGAAGGCCGCATTTTAGTCCAAGTATATATAATATATTTAGTGTGGTTGGTGAAAGTACCCCAGCTCGCTTAAAACTATAATATATAGATGGGACATGTATGTATTTTTGTCTGTCTGTGTGTTTGTATCATCATTCTGGCTAAACCTATTTACAGATTTATCTGAAACTCGGTTGAGCAATGGTTTTGACTCCACTTCTAACATGTGTTAAAAATAAATCTGGGAAATGGTGACCACAGTGGTGAAAAGGGAATTTAAGTTTTCCATACAATAATAGCACAACTAAACTATAACCAAGTGGTTAAGTAAGGCACGTGTCTACCAAGGAGAACCTGGATTTGAGGTTCAAACCCAGAACATGGGTTCTCTTTTCTTTTTCCGCAATTCCTTGCCCTAGCGCCAACCCCCCCCCCCCCCCTCCCCATTTAACTTTTTTCTTCTTCAATTCTTCTTTTTTTCCCTTTTTGGTTTACTTTTTCCCTTTTTGGTTTACTTTTTCTTACTTCACCTTTTTTTTTCTTCTCTTCCCTTTTCCCTTTCTTTACTAATCCCCTTTTGGTTATTGTCATTCCCACCACTGTTTTCCTTCCTATTTACTTCCTTCCCCCTTTTTTCCTACCTTTTTTTTATTCTTTCCACCTTTTTCTTATCATTTTTCTTCCTTCTCACCCAACCCCCCCCCCCCCCTTATTTTCTTATCTTCACTCTTTCTTCTTCCCCCTATTTTCTTTCCTCTTTCCACTTTTTTCCCTTCCCTTTTTTCTTCTTTCCTGACCCATTTCCCTCCTTCTTTTCTTGTTTCCTTCATTTTTTCTTCTTTCCTTCCTTTATTCATCTTTCCCACCTTTTTTTTTCTCTCTTCTTTTTATCTTCAAATACCTAATAGAGCTGGCTTTTCATGTCAACTTAACGAAATCTGGCCATACCTCTTCCTGATTCGACATGTGGGTGTGTGTGTATATTGTATTTGTGCCTATCCACTTTACCACCAAAGTACCAAATGAAACTCACTTCTAAGGATATACACATCCAACACTAAGGATATTTTTTAGAAAGAAAATATTTGTGCCACATGGCCATGTCTCTTCCTGTGGGTGGGTCCTTGAGACCTAAACTTTGCCTAGCATACTCATCATGATTCTGGAAGCAACATGGGCTGGGACCAACCTGGTTACACCTCTTTCTCTGGGCATGTCAGAATGAAAGTACTGTGTGTGTGTGTGTATGTTTGTGTGTATTCCCTTTGCGACGAAAGCATCATAACCAAATGAAACCCCCTCTTCAGAGTGACACATACCAACAATGGTTTTAAAGGCCCAAAAGTTTTGGCCACCTAGCCGAGTCTTCTTTTTTTGGGGGGGGGCATGTGAGACTAAAAATGTGGCAGCAAAAAAACTTTTAGGATAAACCCTTGAAACTGACTTCTAAAAGTTGCCATGCACACACATCATGACTCTGGGAGAGACATTGTCTTGGTCCCACCTTGCTATACCTCTTCCTTTGGTAGTATCAGGCTAAAAATTCCAAGAATTGTACTTGGCCAAACCCTTTAACATAGGCTGGTTCACATTTGGCCACACCTCTTATGTGGGAATGTCATTATATCCTTGGCAATGCAGGGCATGCCAGCTAGTACCTTATAAATAAGATATTACAATTTCCTTACAGGGAAAATTATCTCAAATTTAATAACAAACATTTAAGATCAGATGTAGCGCAATACTGGAATGATGTGATTCTATTCCAATATTTGGAAACGGGATGTGCATGTCACATTTTGCTGCTTTTTAAAGCTCTGCATTATTGGGAACCTTCCTTCAGAGCTTGAAATATAGTCATTGTGTCAGTAAATTTAAAAAGTGAGCTTTGAAATAAAAATCAATTAGTGATATAGTAATGCATAAAATTGTAACCATTGTGTATTTATAGAAACCGATCCTGGAATATCTTTTGGAGGCTAACTTGTTGAATGAAGAAGATTCTATCACACGCCACCTTTCCAGATCTATCAAGCTGGAGAATTATGTCGCCCTACGACTCTCACTACGCAAGTAAGTGTGTGTGTTCCTGTGATGTTGGTGTGTCCCACTGTTGTGGTCTATGGACAATGGGAGCCCTCATTAAACAACTTACTTCAATCCTTCTATAAATTAGTGTACTGTTAAATCTATATTTGCTGGAATCCCATCATTTGAAGCAACTACAGCATTCTTATTTGAACAGCATGATGTTAGTGTGTTGTGTATGTTCTATATTTTATTATTGGTGATGTCATGAGTACAACATCTGTGGACATATTTGTTATATATACTGCTGTTATCATTATGTTGACGGCAGTTCATGTTTTCTTTTTGCAGACTCTTGCTGCAGATACAACAAGAGCTGGAGAGAGGCAAGGGAAGGATAAATGATGGAGACATTTGGGTTGAATTTGTGTCGAATCTGTGGGATAAATATTTGCCTCATGTGCGTGAAGAGTTCTATGATGATGGCCGCCTTGTGTTTGATCCTATCACTGAGCTTTACGGTTTTCAAGTGGAGAAGATAGGAGATGAGAGATATCGAAAAGAATTTGAGGAGGAAGAAGATGATTCCATCGCAATCCAAGATCCAGTAGAGGAGGATAATGGTGAGGATCGGCACATTATATTATGTAAGAATCAACCCCACCCACTCTAAGAGCTCATGCCACATTTTATCCTAATTGAACCTGCAGTACTCTAAATCACAATGGTTATGCACAAACAGAAAGTGGTAGAGTAATAGGCCAAAAAATCCCACAATTCTGATCTTAATTATGTAAAATCCACCAACCGTGCACCCACCCCATGTGCTTATGCCAACTTCATCCCAATCAGCCAAGTGATTCTCTAAATCCCAGTGGCTTTGCACAAATAGGAAAAGATAGATAGATAGGAAAAATATGGCAAATTCAAAATATATTAATGTAATTAACTGCCAGCTGTTCTCTAAATCTCCATGGTTAAGCATAAATTAATTAAAAAAGTAGATTGATGGATCAGAATACAGTACAGTAGTGAAAGACAAACCAAAAATATGGCAATTTAAAATTTGATCACGTAGTACCCATCTCACATCAACCCCAAGTGCTCATGCCAAATTTTCATCTCAATCAGCCAGTATTTCTCTCACAGTGGATATGCACAAACAGGAAAGATAGATAGATAGATAAAGATGCACCAGTTAAAATTTTTTAAACTAAATTTCAACCCAATCACTCCAGCGGTTTTAAAAATCTTGTGACGCAGACAGACAGACAGACAGGCCGACAGACAGACAGACAGACAGACAGACAGATAGACAGACAGACAGACAGATAGACAGACAGACAGACAGATAGACAGACAGAGAGAAGTAAGCTTACATATATATATATTTACATATATATATATATATATATATATATATTTATTTATTTTTATTTTTTTATTTTTTACTTTTTTTTATGTGCCAACCTTCACTTATAAATTTAAATTTTATTGGCTTATCTAAATTCTTTCTGTTTCCTTTAAAAAGCTGTGGTAAATCTTCTAGCGATGTAGAACATTTTAGTGTGTGATTGTGCCAAGTATTTCATGTACATGCATTTCTATGTGAAAAATCATTTTTGGTTGGCTAGCTAGGTAGGTGTGAACATGTAACTATTTGGACTAAATGAATGATCACATCACAATTGCAGCAATTTGTTATATTGTCCAAGATATTCGCTTAATTCTCTTTATATATCCACATGAACACACACACACTAATTGATATGGAATGTCATTTAGGTATGTATTTTATCATTTTCTTCCTTCCATGTTAACGGTAGTGGAATCTCACCTAAAGACAGACCCTGAGCTCAAAAAGCGATTCCTTTCCATCGTCCAAAGTGATGAGATGGAAAAAGTGGTGAATAGTAAGTAAATATCTAAGTAAAATACCAGTGCTATCATACAAATTTATATTTAATAGGAATTTGTGCCTATAGACAACCATAATGTTGACCACGCAGAATATTCTGAGTTTCTACTAAACCTGCACACTTCATTGTAAGCACTGTATACAGGCAAACAATGCTAATTCTGTTTGTCCCATTATAAAGGAGCTGAAAATACTGCATGTGTGCAGGAGCATTGTGTTTATCATTAAATTGGATATAGTCACATTTTCAGGCTTTAGATTTTGGTTAGAAAGTTATGTCAAGAATCTACCTTCCTAATGTCATGGATCTGCACAATACTGCTGTACTCCTGCTCTCCTTGCATTAGTCCAATAAAGCACACACATTTTAGAATGTGTCATATATATTGGACTTACATATAAATAGTCTGTGCACATTATGTTGCTGTAACCAAAGAAAATTATTTAGTTAAAGGCACGTTGCTGGTTTATTACAGGAGTGATCCCTAGTCATAACTAAGGGTGTGCATATAAACTGGTTCATTTTAATAGGAGTATATGAAACATAATTGCATGTCCCAATGTATTAGGTGCACCTTCCTTGGAGAAATTGGCACGGGGAAAAACACAAGATGATGTTGCAGCATTCCTGGACCGTATTGGTCTCTGCCAGTACAGTGATGTGTTCAAAAATAACGGTATAAATGGGGAGGTTCTTTTATGTGCAGATCGAGAATTCTTGGTTGAACTTAATGTGACACGTTCCCTTCACCAAATGCTTATCATGGAACTATTTAATCGTGAACTCACAGGAAGCACTAGCAAGTATTCAAATGATGAATATGTTTTACCCTTTTTAACTGAGAATCATCTGGAGAAATATGCCCCATTGTTTAAGGAGAATATGGTTGATGGAGATATGCTCTTGGATGTAAAACGGGAATTGATGACGGATGTGCTCAAGGACATTGGGGTTGAATCAAAAGTGGACAATGTCAAAATCAGGACCATGTTCAAGGCTTATGTTGATAAAATGTGATATCGCTGTTCGTTCTATATTTTTTTTTTATTCTGTTATCATATTATTTAGATATGTAGACTCTACTTTAGATGAATAATTGTGGCTCCAAGATCTGTCACACTTTTCTTTATGAACAGGAGTCACTAATTTATGTGTTATTCCGTAGTAAAATTATTAATATTTTGTGGGTGCAATGGTAAATGGAAATTTAATGTAGTGCAGCATGGCTGAACATGAATTTGTCAGACAGCTTACAAGTGGATTACCTGTTAAACATGGTAACGTTCATGCCAATGCTCAAGGTTGCAGTGGAAATACAACGATGTGCAGTAGTAATTGTGTTCTAAACTTTCGTTAAAAATAAATTTGATGATCTTTTTGGTCCATACTCAACTTAAGAACGTTTTAAAATAGCATCTGCAAGGAACTGTGACTGATAATGTTCTACCTACGTTTCTGTCATGAAATAAAATTTTAAAATCGGATTAAATGATAATATATTACATCAGGACCATAATGCTTGCTTGTTACATTAATTAATGTTTGGATTTTTAGGTTGTAAAAAATGCTATTTCAGGACAAGGTTAGGTCATTTTTGTAGTAAAAAATATTCTCATATTAGGTTAAAAAAATTTAAATAGGTTAACAATTCACTTGTTAATTTTGATAAATGATAATCGTAGAAGTAATTAACAACTGCCTGTTTCAAATGTTCAGTTGTGAACCTGTGCTGTCTGTCAGAGGATATCTTTATAGATCAGAAAGGGGAAAATACCTCTTGGGATCAACAATATCTCTGGGTTCTCCTTGTCCCAAGATGTCCAAATTTTTTCAGTGCAGGTATCTCTGGATTTCTGTGCAGCACTATTGTATACCTTTTCTCCAGTTCATCTTCACTCATGAATGATCTTGATACACTCACTGAGAAGAAGGCCATGGTTCTCAATCTTCACGCTGGCCAAAGAATGAAGAAGATAAAAAGTTGGCATCAATGAAGATAAAATTGTTTTAAGTTGATTTTGGTCAGTAGTTGCTGTACCTTCTTGCTTGCTGCTCCATCCTATCGATCCAGAATGTCTACCGTACCCTTTACAGCATGAAAGTGTTCAAGATTGAAAGATGGCAACCTCAATCCAAGTTGGATTGTTATTGGTTTAAGGGCAAAGGAAGTTGGGGTATGTTTGTTTTCAGAATGATGTGTAAGAGAGGTCCTTCTTGAAAATGTTTTTCTAAAAGGGTGGATCATGGTTAAACAAATTATTCCATATTTAAGTCCAAAGAGAGTTAAAACAATTTTTTTTAAGCAGAATAGGGCATTTAGGTCAAAAAAAACCTAGGTTTTAGGTGAAAATCCAAACTCTATACATAATACATAATGTTAACCTTCAACAGGTTAAATTAAATGATTGCATGACTTTGAATGCTCATACTAGAGTTACAAAACTTGTGGATTGGGTAACAATTTTTTGGAGTGCCATGATTTTTAAGTTTTAACTAACTTCTTAAGTTATTTAAATTTATCCTCCATAATGTTCCATAAGACTTGGCTTACTAGCAATATAGAGTAGGTTTTTTCTCTTCCTGCTACCTTTTCAACACAAAACACAATCCATTTATTAACTAACACAAACCACATCTGTGTTTAACAGTAAACGAATCACAATACAGGTAATAATGCTAATAATATGTTCCTCTTTCTCTTGTCTTGTCCTTTAGACTTCTCAGCTCATTCCCTGACAGACACTGATGACTCTGATGACAAGAGTTATCCCAGACTGTGACATACAGGTTGCAATGGCTCTCAAGAGACAAGTTCTAGAATGTCCCCATACCTTTAGAGTTACAATTTCTGTTTGAACGGAATAATATAATAATATACAGAGTGTTAAATTATCCTCAAAACTATTCAATTTTCCTCTTGGTACCTCTGTAATTACCTTATGTGAACTATACCATGGAATAAGTTAAAGTAGAAATAGATACAACATACATACTAATATATAATGTGATACACACAAAACATTAAGGAATCAGAAAGAATATCAACGTAATTAAGAAATAGTCTGATTTCTAGTGTTGGCCAAGTCTGTGGCCCTCTACTCCTTGATTTTAGTGCACACATCACATTTGGGAGTTGTGTGCAGGGTTCAAGAAGGTACAGTACCCGCATGCCCACACACCATGTGTTCCTGCGGTGAGAGGACTGGCCAACATCCCACTTGAGCCTTCATGGGAGGAAGACAAATTCATAGATGTTTGCAAATGGCAGTTAACTACACGATTACATTTAGTTGTGGTCAATGATGCCTCAGATATAGTATTGAGCACTGCAGCTTTGGCTCCTTTACCACTGACAGTGCATTTAGCTGTAGCTATAGAGAGTTGGGTCAACTTGGCCTTAGTCTGGCAGAGCTGCTGCAGGGCCTCAGCACACCTCACCTCCACCCCTACATCCACTTTTTCCACTGGCTCCAAGCTCACCACTCCCTCATTACACTCTTCAAACCCTCGCTGTATTTGACAGGCAAGCTCAGCATGCATGCCCATGAACTCACTGTCAGTATGATGGCCTACACACTGCTCGATGTGGTCTAAAACATTCTGGACCTCAGCACAAGCCAGAGACAATCTCTCTTGCTGCAGTGACAGTCTGTCCATCTATCTTGCACTCTCTTTGAAGTTTCTTCTAATAGTTCTCTCCTACGATCATCTAAAATCTTCTGGAGCTCTAAAAAGGTAGTGTGGATGTTCCTGGCCACAGAGAGTCCCTGAGCCTCCAGCTCACACCTGGTGGTCTGTACCTCCACCACAGCATGGGACAGGCTGAGCTTTAGTTCTCTCAGAGGCTTCAACTTCTCCTTAAGCTTCTTCCTTGTGTCCGAGCAGCTACCTTGTTGAGTTCTAACTTGTGGCCATTGTGATCCTTTACCATACAGTGAGAACAGATAAGACGACCACAGTCAAAACAGTATACTATCAGTGACTCCTTGTGGACTAGACACTTCTTAGCTAGGGAATCTAATCGATTCTTTGATACTGTTTATAAAGAAGGCAGTTTTTAGATTGCCAACCCTTTCACTTGGAAGGAAGACTTCTACACAGACACTTCAGGCAAAAAAAAAAGGCTTGGCAGCACCTGCCAAGCTGACAAGTTGGAGAATACACTCCTTGCAGAAGTAATGACCACAAGGCAGTTGCTTTGGCTCTGCGTAGTGTTACTGGCAGATGGCGCAGGTAATCTCCCTTTTCAGTTCCCTCTTCTTCTTTACAAGTAGGACTTCCGCCATTGATGGGAATGCTAATTGGAGGACAACTAAAAATCTCAGTAAATGTCAGTTCCTATTATATGACTAATACAAAATCAACGAGCAACCCAATATGAAAGTAGGTGTGGCACTAAGTACAGTAGGCTTGTGCACAATTAATGTAACAATCAATTTACTGCAACCAGGTCAGGATGCTTTCACTCAACTTGGCTGCCACATCGTCCAGTAATTAAACTACCATACACATTTTATGCAGGGACTGATACAGAATATAAAAGAGAGGGAGGGTGGAGGCACAAACCAGAGGTGATTTTAGAACACTATTTTTGTGGGGGATACTATAAATCTAAATACTGATGAGGAAAGCGCTCCTTATGAGAATCTGGGGCCATATTTCCAGGAAATTAAAAAGTTTCAGGTAGGGCATATATAAATATACTAAAATTCATTGGATGTAGAGCATTTGGCTTTGGATACCATAGTAAGGCTCAAGGACCCAAGTGTCTGCTGGGACACAGTCTGGGTCTTCCTACTAACTTATTTCTTCCAGAAGCTTTCTATATGCTTCTGATGTTAGAGGTATGAGTGACTCCCAGGTCACTGACGCCTAGGAATGAATAACCCCCTCAGGCGTGGATGACTATCCATGAATAAACAAAAAAAACAAAAAAAAACAAAAAAAAAAACAATGATAATAATAGCTAATAATAAGTTTTAAAAAAATAAGAAAGGAAAGAAAAGGGAGGAATAAAGGAGTGAGCCCTCTCTATGCTGCCTATTCAGAAATTTTAGGAACACAGTCCTAAGATCTATCTATTGGTACTAGGCTGCTTGTGTTCAATATCCTGATTCTCATTCACCTTCCTCATCAGTGTTGCCAAATGGCTTCTATTTTTAAAGCCAGATTAGGCAAAAATATATTTTTTAGTGTCCAATCTCCTGGCTTCCAAAAATTATTTCTTGCATCTTTTTATGTTTTAGCTTTATTTAATTTATTGACTTTTTCTTCTTCAAACATTATTATCTGAAAGCACAGAGGACAAGGAACAACAATGTGCTATCAAAGTATATTTGGTTTAGTTTAATTAAAACTTTCCCCCTAAAGTATTACAATATTTCAAACATTAAAAGACATACCCTGAATTGCATATATTACTTGCGGCTAACTTACACAATGGCTATTACAGCAATAATTAAATAACAGTTCAGATTACAGATTAAAACTCCATCTTTACCAAGTGTCTCTAAATCCAGTTCTTATACACTTTTATACATCATCCTATTCTTAAATGACACCAACAATGTATCCTTGTTAGGTCCTCTTCAGAGGAATGCCCAACACTGCTCCTTTTGTAGCCCAAATAGAAGCCAGTGACATCTCTGATCCCATTCCACATCTCTGATCCCATTTCACGAGGAGGGAGGAAGGAGGAATGACTCCATACATCTGTTGTCTTGGTTTTTATGGTTGGGTGAGTTGTATCTCCTCTTTCACCATGTCTAATCTTTTTTCTTTCTTTTTTCAAGTTTCTTTCCATTCAAGGTTGTTTCATTCATCCAGTCAGGATCTTCCTGCCAATATATATGTTCTATTAGTTTATTGACAATTAATTGTTTAGATTGTCTGCTTAATGTATATTTGTCCTATATTGATTATCACTGTCAGAAGGCAGACTCTAGACATAGTGGCCTTACAGTCCTTATTACTGGATTATTAAAAATTGTAACTGTTTAATTAGTACTCTATTAGTGTGTTGTGTTAGGTCATTAGCCATTAAACATCTGGATTACCTGCATAATATATATGTTTTATGGAAACCTATAGTTTGTGTATGATTGACTATTCCAGGGCACAGCCCCTGGAATAGTCAATCAGGAATCTCTACATCAATGGCACAAGAATGGGAAGGGGTGGGAAGAAGGGGGACTCAATCATGGCTCTTTAATATCTCATATATATATTATATATATATACACATATATATATATATATACACACACACACACACATATATACTACATTATGTAGTGTGTCTGGACGTCTTGTCAACTTGTATACTAAGCAGCTTTCACAGGAGGGTTGCCTGGCTCCCAGATCACACCATCAGTAAGTCTGGATGTCTTGCTAAACTTGTACATTAATGTACTACTTGTGATCGATCCCTGGCTCCTGTCCTCTGTTACTCAGGCAACCAGAGCAGTAACAAGATCCCTGACACACAAGTTAGACCTCACTACCCAACTTCACATCAAGGCTACCACACCACCCCTCTATTAGTGGCTGGTTCACAAATTGAGTTCTCAAGAAAGATAAGTATCATAAACTGATCCAGTGTACTGCTGGTATCAGACAATAGATTCTTTTACAATATTTGCACAACAGCTATACATAATGATACACTCTTTGGTAGTTAGTGAAGAACTTAATTATATTCAGTCATCTTGTCTATTATACTTAATAGCTCATGGTTACTTCCTGGGCCTCTGCTCCCAGGGACCAGCTGAATCCTTCTCATGTGAGTTCCCATAGTAGTCTTAATCTAGCATCTCCTGGTTACACACATTTGTATTAACTACAGAATTCTCATAACTCCTGTCTTTATTCAGCCTCTCTTGGTTACCCACGTTTGTATTAGTTTGGGACTGGTCCTCCTCCTGTGGCTCTGACACTACTTAACAACTTTCTCAGGTACCTTGCCTGGCTCCCCAATCACACCATCAGTGGAAGATTCTGTCAGGGGGTTCCCTGAAAGGGTATTTAAGAACCTTATGATCAAAATCCCACAGTTATCCACAAATTATTGGATTATGTATGTCTCTCATTTCTAAATCTTGCTCCAGAATGGATGAGTTTGCTGCAGTGGAGAATTATGTTCGATTTTGTAAATATCCCAGTGGTGTGGAGAAAGGGGACAAAGCAAATTTAAGAAAGAAGTGTAACAACAATTTCAAGTTGAGTGTGGACTTATCTATTACAAGAAGAAAAAAGGTTGCAATGATGCATGGACTGTGTGTGTGAGTCGAATCATGTCCTTCAGGAGTAGGAGGTATGTATGGAATCAAAATGTAGATTTCAACTCTATCTTCAGTACATAATAAATATTCTCCTAGTAATGAGATCAAAATTTTTCAAATGTTCAATTATGGTCAACTATTGGTCATGACTCATTATGTCATCAGCTGAATATTTATTGCTCACTTAGGATCTGTGTAGTGCTATGGATAAATAAAGGTAACCTATTATTTTATTGCCCTTGACTATAAACCTATGATTCTGCATGATCCTCATTTGTTTCGACTACTGGTTATTTTTTGGTTGCATAACATATCAACAATTAGAAATATAACTATTCCAGCAAACTGAACAGATAATATTTTTACAGGAAGCCATTTGGGTTGTGACAAAACCTTGGAAAAGATTTCAACTCGTTTCTACTGGAGATGTATGAACAATGATATCAGGAGTTTTGTGGAAAAGTGTGACAAGTATCAGAGATCCAATCCAAAGTTTGTGAAGTCCGCTGTACAGTTGCATCCAATTCCTGTTAAATCCCAAGTGTGGCATCATGTGAGTCATTAAATATGGTGTATAGACTATAATTACAAATTAATTTTATTGTGCAGTTGGGCATTGATCTCAGTGGTCCTTCACCAATATCGTTACATTGGTAGATTACTTCAGCAAGTGGCCTGAGGCTGCTCCACTGAAGGACAAGTCAGCAGCTGGTTTAGCCTTGCTTTTATTCCACCTATTTTGCAGTTATTTAATTTTGGTTTCTTTTAAAATTATGTTTACAACAAATTTTATTTTAGATATGGCTGTTGTAAAATTATCATATCTGATCAAGGCTGTGAGTTTGTCAATTGTTTGCAAACTGAATTGTTTCAGCTAACAGGAGCTGAGCACAGAGTTACTTCTGCTTATCATCCACAATCAAATGGACTAACGGAAAGGTTTAACCAAACATTGCAGGTTACTCTAATGAAGTTGGTAAATGATGAGCAGAATGACTGGAATGAGCACCTTCCAGCTATACTCTTCTCATACAGAACCAACATTCAAAAAAACAATGAAATTCACCCCATTTGAAGTAATGTATTGCCGGTATGTAATTTATTGTTTAACTTAATATAATCGTGAATCAGCAACCACAATCAGGGAATCTGAAACAAATTTCATGATAATGTTATTTCAAATCCTCTGTGATTTTATTTTTTCACTATTTTAATTTTCCTTTGTTCAGCAAACCAATCCTACTAATTGAATTAGGCTATCACTTGAAGAACAGTGATGAAGGCATAGCTTTTGGGGATGCTAATGATGATTGTGATTGTGACACCTTTAATTGGAGTCCTGCAAATAACCTTCAAAATGTAAGGAGCATGTTCAATGTCAAGAAGAAGATTCATGAAATGGCAGAGGCAAATATCAAGGCACAACAAAAGAGAGACAAACTTGATTATGACAGAAAACATTCGGATCCCAAAGTAATACATAAACTTATTTCACTAATGTCGTTCTGTTCTTAATCATTATGATTTTTCAGATATTTGTTCCAGGGACAATGGTTCTCCTAAAAAAACATCAAGAGAGACTAAAAAAAGGAGATAAAATGAAACAGTGATGGCTTGGTCCATACAAAGTCAATAAGAACTTGGAAAACAGTGTGTATCGGTTGGAGAACAAAGAGGGTGCAGTGCTGAAAACTACTGTCAACCAATGCCGTTTGAAGTTATATATAGCTGATGCAGAGGTAATAACAAATATTATGCTCTATAATTGTACATTATACATTTATCATTCACACTACAGCTATCTGTAGGATCTCATCCAGAATCTAACAATATTTCAGATCCTAAACCCAAAATGATGGTATAATGAGCTGTATTATTTTCTTTGGAAAATACAACTGGTTTGACTGCAATATAATTAATGTTTTTCAGAGATTTTAGAAGCAGCATTGCGAGACCAGTATTGCATCATCGAATGTACCACTATCGAAGGTGTCCAAAAATAGAACATCAAAAGTACTGGTAAGTTTGGTTGGATCTCCTTGTTTTAACATTGGGAAAATATGTGTATCTATTCATTTATTTATACAGGCAAAGGTGCTTAATATGTGGAAGATTCTGCAACAGGGAGACTGGCTAACGGACACACATTTCTCGGGCACAAGAAATTCTGAAAACACAATTTCTTTACCAAGGTGTTTACAATGTACCCTGCTATCCCAAAATAACGGATTCAGTGCGGTTCATGGGGAAGCAATACAGATCCACCATATAAATAAGAATCATTGGGTTACATCATACAGCATTGACCAGGAAATAATGGTATATGATAGTAAATTGTGTGGTGATGGTTTATCACCATCACTGATTAATCAGTTGGCTATAATCTACAGCAAGCTACAGAAAAAAGGCGAGAAAGAAGTTCTGACGCTAACAGTAGACATCCCTTTCATACAACAGCAAAAGGGTAATTGTGATTGTGGTGATTTTGCTATTGCCTTTGCTGTGTATGCTGTCCTAGGAAATACTATTGAAGAGATAAAATTTAATCAATATGAAATGAGAGAGCATATAGTGAATTGTTTCAGGAATGGACTATTTACTCCATTTCCAACTGTTTATTTTTTTGTTGAGAATATCTCCAAGATTGAACAACTTTCCATGCAAAGAGATTGAAGTGCATTGTACATGTGGAATACCAGAGACATTTGATGACATGGTCGAATGTGACCTATGTGAAAAATGGTTTCACTTATCATGTGAGGGAATTATATCTATTCCTGCAGTTGATGAACAGTGGTTGTGCGAGTTCTGCACTGTATAGCAACTGCATATTTCTATCAGAATACTATATCTTTATGCCATATCACAATCTTTGAAGTAAGAATTGAACATCACACATACATACACTACCAGCAGACTTGTTAATTGAGAATATGCTTACTACGAACTTTAAGTTATAATTAATGTCACCTTATGCTTATTGATATTTCTTATCACAAGTAAAGTTTGTTGATTTTACTTATATGTTCTTAAATTATTCCTGTTTAATGTTGAATTAATATATTGGTCATGTTATGATTCATTGATTAACAGTTTGACTTTATTTTTATCGATTTCTAGTGTTGTAAAAGAAACTTTTACTTCTTGATATCTGCAAGCAAAGTATTGAATCAACTTGATTGTCAAGGAGGGGGGGGGGATCTACTACTGCAATATGGTCACTAATGAAGATGGCGCTTTAACAATATAAACAATTATGGTTTTTGTCTGTCATCTTGCATCTTAATGTGGAGTGATATGATTTGGAGGGGAAATTGGAGCATGGGATGCTATCTTAAGGGAATCATTGATGCCTGGGCATCACTGACGGGGTGATGCCATGGAAGTGGAGTAGCTCTTAAATTTTGATAAATTATACTTGCATACATCACCATATAATCAATCATGATTTAATATTTGAAAATATTAATAGCTTATTAATGAGTATGCATAGGTTATACAGGCAGAAGCTTTCATGAAAATTAATTGTTTTTATAATATAGAATAATATGTAGACCATTTCAACAGGAAGGGAATATTATTTGAATCATTAAAGAAAAATTAGGTGGAAATGCAAGAATAGAATAATTGGTATAGATAAGAATAATTAATCAAACTTATAGTCTTACTGCCTAGATGAGTGACTCATGTTCAAGCAAAGCTACCATGGGGTGAAGAAGTATGTATATCTATGTTAGTCTATGTATTTATATAGTGGAGCTATATCACTGTATCATTTATGTAGCTACTTGATCAAAATACCTCTTGTTCCACTATTGAAATTCTGTTTTGGGCTTCCAGGATAGCACTCCAAATGTCAAGTTGTTTATGCATACTATATATTAAGTCTTGTTCCTCCAAGGGTTTGTCTGGTCAAAGTACCACTTTTGGCTTCTTTTTAGCCCGACATTAAAACAGTAGAGGGTGTGGTCTTATACATCTATTTAAAACATTCCACAGATTATATCGATTCCAAATATATGAGTTCATGGGTCTAACTACCCAGGGGTTTTTTGTTGCTAAAGTACCATTTCCCCCCCTTTCATAGGGAAAGGAAGAGGTGTGGTCAAGTGGAACCCAGCCCAGGTTAATTGTAGATTGAAGTTGCATATGCATACCAAGTTTTAAATCTGTTAGTCCTATAGTTTTTCTGGCTAAAATACCATTTCCGAAATTTTTAGCCCATGTTTTAAGTTGTCAAAACCTATCATCATGCAGAGTTTCAGAGAAATCCACGTACTGGTTTGGCCAGAATGATGGTACAAGCATACAGACAAATTCTGTTTTCTCCCAGACATGCCACCTGGCCTAACACCATCTCAGGGTGGGTCTCCTCCATCCCTGAAAGTTTGGTCAAAATATAACAGAGATTTTGAGAAACGGACATTGTTACATAGGTCTTCTAATATATATATATATATATGTTGTTTTGTTTTTTAATTTTTAGGATGACTATTGCTACATCATTAAAATCTTGATACAAAAATATAACTGGTAAATTAAGTCTGACAAAAGCTACAAGATGATGAGAGGGCATCCTGTAGGAATTGTAGCTATCAGTGCATGAGCTCTGATATATCAGTCATGGAAATTCATCAGAAATGGTCACCACAAGCCCCGCCCCCCACACACGATTGGCCCCACATACATGATTGGCCACACAAAAGAACTCATTAATAGTTTTGTTACATCCATTGCATTAATATGATGTGGAAAGGGGAAAAACAATATTTTAAACCATAGGAATATTGACAACACAGAAAGATGAGGATAGGAAGTTAAATTTCAGCCATCTCCCTCAACCTCCTGACAGCAATCCGCACTGTCGTCGCAGCAGTTGTACTACAGATACAGAAACACACACACACACACACACACAACATGTTAATATCATCACAACTCAGATGATCTAATCATTTACTTGTTCACAACTACAGCAGAAATTGAAACCAATCGATCTCAATATCAACCTATATCACCAACAGATCATTCAGTTTTAAATTCGCACTGTTTGTATATTTCCATTCAAATGAACAGCACTTTATACACACAAATTAACCTATACAAAGAAATATGATCCACTCACTTGCACACTCGCTCGCACACTCACTCTTCACACACTCACTCTTCACACACTCACTCTTCACACACTCACTCTTCACACACTCACTCTTCACACACTCACTCTTCACACACTCACTCTTCACACACTCACTCTTCACACATACACCATTCAGCTATGGTTAGCACCAGGGAAATGGCAAGTGCTAAGATCATGGATATCATTAGTGTTAAGATAAGGGAAGTAGCTAGGATGACTACTGTTTTGGCCAGAATAGCATTTCCCCAGCCTCCTTCCCCCATTGGTCTTGTTATACAATGGTCCAAAAAGTTACAAATTGGTTTGACTAAGGCTAAGAAAAAGAGCTAATCTTGCGGAATAGCACTCCAGATTCAGGTAGTCACAGTTAAAAATGTAGAAACTATCAAACACAGGCACTCAGCACCATTCATGCACCCCTAGGGTAGCTAGAGCTATATATGAAGAAACATTTTTTTAAATATAGCCATAGCTGTGGCCAACCCGGTACCCTAGGGGCATGTGAGCAGTATGGAGCATGTGCATTTAATAGTTTGGCTAGTACTGCTATTCCACAATTCTCAAGAAAAGGATAACCCTGCAGCAGGTATACATGCAGTAATCTGAACCTGCACTCACCTAGGCACCCATGCTCCACCAGCAACCATTTTCTTACACTAGTTACAGTGACATATTCCTACACACTTCCTCTTCATGGTGTTCTAAGGCCATAAAAAAAAAGAAGACAGTTCAGGCAGTACCCAGAACGTTGCCACCAACCTTGCCACAGAAGTAACAGGCGTACTTCTCAAGTTGGGATATTTCAACCTTCGACATCTTTCTCAGGGAGGTACCATATCTAGATCGAGTGCCATACTTGCCCACCGCGCCAACCTTCTATATACGCTATGCCTGGAAATCAATAAACCAAGTTCAAACTACGAGACAGTCAGCATTTTCAACAATACGCAAAAGGCTTCAGGATTAGAACGGATATCATTAACATCAGTTATTCCTTCACTATTTCTCCTTCCCTGCGCACGTGTAGACCAAGATTGACAATTTGTTTTTTAAAAAATATTAATATCAATGACCTTTACCAACAACAAAAAACCTGGTGTGTGTGTGTGTGCGTGTGTGGTGGAAGGGGGGGGGGGGGGGGGGGGGAGGGGAACAAATTTGATAATGGTGGAGATTGCAAATTTTGGGAGGGGAGAATGTGTCTCGCTTAGTTAAAACCTTTACCTTTAAATTCTCCAGAACAAAAGGTAATGGGTCTACGCGAGATTAGGGGTACCAGACCCTTTACCTACAGTGAACTTCGATCCCTAGTCTCATCTCGGTAGCAATTTTCATAATCTTTACCTTTCTGGCTTTCTACAGTGTGGGGTAGGTAAAGGGTCTGGTTAGCGAGGCTGAGGGTGAAGGGTAGCGTGTTTGACTTTTATTGCTAACACTAGAAAGTGAATTTGATTTAACTTCACTGCTATAATATCCAGGACCAGGATTTTCTTCCTTTCCTTCTGAGCACTGGAGGATGACAAATAAGGCAGAGTTGCTCATACCAGAAGAGAGCCTCACTGGACACTCTACAGTCCAGAGTCTCTTAGGACTTTAATCATGACTTTCTGAATCTCAGTGTTTCACTAAAACTTCCTTTTTTTTAAATCCAGGAACCCAAACCCAAAATAATCCAAACCAGTCAATTTGCAATATCACCATACCCATTCCAGACTCACTCTACCTCAAGCCTATACAAATCCTCTTCAAAATCACAAGATTTTAAACTCCCTCGTCCCCCCCCCCAAAAAAAAAATACATGAAAAGAGTTAGTCACACATTTTCTGCACAAATCTTGACCAAATCTTTCCCATGCTCTTAAGTCCTTTGACCTTCCATCCTCCTTCTGTTCCTTTCTGGAAGGTTGTCAGCATCGTGTGTCCAACGATTGTAGCCACTTTCAATCAGATCTTCACACTTCTTCTTGGACTGAACCATCAAAGCTCCTATAGCCAGTCCCTCTGGGTTCAGCTTCCTTTTTCTGGTGGGAGGAACAGGAACAATCTCTATCACTGCCTTCCTTTCTTCCAGTCAATCAGTTTGATTGCAAACTGGGAGGTTCTTTTCTGACATTGTTCTTCATCATTTGCTGCAGTTCGCAATCTTCATCTTCTTTGTTCTCCAAGTCCTGAAAGACCTCCTTGTTGAACCACAGCAACCTTATCACCAACAGACAAGTCCATACTCCAATTGTTAGTAACAAATGGAATCTTAAGTGGTATTAGTAATTATCATGGCAAGTATGCAACCTACATACATTACTTCAACTTTTTTTTGTCCTCTGTGCATATACATGCCACAGGCATGAGTTAACATTTTGCATAACTGGAAATTTATCAACGATTTTCTTTTCTTTCCAAGATTAAAAGGAAGTAGTTCTGGTGAAGCTCACAAGTCATGAGAGCTGTCTATCATATATGGAAGCAAAGGTGAGACGAATGTCAAGGAAGACCAGCAGGAGGAATTCAGATGTTTGAATACATTACATGTCCTATGACACGAAGAAAAATTTTTCTTAGTCAATTGAGCCATATAATGTATATGTCAGGGAATCTTACTTCAATGCAATACTAAGTGAACTCGAAGGTTACCGTAGCAACAATTGTCTGTATGGAGAAATAATGCCTCCCATCCTCTTAATTACTTTACGAAAATAGAATACAGAAAAATTTCAAACACTGAGATTAATTTTTTCCTCTATCAAAATTTAGCTTTAAATATTTGGTCCTGATGAATTTCTAGTTGTTAACAGTCCAATTTATTGTTGACGGCTGATAAATGTACTTTTGAGCTGATTTTGGAGACAACATCAGATATATAAGAAAATAGAGTTAAAAAAATTAAAAACAATGAAATTTGGCATGTTGTCTCCATAACACCGAAAGAATTTTAAATTCTGTGGGTGTTGTCTGTTTGCTATATTATGATTGGGTAGGTTAGAAAAAAGGTAGAGGTCATTTACAACAAAAATATTTCCTTCAGTGAGGGATTTAAGAGCATTTTTAATGGGGAGATCGTATGCAAAGGTGTCTGGGACATGCTTCCTCCCCCCCCCCCCCCCCTCGCCCCAACTCCAGTGAAAAGAAATGTGAAAAACGTGATAATATAGGGCATTTATTGTTCCAATAATGTGGTTTTTGTGGCTTTTAGAAACAATTTGTTTGGCATTTTTGGTATTTTTCTGGGTTGTCATTTGGCATAATTTTACTTCCAGCACCTGGCAACCCTGATGAGTATGACCTTTGTCCAAATAATTCAAATCCCCTTGTGATTTGATTATTGATTTGTAAAAATCCCACCAAAAATGCATTTAGAATCCATAGATACACAAATCTGCAAACTATTTTGGGGTTAAACTCTCTATTTTGTTCAAATTGATTTCAATTAAAATTACTTACTGAAGTTAAACACTGTCAGGCCTGCTCAGTACTTGGATGGGTGACCACCTCACAGCTGCTTAAATCTGCAGACAATTTTGGGGCAAAACTCTCTTTTTTTTTCTTTTTTTTTTTTGAGTTCAAATAAGCACTGTTAGGCCTACTCAGTACTTGAACTGGTGACAACCTGGGGACAGCAGATCTTGTAGGTAGTTTCCCTTTTTCCCTTAGTTTGTTTTTCCCCACCCTCTGCTCTCTCATCTTATTTTATTGAAAAGCGGATTTGACCTGCTAAATTTGAAATATCTCAACTCCACACAAATTTATGCCTACTCTTGATTCTTTTTATTTATACAAATCACTTGAGATTTGACCATTGATTTGCAAAAATCCCACAAAAAAATGCATTTAGAATCCACAGTTGCTTAACTCTGCAGATAATTTTGGGGCTAAAATCTTTTTTTTTGTACTGTACAGTAGACATGCAATATACATACATAGATTCCACAGTTACCATCATAATGCATCTTAATAAGCTACAGGAACTTCCACTATCTGCAGATACAGAAAGTCCTGATTAAAGAAATAGCATAGAAGCACAAATATGAGCAGAGAAGACTGGACCTGTAGTTTGCTCCTGGTAATGTATGTATTGATGATTGTGATAGTGAAGCTACTTGTCTAGTAAGAGCAGTGAAATAGTGAGGGACATACTTGAAAAGGTAGCAGGAAGAGAAAAAACCTATTCTATATTGCTAGTAAGCCAAGTCTTATGGAACATTATGGAGGATAAATTTAAATAACTTAAGAAGTTAGTTAAAACTAAAAAATCATGGCACTCCACAAAATTGTTACCCAATCCACAAGTTTTGTGACTCTAGTATGAGCATTCAAAGTCATGCAATCATTTAATTTAACCTGTTGAAGGTTAACATTATGTATTATGTATAGAGTTTGGATTTTCACCTAAATCCTAGGGGGTTTTTTTGACCTAAATGCCCTATTCTGCTTTTAAAAAAAATTGTTTTAACTCTCTCTGGACCTAAATATGGAATAATTTGTTTAACCATAATCCACCCTTTTAGAAAAACATTTTCAAGAAGGACCTCTTCTCTTACACATCATTCTGAAAACAAACATACCCCAACTTCCTTTGCCCTTAAACCAATAACAATCCAACTTGGATTGAGGTTGCCATCTTTCAATCTTGAACACTTTCATGCTGTAAAGGGTACGGTAGACATTCTGGATCGATAGGATGGAGCAGCAAGCAAGAAGGTACAGCAACTACTGACCAAAATCAACTTAAAACAATTTTATCTTCATTGATGCCAACTTTTTATCTTCTTCATTCTTTGGCCAGCGTGAAGATTGAGAACCATGGCCTTCTTCTCAGTGAGTGTATCAAGATCATTCATGAGTGAAGATGAACTGGAGAAAAGGTATACAATAGTGCTGCACAGAAATCCAGAGATACCTGCACTGAAAAAATTTGGACATCTTGGGACAAGGAGAACCCAGAGATATTGTTGATCCCAAGAGGTATTTTCCCCTTTCTGATCTATAAAGATATCCTCTGACAGACAGCACAGGTTCACAACTGAACATTTGAAACAGGCAGTTGTTAATTACTTCTACGATTATCATTTATCAAAATTAACAAGTGAATTGTTAACCTATTTAAATTTTTTTAACCTAATATGAGAATATTTTTTACTACAAAAATGACCTAACCTTGTCCTGAAATAGCATTTTTTACAACCTAAAAATCCAAACATTAATTAATGTAACAAGCAAGCATTATGGTCCTGATGTAATATATTATCATTTAATCCGATTTTAAAATTTTATTTCATGACAGAAACGTAGGTAGAACATTATCAGTCACAGTTCCTTGCAGATGCTATTTTAAAACGTTCTTAAGTTGAGTATGGACCAAAAAGATCATCAAATTTATTTTTAACGAAAGTTTAGAACACAATTACTACTGCACATCGTTGTATTTCCACTGCAACCTTGAGCATTGGCATGAACGTTACCATGTTTAACAGGTAATCCACTTGTAAGCTGTCTGACAAATTCATGTTCAGCCATGCTGCACTACATTAAATTTCCATTTACCATTGCACCCACAAAATATTAATAATTTTACTACGGAATAACACATAAATTAGTGACTCCTGTTCATAAAGAAAAGTGTGACAGATCTTGGAGCCACAATTATTCATCTAAAGTAGAGTCTACATATCTAAATAATATGATAACAGAATAAAAAAAAAATATAGAACGAACAGCGATATCACATTTTATCAACATAAGCCTTGAACATGGTCCTGATTTTGACATTGTCCACTTTTGATTCAACCCCAATGTCCTTGAGCACATCCGTCATCAATTCCCGTTTTACATCCAAGAGCATATCTCCATCAACCATATTCTCCTTAAACAATGGGGCATATTTCTCCAGATGATTCTCAGTTAAAAAGGGTAAAACATATTCATCATTTGAATACTTGCTAGTGCTTCCTGTGAGTTCACGATTAAATAGTTCCATGATAAGCATTTGGTGAAGGGAACGTGTCACATTAAGTTCAACCAAGAATTCTCGATCTGCACATAAAAGAACCTCCCCATTTATACCGTTATTTTTGAACACATCACTGTACTGGCAGAGACCAATACGGTCCAGGAATGCTGCAACATCATCTTGTGTTTTTCCCCGTGCCAATTTCTCCAAGGAAGGTGCACCTAATACATTGGGACATGCAATTATGTTTCATATACTCCTATTAAAATGAACCAGTTTATATGCACACCCTTAGTTATGACTAGGGATCACTCCTGTAATAAACCAGCAACGTGCCTTTAACTAAATAATTTTCTTTGGTTACAGCAACATAATGTGCACAGACTATTTATATGTAAGTCCAATATATATGACACATTCTAAAATGTGTGTGCTTTATTGGACTAATGCAAGGAGAGCAGGAGTACAGCAGTATTGTGCAGATCCATGACATTAGGAAGGTAGATTCTTGACATAACTTTCTAACCAAAATCTAAAGCCTGAAAATGTGACTATATCCAATTTAATGATAAACACAATGCTCCTGCACACATGCAGTATTTTCAGCTCCTTTATAATGGGACAAACAGAATTAGCATTGTTTGCCTGTATACAGTGCTTACAATGAAGTGTGCAGGTTTAGTAGAAACTCAGAATATTCTGCGTGGTCAACATTATGGTTGTCTATAGGCACAAATTCCTATTAAATATAAATTTGTATGATAGCACTGGTATTTTACTTAGATATTTACTTACTATTCACCACTTTTTCCATCTCATCACTTTGGACGATGGAAAGGAATCGCTTTTTGAGCTCAGGGTCTGTCTTTAGGTGAGATTCCACTACCGTTAACATGGAAGGAAGAAAATGATAAAATACATACCTAAATGACATTCCATATCAATTAGTGTGTGTGTGTTCATGTGGATATATAAAGAGAATTAAGCGAATATCTTGGACAATATAACAAATTGCTGCAATTGTGATGTGATCATTCATTTAGTCCAAATAGTTACATGTTCACACCTACCTAGCTAGCCAACCAAAAATGATTTTTCACATAGAAATGCATGTACATGAAATACTTGGCACAATCACACACTAAAATGTTCTACATCGCTAGAAGATTTACCACAGCTTTTTAAAGGAAACAGAAAGAATTTAGATAAGCCAATAAAATTTAAATTTATAAGTGAAGGTTGGCACATAAAAAAAAGTAAAAAATAAAAAAATAAAAATAAATAAATATATATATATATATATATATATATATGTAAATATATATATATGTAAGCTTACTTCTCTCTGTCTGTCTATCTGTCTGTCTGTCTGTCTATCTGTCTGTCTGTCTGTCTATCTGTCTGTCTGTCTGTCTGTCTGTCTGTCGGCCTGTCTGTCTGTCTGTCTGCGTCACAAGATTTTTAAAACCGCTGGAGTGATTGGGTTGAAATTTAGTTTAAAAAATTTTAACTGGTGCATCTTTATCTATCTATCTATCTTTCCTGTTTGTGCATATCCACTGTGAGAGAAATACTGGCTGATTGAGATGAAAATTTGGCATGAGCACTTGGGGTTGATGTGAGATGGGTACTACGTGATCAAATTTTAAATTGCCATATTTTTGGTTTGTCTTTCACTACTGTACTGTATTCTGATCCATCAATCTACTTTTTTAATTAATTTATGCTTAACCATGGAGATTTAGAGAACAGCTGGCAGTTAATTACATTAATATATTTTGAATTTGCCATATTTTTCCTATCTATCTATCTTTTCCTATTTGTGCAAAGCCACTGGGATTTAGAGAATCACTTGGCTGATTGGGATGAAGTTGGCATAAGCACATGGGGTGGGTGCACGGTTGGTGGATTTTACATAATTAAGATCAGAATTGTGGGATTTTTTGGCCTATTACTCTACCACTTTCTGTTTGTGCATAACCATTGTGATTTAGAGTACTGCAGGTTCAATTAGGATAAAATGTGGCATGAGCTCTTAGAGTGGGTGGGGTTGATTCTTACATAATATAATGTGCCGATCCTCACCATTATCCTCCTCTACTGGATCTTGGATTGCGATGGAATCATCTTCTTCCTCCTCAAATTCTTTTCGATATCTCTCATCTCCTATCTTCTCCACTTGAAAACCGTAAAGCTCAGTGATAGGATCAAACACAAGGCGGCCATCATCATAGAACTCTTCACGCACATGAGGCAAATATTTATCCCACAGATTCGACACAAATTCAACCCAAATGTCTCCATCATTTATCCTTCCCTTGCCTCTCTCCAGCTCTTGTTGTATCTGCAGCAAGAGTCTGCAAAAAGAAAACATGAACTGCCGTCAACATAATGATAACAGCAGTATATATAACAAATATGTCCACAGATGTTGTACTCATGACATCACCAATAATAAAATATAGAACATACACAACACACTAACATCATGCTGTTCAAATAAGAATGCTGTAGTTGCTTCAAATGATGGGATTCCAGCAAATATAGATTTAACAGTACACTAATTTATAGAAGGATTGAAGTAAGTTGTTTAATGAGGGCTCCCATTGTCCATAGACCACAACAGTGGGACACACCAACATCACAGGAACACACACACTTACTTGCGTAGTGAGAGTCGTAGGGCGACATAATTCTCCAGCTTGATAGATCTGGAAAGGTGGCGTGTGATAGAATCTTCTTCATTCAACAAGTTAGCCTCCAAAAGATATTCCAGGATCGGTTTCTATAAATACACAATGGTTACAATTTTATGCATTACTATATCACTAATTGATTTTTATTTCAAAGCTCACTTTTTAAATTTACTGACACAATGACTATATTTCAAGCTCTGAAGGAAGGTTCCCAATAATGCAGAGCTTTAAAAAGCAGCAAAATGTGACATGCACATCCCGTTTCCAAATATTGGAATAGAATCACATCATTCCAGTATTGCGCTACATCTGATCTTAAATGTTTGTTATTAAATTTGAGATAATTTTCCCTGTAAGGAAATTGTAATATCTTATTTATAAGGTACTAGCTGGCATGCCCTGCATTGCCAAGGATATAATGACATTCCCACATAAGAGGTGTGGCCAAATGTGAACCAGCCTATGTTAAAGGGTTTGGCCAAGTACAATTCTTGGAATTTTTAGCCTGATACTACCAAAGGAAGAGGTATAGCAAGGTGGGACCAAGACAATGTCTCTCCCAGAGTCATGATGTGTGTGCATGGCAACTTTTAGAAGTCAGTTTCAAGGGTTTATCCTAAAAGTTTTTTTGCTGCCACATTTTTAGTCTCACATGCCCCCCCCCAAAAAAAGAAGACTCGGCTAGGTGGCCAAAACTTTTGGGCCTTTAAAACCATTGTTGGTATGTGTCACTCTGAAGAGGGGGTTTCATTTGGTTATGATGCTTTCGTCGCAAAGGGAATACACACAAACATACACACACACACACAGTACTTTCATTCTGACATGCCCAGAGAAAGAGGTGTAACCAGGTTGGTCCCAGCCCATGTTGCTTCCAGAATCATGATGAGTATGCTAGGCAAAGTTTAGGTCTCAAGGACCCACCCACAGGAAGAGACATGGCCATGTGGCACAAATATTTTCTTTCTAAAAAATATCCTTAGTGTTGGATGTGTATATCCTTAGAAGTGAGTTTCATTTGGTACTTTGGTGGTAAAGTGGATAGGCACAAATACAATATACACACACACCCACATGTCGAATCAGGAAGAGGTATGGCCAGATTTCGTTAAGTTGACATGAAAAGCCAGCTCTATTAGGTATTTGAAGATAAAAAGAAGAGAGAAAAAAAAAGGTGGGAAAGATGAATAAAGGAAGGAAAGAAGAAAAAATGAAGGAAACAAGAAAAGAAGGAGGGAAATGGGTCAGGAAAGAAGAAAAAAGGGAAGGGAAAAAAGTGGAAAGAGGAAAGAAAATAGGGGGAAGAAGAAAGAGTGAAGATAAGAAAATAAGGGGGGGGGGGGGGTTGGGTGAGAAGGAAGAAAAATGATAAGAAAAAGGTGGAAAGAATAAAAAAAAGGTAGGAAAAAAGGGGGAAGGAAGTAAATAGGAAGGAAAACAGTGGTGGGAATGACAATAACCAAAAGGGGATTAGTAAAGAAAGGGAAAAGGGAAGAGAAGAAAAAAAAAGGTGAAGTAAGAAAAAGTAAACCAAAAAGGGAAAAAGTAAACCAAAAAGGGAAAAAAAGAAGAATTGAAGAAGAAAAAAGTTAAATGGGGAGGGGGGGGGGGGGGGTTGGCGCTAGGGCAAGGAATTGCGGAAAAAGAAAAGAGAACCCATGTTCTGGGTTTGAACCTCAAATCCAGGTTCTCCTTGGTAGACACGTGCCTTACTTAACCACTTGGTTATAGTTTAGTTGTGCTATTATTGTATGGAAAACTTAAATTCCCTTTTCACCACTGTGGTCACCATTTCCCAGATTTATTTTTAACACATGTTAGAAGTGGAGTCAAAACCATTGCTCAACCGAGTTTCAGATAAATCTGTAAATAGGTTTAGCCAGAATGATGATACAAACACACAGACAGACAAAAATACATACATGTCCCATCTATATATTATAGTTTTAAGCGAGCTGGGGTACTTTCACCAACCACACTAAATATATTATATATACTTGGACTAAAATGCGGCCTTCAGCCAGTTGTCTTAATGAAGGACACGTCTTATGGGAGAGCATGTCTTCTGCTATGGCATGTCTTACTGGAGGATACGTCTCATGGTAGGACACGTTTTTCAGGTGGACATATCTTTCAGGATAACATGTCTTACAGGAGTTTATATCTTATGGAAGGTCATGCTTTGTAGAAGGACATGTCTAATAGGACATGTCATGCATCAGTGCATGTCTCCAGGATGGCATATATTACAGGAGGAAGGGTCATAGTTGAGGGAATGTCTTATAGGAGGGCATGTTTTTTTTAGTTCCATTTGCACATATGTATATATATACATCTTATACTAATAAAGCAAGATATATTTATATGTATATATATAAGATAACCTGCCAAATGGCTGAAAGGATTTGGTTGAAAATTGGCAGATATGATATTCAGGTAAGCGAAAGTAACTCGGGCTAGGTCCCATTTGTCCACATCCCATACTTCAAGTGGAGAAACTAAAACAAGCCCAATAAAGAATCTTCCTCGTCCACCATTTTTCTTTTCTCGGTAACTCAGTCAAGTAACTCTGTATGAAAGAAAGGCTGGGTCTAAAAGACAACATTTTGTGTCTAAACTACATTTGGGAACAAGTTCAAAGAGTATAAATGTTATTTTCTTGTTGATCTCGTTGTTTGTTTAGAAACTTCCTCCAACAACCAGTACTAAGCTCCCCGGTTCGTTCAATTCCTGGTCATGGTTTACATGTGATTAAGTCATTATTAAGTCAAAACAATAAATAATAAGTGAGCAGGTTTTTGGCTGGAAATTTTCAGTCTCTTTTGATTCCAGTTTAACTCTTTGTTTAATATAGCAAGTGTAAGACACACTAAGAGAAATTTAGAACAGTAAAAGAAGAGAGAGATCATATCTCAAAATCTATGCAGTACTCTTCTTGCTTCTAACCCTTTCAGTGGTTAAATTCTTGTGAGCACTACTTCAGTACACTGTCTTGGTTAAAATAACATGCCTAGCAGCTGACAGAAGAACACCTATATAGCAGAGCACTGTCCAACTTAAACAGGAATCACTATCTTCTTCAGCTACTGGACACCTTGTGGGTCTATAAGGCTTGGATTCCTAACATGCATCAGATAATGGCAATGACCTTCAAGTGATAGGAAACGGAAAAATATATTTATCTTTTTTGCCTTATTACAATTTTATATGAACACAACATTAAATAGCATCAATTTTCTCTAAATAAAAAAAGTTCCTTTTCACAAGGAACTCTTAGGACAATCGTTGTATTCTAAGAAGTTATAGACCCATGGGCCCTACCTTTATGGAAGTAATCACCACCATAATTGAGCATTATGATTTTGGTAACTCTGAGGATAACCACATGACCCCCCCCCCCCTTTCCTTCTAACATATATTATATTATATCCATCAACTAACCCTATTCCTCTGCACTCCCTCCTGGAGCACCCACTTCCATAAGGGTGAACATTTTTCTGCCTCGTCTGATATTAAGGTCAAGCTACAGCTTTGGCTATTGTTCTGTAAAGCAGTTGCAGTATTTCTTTCTTATCTATTCTTTCATGCTGTAGTATTGTGTCTGCTGATCTTTTTTCTTCAAATACTATGTTCATTAATTGAATCATTTGAATGCAGAGATCAATTACATCATTAATGTTTGCCTCCCAATTCACACATACAGATATGTCATGTAAATACTATATTGACCATGTAAACTTTTTTCTTTTTTTTTAAATTTGGGATTATTATATTCCTTTCCTACATACAACCAGAGTGGAAAACTGCTATAATGCAAGGAAGTGAAATTTTAATTATTTTTGGATTGTAAATTTTAGTGTTGCATGAATATACACACTATAAAATATATTAATGTGGTCACTTTAGAACCCAAGGATTAGGCTACTGCTTGGAGGCTCTGATATTTCAATATAGAGAATTGTGGTTTTGATTAGATTAGTCTGGCTCTGACAGATCCTATTGTTATGTGAGGAGGTTGCAGTAATACTTTTCTACCTATCTTCTCTCTTCCATATTTTTTTTTTCCACTGGTATTTGTAATTTCTTTGTTTTTTTTGTGAGCATCAACAAAATAATGATAATGGGAATAGAGAGATTAATGTCTCACACAGTTTGAATATAGCGATTAATGTCAGTCATTGCATTATGTATATATAACACTATACTGATTTGCATAGATATATTATCATCATCACAAATATATATTTGGCCCTGGCAACGCTGGGTATATTTTTCTAGTTATTTATAAGATAAGGATGAAGTGTTTAGAAAGCTTATCCCTACTGTATTCATGTAATATTTAAGACATTAAGTATAGACGATATGATATATATAGCTACAACACTGTTTATACAGAAACGTATGTCGACAGTTTTAATAAAATAGCTTGCTATAAATAGCAATTAGTATGAAACATGCAATTTTTTCCCCATTTATTTCTAAAAAAAATTACCTTAAATTTTAGTCCCTGGTTTCTGATGGAACCTTGATATATTCCAAGCTCTAACTCTAATCACAACCATCACATTATATATCTATATTTAGCTGTAGCCCTCATTTCAGCTCAAACCCTGGTCCTATCCTTACCTTTCAGATCTAATCATGGCTAAACTAAAGCTTTAGTTCTAACTCAGGTCACATTCTTAACTGTAACTCTATTTTCTGCTCTTATTCCTCCTACCCTAGTATAGCTTAAACAAAAACAAATGCTAAATATGCTACACCTCTCCACATATCTAAACAAAATATACGCACACAAACACTGAGTATATATAATCTCTATGTGCCACTGCCAATCTACACCTGCTCCCACTACTGACTGTACTTGCAAAGATGCTTACACTGGCAGCTTTAGTGACCCGGCTGGCTATATCTGACTCAGAGAGTTTCAGGATACATATTAGCTTCAACACTTCCTCCTTCAGGTCACTCATACATCCTTGCCAGTTCAGAAATTGATTTTCCACGAATAGTCTGTCATGATTGTGCAGGTGGACTTTTAGGGGAAAAGGAAGATAATTGAAGTCATACAATCCATCCTCAACCCAGATAAAGAAGAGTGTAAGGCAGCTGTAGGTCTCAGCTAATCGGAGATCATCCAAACATGAGAGATGAGAGGGTAGTGCACTTTTAATACCAATCTCTTGTAGTACAACACTGAGCTCCTTCGAATGTTCGTATAAGTTCAGCATGAAGCCAAGGACTGTTTGACTCTCCAGGTCACCATAATCACCTGCCAGTCTAACAAGTAAGACTTTCAAGAGGTGACCTATGACTACCCTCAATCCCATCACCACCTCATTCAGCAAGGAATAGCTGGCAGAGTGGAATTCATACTCAAATCTCTTCTGGAGTACTTCTGAGAGAGAACATTTAAAGTTTCTTGGTAAGTTATCATCCATATTTTGCAGGTCTAAAGCTGTGCATGCCACACTACAGGGAAGGATTAGATAATAACCAGAAAGTTAAGTGAGAGGAACATATTACACATACAATAAAAACAAAACAAACTGTAACTTACTCTGTAGAGCTGCCAATTTCAGCCTTCTCTTTTTTGAACTTAAACACAGTCCTTAAGAATAAATCAGATTTGATAAGAGGCTTTCCAGCAATAAATTCTCCCACAATATTTTCCTCTAACTGTTCCAAGGCAAACATGGAAACTGGCTCTCTACCCAAAAGTGGAACAAGGTGCATGTCCCCATCCTGGGGAGATGAATGATGGTAGCAACTCCTCATTAGCTGTAAGAAGATGTTGATCCCATGTAGACTGAGATACATACAAAGAGTGACAAAGAAAAGAATAAGTAGAGAGAAAATATCTTATTCCTATGCTATTGTCAAAGTTGTTATTGTGTTTTTAAGGAAAGAGACAGCATATGACGAATATTTTCTGTTGTACTAACATTTCAGCCAATTTTTTACACAAAATATACAACTTTACCCTCCCCCCCAAGGAACTTACTCTTTAAACTGACTGACAATGGCATTGTTGATATTTATTTCCGTTGGATAAATATTTGAAGGCTTGTCAGACAGAAGCCGGGCTAGAGTAAATATCTGGCTAGAAGAGTAGAGACACTGGATGGTCTCATTATGGCTGAAGATTATGTCTGCTATCACTGCATACAGCCAGTCATCCCCTTGTCCTTCCTCCTCCATATCTAAATAGAATCATGTACATGCACCTCAATGTTTGCACACATTTGCTACAGATGGAGCAAATCAAGCTAAAACACATTCATAAAATGTATGTCCAAAAAATTGTGAAGGTCATTTTTTTTATAGCTCACTGTACCTGACAGAAAATGCAAGACAGGGATATCATCAGCAATGGTGAAGATCTTGCTACCCTGACGTACAGCTGCACATGCCTCAGCTCCAATAGCTCCTCCAATCAGCTCTACATAAATGTTGTAGTGACGCTTAACCTGTTCATAGAGTTCCAAGATGTGCTGACCATATTCTTTGTTGGAATTTTTCACCGCCTGTCTGACGATGTAACCAATAGTGACAGATGAAGCACGCTCATAGGTAATAAGGTGAGCGATATGTGTATGTAGCCACTGGTAGAATTCAATTAAGTGAGGTAACAAGATAGCGCCCATTTGTAGTCGTTGCCTATCCATGACAAACCTAGTAAGAAAACAGAGTTGGCCACCATCTGAATGTTGTTGTAGATCCCCAGCACTCAATATACAGTGCAAAAACTCTTGTTCAGATGGGAAGTGAGGGTACAGAATGTGCAGGCGTCTTGAAGGGGGGGAAGGTAGGAAAAAGTAAAGGAATAAATTACAATAGGAGAATGGGACAGGTATAGATGGGTACAAGACCAGAAATAATGAGAGTTGCTTATTTGCATTTGCTATCTTACCTTAAGTTGGAAAATAATTTGTTTTGATTTTGATCACACACTTCACTGAACTGTAAAGGAAACAAAATTTCAATGGTAATCATTATTTTAAAAATATATAATAACATTGCCCTTCATATAGACACCAACTTGCTTTGAGATGAATCTGTGACACAAACAATGTACCACCAAAAATTAACCACACCAAGTTGTCATGTCCAATTATGCAATATTAAATTGCTTAAAAACATGTGAATTAAGGGTATGTATGGTCGCAAATGATATTCAAGCCATGCAATAATGTTATGATGCATAATAGCTTGATATCCTACAGTGGACCTCACAAATAATGATATACTCTACCAATAATGTTATAATTCCTAATTAGAGTGTGTTAATGACCAATGTGATTTTGTAGCAATTATGATAACCACCCATCAATTAAAAAATTGGTAAAAAAATTGTGACAAAATATTATACTTGTCCTACCGCTCCTCTACCTTCTTCTCCTTTACAACAAAACGAGTGGCTTCTTATAATTGTAAGGAGGCTCTTCTGAAGGTTGAATCATAATAGATATTAAAATTTAAAATTTTTTTTATGGTCAACAAAAATCCTTGACAATGAAAAACTTCTAATATTAATATGAGGCACTGGTATGTAAAGTAAAAATAGATTTTTGTAGTAATCTCTACTCATTAATTTACTAATTTAATTCCGTAATTTGGTAAAGTAATTTCCTGTTTACAGCATTGATAACCATGTGTTTTTGCCTATCATTTTTCATTTTAACAATAGCATGATCTTTTCAGTTTAAATTAACTTGTTGAAGGTACTGCATTGTTTCTGGTGACAATAACAGCATAGTCATTCAGAAAAGAGCTATGGCAGCTACTGCATGGAAGCTAGAAGAATGTGAACCCTCCAGCAATTCAATAGAAACTTAAGTAGACCAGGCAAACAGCATGGCAGAGGACAAACAAGTACATGTTTTCTTGAGTGTGATCAGGGGAAATACTTATGGATTTCTGTGAAATCTGCTCACACCAGAGATTCCAAAGGACAAAGAACTCCTTGAGATTGTGACGTTAAAAGCGCAGTTTCATAGCTGCCAACTTAAAAAAAAAAGAAAGTAGGGACAGACCACACCAATCACAAAACCACACTCACAAATCTTAGTTTCCTTAGTGGAAAAAGGTCTAAAGCAAAATGAACATTGCAGCAGTAAAGGTAGCAGAGAGTAATGAGACCACTAGGGCTGAAGCTAAGCAGTTGCAAGGCCATCATAATTTCCAGTTCCACCCGCACAGCTTGAACACCATGTGCATCGAATATCAGGGCATGGTCAGCAGCCACAGGGAAAGGGTAGCTGTTATAGGTATGGTTGGTAATCCAGACTACTTTTCTGCCCTGTGTCCATTTTCAACTTGTAAGTGTTATAACTGTGGAAAGATAGGCCACACCTAGATATTTTGCAGGCAGTGACTGAATAAGAAACCATGCAGTCGTCCACTTAGTTCATTGTTGGAGACACCAGAGTATACAACCCAGGAAGTTTGTCTAAATCACCTAGAATCAAAGTATTATCAGCTCTATACATTGAACTTACAGCTGGATAAAAAATCAAACACAAGAGAGATTGGCATTGGAGCAGCTTAATCACTAGTGTCTGAACAGTCCTTTAGAAGCCTATTTCCAAATAGGCCAGTGGAGCCCTCCAAGGTTCCATTACAAACATATTCAGAGGAAACCACATTGAGATTGGGTCAAGTGCAAGTTGCTGTATCGTATCAGGAATAACAAGCAAGTTTACTTTAGTAGTGGTGAAGACGTAGGGCCCCAGTTTAATTGGTAGGTTGGTTGTCAAAAATTTAAGTGGATTGGAAAGCCATCAATGTTGTGGAAAAAAAGACATTAATCACATTTCTAAATCATTATCAAGAAGTGTTAATGGAGAATTGTGAACTTTCATAGGCAGAAAGCAATGATCCTGTTGACTTCGGAGTCCAGCCGTACTTTAGTAAAGCATGACCTGCACAGTATGCCATGAAGAATAGGTAGAAGCAGAGCTTAGGTATCCAATACCAAAAATCAAAGATGTATTCGCCACTCCTGGTGGAGATAATTCTTTCCAAAAAAATTGATATGTTCCAAGCATATCAAGAGGAGAAATTGGATAAAAACTCGTGTATGTGGCAACGAATACACACATGGGTCTGTTTCAACACAACAGACAATTTGTTGGGGTGACTTCGGCACCTGGTATATTTCAGCGAGTAATGAAATCAATTCTAGGGGAGGATACCAAATTTTGTTGTGAATCTTGATATTATTTAGTGACTGGTCTGTCTGTTGAGCATTTGGTTAGTCTGGAAAAAAGTTCTTCCCACATTTAAGAATGCATGGCGATGTCGTAAGAAGGGAAAATGTGTTTCCCTAGCCCAATCTAAGACATAGAATAGATGCTAAAGGTTTACACCCAATGACGGAGAAAATTATATTGCAGGAAGCACCGCTCTAGACCACGAAATGTTTCAGAGTTGAAGTCGTATTTAGGGTTGCTATCTTATTATTCCAAGTTTTTACCACATCATTTTGCAGTGTTTTACCAGCTTCAAAAGCATGAGGTGCGATGATGGCAAAGTTCTTTGGTACATTGTGACGGTTGGCCCAGTCAATGGAAGGTAACCTCAAACCCTACTTGGCAAGACAGCTGGAGTTAAGAGCACAGGATGGTTGCATAGTGTGGGGAGAGAGAATGATCATTTTCCACTAGGTTGAGAAACCATACCAGTTGAGCTACATGGCTGACACCCTGGAATATTTCCGGATGCCTCGAGGACTAGTGTGGTGGCCTGGAATGGATGGAGAAATCAAAGGGTGGTGAAGCAGTGTTCTAAGTGCCAAAAAATTCAACCATCACCTCCAACAGTGCCACCTCATAGGTGGTGTTGGCCTACTCAACCATGGTGTAAATTACATGTGAACTAAGCAGGACCAATAGCGGGAAAGATGTTTTTTGTTAGTAATTGATGTTCACTCGAAGTGGATTGAGGTATTTGCAATGTTGATTGTCACTGCACACACAACAATACAACAGTTAAGACAATTATTTGCCTAATTTGGAATTCCTGAGTCTATCATTTCTGATAATCACCCACAACTTGCAACTAATGAACAGTATACGAAACACTCTTGTGGTACTCTACATCCCTTCCTCTAATGGGTTAGCAGAGAGAAGAGTGAAAACTTTCAAGCGGGGATTAAAGAAACAGACTGGTGAATCATTGACAGATAAGATTGACCACATGTTCTTTTGGTTACTTTTTGATGGGTAGGATCTTCCGATCACGACTAGATATTTTGAAGCCACATCTGGAAGAGTCAGTTCAGGAAAAGCAATTACAATAGAAAGTCAATCATGATAAACATTGAAGGATTCGTCATTTTGCACGAGGTGACAAAGTGTTCATTAGGAACCATGGTAAAGTGAAAGATGTTTACCAGCCAAAATTATTCATGTTTCCAGTCTACTATCATTGAAGACTTGCATTCCAGATAGGGGAGTTATTCCTTGTCACCAGGACCAGCTCATGGAAAGAAGTTGAGGTACAGGGTTGCTCCTTAAGTTTCAATCCAGAAAGTTAGCCAGTGACTTGCAACCAAAATATCATTGAACTGAGTTGGCCAATAAGGATACAGACAGGCTAATTGAAATCTATGAAATCATTCTTAAAAGAGTGTCCTCAGAGCATGAACATGGATTGTGTGATCCCTTCCTTTCTGAGTTTCGAGAATCATTGGAGATCTCGGCAGTACTGCCTCAAGCTACAGGGAATTCGCCATTATACTGCACGAATCAAGGAAGTTTAAGTATGGCAAAGTCTCATGGTTGCAAATATCTATCCAGGGATGGGAAACCCCCTGACTGGTACTCCTCAAGTATTAATTGTGAGACAACTGATCTTTATTAATATGTGTTGGAGAAAGAAATATAGCATTTCAACTTAATTCATATACTAATTAGATTTGGTAATTTGGCAAAGAGATTTTCTTTTTTACAGTGTTGATTTCCTGCTTAACAGTGTTGATAATCATGTGTTTTTGCCTGTCATCTTTCTTTTCAAGTAAAGTTGTCGAAGTTACTGTATTTTTTGTATTTTTTTTTTTTAATTACTGTGTGACAAGTTATTGAAAGTATATTTGGCTCATGCTTATTCCCATTTGGAGTGAAGGTATGTGTAAGAAAACTGAAGTATGGAAAACAAGACACAGAATTTATTTAGCATTCTGTCTGGTTTCCGGGGCAAAGAATGGAACTTTTGTAAATGGATCTGGGACTAAAAGTTAATCCCCAAACTCAACTGGAAGGACCGGGAGAGTTCAACCTAAACTTTCCACCCCTCCCCCTACACATAATAATTTATACATCGTTCCCATTTTTCTCTATAGCCCCATCCTATCCATCTATTTCGTTCTCACCATTTTTGATGGTTGGTCCCAAGTCAGCTGAAAAACTTGCATGTGCCACATCTTCTCATAAGTGTTTAGTTGCTCTAAACTTGTAAATAATCCTGTTGAAACAATGACATCTTGAGGTTTTGCTGAAAACATATGAGGATTTGCCAGCAACTACAGGAAAAGTAGATATACACAGACAGAGAATCAAACATACATATGGACAGAAAGACACACACATACATTCACATACATACATTCACACACATACATTCACACACATATAGAGAGACAGACACACACATATACACTCACAAAAATAGATAAACAGACAGACACACACAGACAGAGAAACATAGAGATAGAAAGACATAAAGGAAAAGAGAGAGAAAACACACAGACAGGCATACATACACACATACAAATAGACAGATGGATAGACAGACAGAAAGAAATATGGAGAAAGAATCATAGAGAAACTAGTACATATGGAAGTAAGTAATAGGGAAATTTTAGCAGATGTTTCAGGCAATGCCCAGGATATAACATACTCAAAGGAAGTGGTGTGGCAAGGTGTGACTCAACCCATTTCCTTGTGTTCGTATGGTTTTTTGATCAGATAAGTACCATAAATAATATCCACTATTACCTGGGACTATTACATTCTATGGATATATATGAACATGGCACATCACATTAGGTTTTCAATAAGTTAGATTGAAACTGATAGTACTGCTATGCCATTCAAAGGAATCTACTGAAATTGCATTTTGGGAATCAAAATTATCATATATTGCCTCCACATCTTGAAACCAGATTCACCTTGCGTAGATTGCACATGGCCTGCATGATAAAATGTGACCTCTGTTCCTCTGAGAGTCCCAGGTGATTCCTGATGTACATCCAAAATGTCTTGAGCTGGGACATACAATAATGACGGACGGAGAGCCATTTTGATATAATAATGCCGTGAAGATTCTGATCAGAGTTGGGTTGGGTTAGCAGGGAAAGGCAAAAGGCACCAAAATTTGCCCAAAGAAGGAGGTAGAGAGAATGCAGTGTGTATGTGCCTCGATACGCATGATTCTTGTAATCTTGTCGTCCAAACCTTCCTTTTGGTGATAGCTCCACACCACAGTCATACTTCAAGCCATCACGACCAATTGTAGCATTGTACTAAATGTGTAAAGAGGGTTGAGGATGTAGATTGGGAATTTATATAAGATGGATCACTTTATAGGGGAAGGAATTATGATGTACTCAATATCATTGTTGGACATAAATGTTTTGAAAGGGGGAATCTGCATACTTCTAAATTGCTAATGTGCATGCTCACTACACATTACACTATCCCACCATGAATCCTGTCATGAATGTGTTCTCCAACTCATTAGCAGCGAAAAGGTGATACCACAGGTGATTTGACCGAGATGGAGATCCCAAGACAACACCCACTAGATTTGCCAGAGCATGCCGCAGGTCTATATCAGATTGATCTGGAATATATATACATATATAAGGCATATATCCAGATATTGCTTATTTGTAACTTAACCCCATTATATATTTCTTATCTTTTACCTCCAATCTTGTGGATAACATGCTCATATTCAATTGACATTTTAAGCAAAATTATGAACCCAAATTCCACGTATTCCTTCTAACTTTCTTGAAATGAAACAAATAAATAAATAAATAAATAATAAAAAATATATATATAAAAATAAATAAATAAATAAATAAATAAATAAATAAATAAATAAATAAATAAATATATATATATCTTTTGTTCAGTTGCTAAATTAAATAAACCTTATACAGACATCACACTCTAGTAAGTAACCTCTGGTTTTCACCGCACTGAATTTTGATGTGCGTTATTAAGAATTTAGCTACTAACAACTTTGTCCTCCCTCCCTCTATCCTCCTTTTGTGTGATGACATTGTGGTGAGAAAGACAGAACAAAGTAGCACACGAGAAAATGGAATATCCTGTTTTTATATGAGGTAGATGAAAACTATTTAATCAGGCCAGCCAATTATTTAGCCTGCACAGGGGATGTGGAGGGGGTTCAGCACTGTGCTAGTGTGGACACAAGGAAACATTAGGTACCGGCTCTAGCTGGAGAGAGGTTCAAACCCGTTTGTAGTGTGGACAGGTCTTTAGAGTCCAGTTCTCCCTGTAATGAAATTTTGATGGAAAAAGTGTGGATACATATACTCTCTCTCAAGAGTACTTTGCAATAACAGTGACAATTAGAATGGATATGTCTTGGTAAGAAGCTCGATTCTTTTCTGCAGCTTTCCTGAGGAATTTGAGGCATGCTCCTCCAGTCTTGTTTTATGCATTGGCAGCTGACTCTTTTCTAACTTCATCTGAAATCATTTGCACCTATTGAAAATTTACTTCGTTTAGAGAGTTATGGGAATTGCACAATCAGACTTAATTTTTCACTATGGTTTCCAAAAATCACTGCTTTTAGGGGAAATCATTACTTCTGGCTAAAGTAACCCCTAGTAGGTTCAGGAGTTCTTCCCGCTCAACGTTGACGTCTCCCTGTTTCACCAGCCCCACTATAGATGAACTGATAAATTTACGGCTGAACTGCTTAGTCAATTGTGTGTAAGGACTATGTTGTTATGCAGTTACGTATATGAATGTTTTTCTCAGATATTTCCTCATTTGATAATTTTGTATGGTCATAAAGTCACATGTCATTTTGGTATTTAAAGGGTAACTGAACTGGAAAAAAAACATTTTTTTTTTATTGTTTTATCTTGTTCTCCTTGATGCATAACCTGGTATAAAAAATTAAAAAAAATTTGGTCCAACATTCATTAAGAAAACTAGGCTTAAAATTTTTTTATACTTCCTGTGGGGTTGTAACTATTCATTGACGTCACAAGGGGGACAGCTGCAGCCAGAACTCAATGGAGGTGATATGCTATTTCAACAAACTACAAGAATTCCTGGAGTCAGGAAGCCCAATTCCGCTGGTAAGTCCAGGAGTGGCAGCAGTACATTGATACTTATTGAGATAGCAACTGCAATAGAGCTGCTGGAGTAGCTAATATGAAAACTTAGCTCTTATGAAGGAAAAAGTGAAGAGTTCCCTTTGGAGAATGCAATAATTTTTAATAACTTGAGAGCTTAGTGACACTGATTCATATTTTAGTCTCATCCAGCTCTGATTCAGGTAGCTAAGTATGCAATTGTTCTTTTTTACACTTGGTTATAACATTTATATCTAGTAACTACTCTGGGCTATTAGCTATAAATGCTATAAGCAACACAGTTTACTATGTAGCTAGCTAGCTAGCAAGTGTTACCATATCAGATTAAAAAGTCTTCGATACTCATTTTCAGTAGCCATATTGTTAGCTATTAAATATCTAGCTCCACACCAAAAGTAGCCAAAGCTAAAAAGTATTTTGCAAATAACTATATTTCATCATGACAAATTAGAAAGTCTTTGATTCTCATTTTCTGTACCTGAATCAGAGGTAGATGAAACTGAAAATCAGTATCAATAGGATCTGAAGGTATGAATAATTATTACACTCACCCAGTGTACTTCCTTAAGATTTCTGACTCCACAACTCTTTTTCAGTTGCTATTTCACTAAATGTCAATGTGGTGCTACCAATCCTGGACTTACCATTGGAATTGGGCCTCCAGACTCCAGGAATTATTAAGTTAGTTGAAATAGCGTATCTCCATTGAGTTTTGGCTGCAGCTGTCCCCCTTGTGACGTCAATGAATAGTTCCACCCCCTCCCCCCCCACGGGAAGTAAAATGTTTAGGCTAAGTTTTCTTCATGAATATTGGACTAAAAATTTCCAAATTTTTATTTATACCAGGTTATACATCAAAGACAACAAGATAATACAATAAAAAAATTAATTTTTTTTTCCAATTCAGTTACTCTTTAACAACAGACTCTAATTAGAGAGGCAGAACACCTGATTAAATTATGATCTTGCTGTTGTGAAATATACAATTGTCAATTCCTCCATTCCCACCAATCATTGGTCTTGGACTAGGGCTGTGTGACAGGCTATAGCTAGTAGTTATTAGTCTAACATTTGGTGGCAATTTTTTGAACCAGGTGAAGAAGTGTGGCCAGCATTTGTGACTTTGAATCCGCCAAACTGCCAATTCACCTGACAAACCCACATTTAAAAAAAAATATGGTGAACCTAGTGCATCAGTTAATATTGGGAGGCAAAATTCTATTAAATCTCATTTAGAAGGTAAAAATCCTGCTCTTTATACACTGGGGTGCCCTTGTTACTTCATCTACAGTGACAGTGCTACTCATTATGCTATTGATAAACTTGTAGATACTGCTTGATTAGGTGTAGAAGAATTGATTGTTGATTTGTACTACTATTTTAATCACTCTACGAAAAAAAAGGTGAATTTTGTGATATGCACTTTTCTGTGATTTTATATATTGCAAAGTCCTTAAGTATGTATCCACAAGTTGGCTAAGTCTACAAGCCTGTGTTGAACGAATTTTTGCAACAGTATCCAGCACTGCATTAGTATTTCCTCTCTTGTAAAGAATTTTTCCAACCACCGTCTTACAACTCTATTAGCTTCCTTTAGAAACCTCATCATTGAAGCATACTATATGTTTTATTAGTCAATCTTACCTGTATTCATAAGAACCAACCTTCTCCCTCAACGAGACAGACCTTGTATTCACATTCTACATGATGTTATGACATGCTTACTTGAGAAGTTAATTGGTAGGTTTGTCAGAATTGAAGAATTGGATGCAGCAAGCTGTGTGGATAGTGTTTGTTTTGAGAGCAAAGAAAAAGAGCTAGCAGAAAACGAACCTATGATTGATATCACTATGTAACAATTACTTTTAGATTAAGTGATGAAATGGATCCAAGCAGAATCAGCAACTTCTACAGTGGTTTTAGAGAATTTTAGTGGCTTTAAATCATATTTGAATAAAATTTTTATTGGAATGGTTACGCAAAGCATGCAGTGCAATGCAGTCATTTATGTTGCAAAATGGTACAGTGTGCACATTTTATTGTAGGCCTGAGCCAACAATGAGGTCTAAATTCAAACAACTTAAAGAGCGTACAAAGCAACAAGCACAAAAATAACCAGGTGATTATTATCAGTTGTCACTCATCATTTGTTACCTTAGGCAAGACAACACATGGGTATTCTCTCACCCCCTTTCTTCCTGGATAAATCAATGATTTTATATAAGAAACTTATCCAGAAACTACAGTGCCAAATCAAAAGATAGTAACAAAACGGAAGTGATTTTATACCAGGTGGACCTCAGGTAAGTATTGAATATCTGTAGCATGCAGTACAGCATTTTATGTTTTGAATGGAATCTAAGAAGTTCATTAATATTTTTAAAGTATGGCTAAATGTACCCAGCCTAATCATAGACAGTTGAAAATATCATAGTAGGTACTTGGTACATGGAGGACACTTGCTCACACTCTTCAGTGTATACAGTTGTGAGGAATGCCTTTATTTTGATACCAAAATAATATTTTAGCATTTTCATGCCTAAGTTGATGCGAGTAATGCGTTTTACCAAGACATTTTACAACAAAATATCAGTCTTTTGCCTATATCTAATTGAGCGACTGATGATGGTGCAATTATTTCTATTTCTTAGCAAAATAGTGGATATCTGTGTAAGTAAATTGCAGATGGTTGTTTTCATGTAGTTATAAAGGAATCATTTGACATCACTTGCCAGGTGGGAGTCTGTAGGTAAATTGTTAGTACTTTTTGCATATTTCACTTTCCTTGTCCCTGTTCTAAATGTATGCACATCCCACACATCTAGATTTGTGGTCCATCAGGAACCATTAAATGTCACTAAATGTCAGGAATGCCATAGCTATTGTTATTATATAATTTTTTAGGATCACATGATTTCTTGGTAACCCAGTAGTGATCTCGCCATTTTTTAATCTTTTGTTTTGCTGGCAAGCATAGGACGTCTTTAAGCCTAAGTACTCCACAATTAACAAGTGAGTGAGTAGTCCTTCTGTTGGATCCAATGTTAGAACTTGGGGCAATAGTCCTTTGAACAAAACTTCTCCTTAAGATAATATGTGAATCCCGAGAGTTTTTCCCATATAGCTGTTTTACTTTTGTTACAGTTGCCTTCAATATACTTCTGTTTAATTAATAACTTAAAAGTGGTCCTTTACTCTACCATATGCATCTCATTCAGCGTGGCATTCTATAGATTGCCATGAATTCCTAGATTGCGTTGTGCATTCTAAAGATTGCGCAAATATACAGAAAGTGCAAAACATATATGGCAGGAATTAGCAGTCACAGAACAGCGTAGTAATGACAATGATGGAAGTGTAGCATATTACTATTTTGATGTGATGATATTTGCAAGGTAATTTACCAATTTTAAAAGTAACATTGTAACTTCGGACAATTCCTCATATCAATGCAGGAGAGGTTAAATTATTTTCCTTGATCAAGAAATAAAAGAGAATAACTTACTAATTTGGATCTGCAAAAGTCACAGAGATTAGTAGTGACTGTCAAGGTGATTAAACCTGAAAGTTTGGTACCATTTTATCGGTTCAAGACAAGCACACAACTCTATGTTAATATGAATGTCTCTGTATTAGTGTTCGTGCGTGATAGGCTATGCTACTGGGCATGCTATCATAGCATGCCTCCATTTTTGAAAATTTCTTGACCTCCAACATGTTTAAATCGAAATATTATGAGCAATAAACCTATATATATATATATATTGTTAGCATTAAATACATATTTATAAACTCCTTAAAGCCCATCCATGTTTGAATGGCTAACTCGAATACAGCTAATGTTTTTTAACGTATTAATTTACTGAATTAACACTTGATATGCCTTACAGAGCTTTAGATAGCGATGTACATGTACATGGCAATGAAATTTGTAGTACAGAATTTCAAAATAATCTTCAGTTCAATTGCCTATAAAATGTCCGTGGCCGTGATTCACGCTTGAACGAATAGAGTTAGACCCATGAACCTATATATATATCTGGTATCTGTGTGGCCAAGTGATTGTTTCGAGTATGCCTTTATAGCCACACCCTTTTCTGTGTACTTTGGTCAGACGAAACATTGGTATGCATGCACCACTTGATTGTGATTAACATGAGCTGAATCTAATCTTGTCACACTTTACTCTAGGCATGTCATTCTAATAATACTTTGTATGCATGTATGTTTGCATGTTTGTGTGTATCCACTTTAGACCTTTCTAATTTGATTACTTGTTAGGATTTCCCAACTGTAAAAGAAGTTCAATTTTAGTATGTATTTTTCTGGTACATATTAAATTTTAATTGAGTTCTATTAAATAGAGAGAAAAAAAAGAAATAAATATTCGTGACAACTAGATGCTCTTAGTCCTGTTCTTGGAGTGAGAAGTAAAAGCATAGCTGCAGGTGAATCATTGAATGATTTTTTACTCAATGTTGTAGTCTGAATGAATTTTTCAACATAAAACTAATGAATTTTGAACTTGTTACACACCAGTTGCACACTTTTAGTAACTTGACTAGCTTATCACTGCAAAAGCTACTACGTTCAATGGGACTTGAACAAGTAAGCTCTTACTAGGAACTGTCTTTCAAATGTAGATGATGGACACAATGGCATTCTGCATATGAATAACGTACTCTATTCAATTGTGATGAATGAGCACAGGCCAGGCATTTTGCACGTCTTTCAGATCTAGTATTCAACAAGTGCTTGCTTGTTGCTGGCAGCACAGTCACATCAATATAGTAATATGGGTGCTTGTATGATGAACTTGATTGATTACAGCTCTATTTCCACCTTCAATAGTGAGATCTCTGACCCACCTTGAAATAGTACTTCTCTTTGTTAGTAATGCTGGTGCATGATCTGGTATTTTCATCTTCAAACTAGTTTTTCAGTATTCTGAGTCAGTTAGTTCCCTTCAATAAGCAATCAAGTGTGTGTGGCCTTATCACGAAAGCACCATACCAAATAAAACCCACTCTTATCCTACATAAAGATGGTTTTTAAAAATTTGGCATACCTTTTTTTCAAAATTTGAATCCCTGGATCCACAAACTTGTAAATGGGATTGACGAGTACTTTAATCTATATAAAGTTGTAGTCTCACATCTTCATGTCTCCTCATAGGGCTTCAATTTTAAGGTAAACCAAGGACCCATATATATTTTGAATCAATATTTCCAGGGGAATGTCTTGAATACCTCTATGTAGCCACACCCATTCATGATAGTGTTCGGCCAAAAAAAGCCAAAAATGGTATTTTGGTCAGATAAACCCATGGACCTACAGAATTTACTTGGTATGCATAAACATTTTACTCTGGGGGGAACATGGGCTGGGTCCTACCTAGCGACACCTCTTTGTCTTGGTGTGTAAGGCTAAAAATGTCAAAAATACTACTTGAGAGTAGCACTTGGGCCTAAGAACCTAAACTTAGCTAACATGCACAGCGTTACTCTGGGATCAACATGGGCAGGATTTCACCTGGTCATGCCTCTTTCTGGATGAGACAGGCAAAAAAAATTGGTTGTGTGTATATGTATCCACTTCCTACCAAACCACTGTGCCAAATAAAACTCACTCTTCAAAGTGGTTGTAGTTTTAGTTTAAAAATATGGCGTCTGCAGCCTTTCCATTTGGATTTTTTTTTGTTTCCTTGTAATACCTTGTTTTAATTTCTTCTTTTATTTCCTCCTAGTTTAATCACATCATTGCTAATGATATTATTTTCACCCTCACCTCTATGGTTATTTCCTTGCTTTCCTGCCATTGTGAAGTATTTAACCAACATGATTTTTTTTGAAATTATCTGTCAGTTTTCCACACTCAATATATGAGCTGGAACCTTTATCTGGTTGCTAAAAGCAGTCAAATTTAATGGAAATCGGAAGAAGGGGATAATGCATGTAAATTTGGGAGACTTACTGAATATTCAGGAGAATTGAAATATTAATATTTTTAAATGTCCTCCTTCCCTACTAAATAGTAAAATTGTTTCATTAGCTATTGTTCTTTAACTGTTTAATTTCAATGATAATCTTTTAATGATGAATAATGTATGTTATTCGACTGTGTTGGTATGTGATACACTGTGTGATTGTTGTACAGTTCGTGATGAAGAGGATAAGGAATCACAGGAGGTACGGAATATGTTTTCTGTGTACCTGGAAAAGTATTTGGCTGAGCATTCTGTCAAGAAAAAAGTACTGGCATGTATTGTCAACATCTTGGTGAGCCATTAAAACATATTGGATTATACTACGGTAGTGTGAGATATTGTACATTGTGCAGCATGTAGGCATGTAGCCACAGTGGGGTGGGGGGTGTGCATATGCCTGACAAGTTTTGCCACCATTTAATATCACTATCTGGTTCCTGATCCACAATTACCACCATTATATAAATAAAAAATATAATTTAATGCTATTAAAGGGCATGTGTCTAAAAAACTTTTATGACCATCAGTGTCTTTCTTTTATAGTTAAATTAGCTATTATTTTAATGAAACATACCTTTTTGAATTATGATGTATCACATTAATTATTACCTAAGTAATCATTTCTAGTAAGAATTGCATCTCCACCGATACAGAATTTAACCTTTTATATAGGTGTTGAGTCAAGTGTGCCCTTGATGGAATATAAGATGGATTAATCTTACAATAATCATGTATTCACCATTAGTCACCCCCTCTCTCTTCTCTTAATAACCCTTTACCTATATTTTTAACAACCTATGTTAACTGGACATATTTATTCCTGCATATTGTGAGAAATTTTGTGAGCATGCTCTTATATATTTTTTAATGTTAAAATTGCAAGTAGTAGTTATATTCTGATAGTTTCTACAGTACAGGGAGTAATTTATTTTATAGCATGGTAACAATTGATATAAGCCTGCTTGGTCTCTTTAGTCCTAACACACCTGATGTGTCTTCACTCTATCAATCCATTCAATGCTAAAATATCTTTCAGGAGGGGGAGGTGGGGAGGTGGGGCTGTTGCTATGGATACTTTTCTAATTTTTGTCATTGTGAAGTGAAAAATTTCAATGAAAAAAGGCAGTGTCTGCTGCTTTCCTAGTGAATGATTCAGTTTATATGCTGGACTGAAAAAAAAGAAGTATGTATATATGTATATATGTGTATATATATGTATATGTATATGTATATATGTGTGTGTGTGTGTATATATATATATATATATATGATTTCAAATCCCAGAAAACACAAAAGCAGGTACCAAGTTTTACCAACTGCAGCTATCCCTATCATCACTACAAACCATACATGAAATTTTACGAATGCTCCTTTATAATCAGTGGATCCAGGGGTGAAGTTGGTAGGTGGGGGGGGGGGGGGGGGGGGGGCAATCCTGGCAAGTGTCCACCCCTCCCCCCACTTTTCTCTCATAGTAGAAAACTCAAATACAACCAGTTATTCCAGAAATCATTAAAAAAGGCAAGAAATTCCACATCTGCAACATTTCCTACCTCCACTACTAACTGGACAGCCAATTTTTCTTGTGCAGCTAAAGGATCAGAAATAGCTGATAGGTTCAGAAATAACAGGATAGGGTAACTTCATAAAATCTAGCATTTGGGCTTGAATTGACCTTTTAAAACTGCCTTCAAGTCCTATAGAATTTTGTTCCTGGTTTTTCTGGTGAAATCAAGCAACTTATCAGGGAATACGTCTTTGGACCCACTAACTTGAGGAAAACTGCCAGTTTCTTTTTGTTGGTTACTATGTTGTTGGCAATAAAATATTTCTCCAACTGCTGTGTATTGATTCCATTCATGATTTCTATTTGAAAGGGTTCAATCTGTCCAATACTAGAAGATATGATTCGGTCCTCTGTCACCACTTTACTACCTTAAATCAATCTCTAAGGTTCTTCAAAGATATAATGAAGATCAAACCCAGCATGAATCAGCTGGAACAGCAAAGACACTAAGATTTCTCTTATACTGTCTCATGATACAAAAATCAGGTGACATAACCAACAATAATTTTATGTGCAATGACCAAATAGGAAATGACTAATGTTAGCTCAATACAGTGTACAGGAAGTGACTAATGTTAGCTCCAGACATTACAAAGATTAATCAATCATTTGTTAAATTTTCTTTTAGTTTCAGGAAACATTATATAAAAAAGAAGGGTTTTATACCCCTAACATTACTGCTGGCCATACACAACTCTTATATAGATCAATTGTTTGAATTTTTTCAAAATTACCCTGAACAAAAACATCACCAAATTCATACTCACACGTGGACTTAGCCACCTTGTATAAGGACAATTGGTCCAGGCACCTTCGAGTAGATGTAACTCGCACAGATAGGCAGCCTGATGGACAGATGGATGAACAGGCACATTTATGGTAAAGATTGGGCTTGTTCAATTAATGAGGTTATCACACAAAATTTCGCTCAGATGAACTTTTAGGCAGAAAGATTATTGTATTAAAATTTTATCTTCATACTAGACTTTTCTTTGTGAAAGCATAAGTCTGAAATCGTAATAGATGTTAACCTGATTCTTTTGCATTTCATTTTTCTACTATGGTGAGTAGTGCAATGTCATGGTCATTTATCTTCAAGGTGTCAATTATGTGCCACAAAGAGCAAACTTAATATTTTCAATCACATTTACACCAAAATGCTATGATGACTGGTAAAGGGTCTCCACATTTGTTTAAATAATGCCCTTCATATCTTATCTATTGACCAACTAGCCTCAAATTTTGTGTGTGATCTTGAAGTACCTGGATTAATATTATCAACCATATGTAGGTGTGGTAATAGGTGCAGTTTTGTCATAGCCACGCCCACTAGGAGGTTTTTTTGGCTGCCCAAAACTAATCAGAGGGCCAATCAGGCTGGGAGCTATTAACTACAGAATGGTGTGGTTTATCAGGGCCACAACCACAGGAAGTTATTTGGGCGGATAAAGTTAGTTAGATAACCAAACAGGTTAGATTTTGGCATATGATCTCCAAATCCACAAGCAATATTATTAATCACATGTGGGCGTGGTTTAGTTGTAGCAGTATCTACGTGAAGTTGTTTTCGCTGCCAAAACATGTATTATGGGACCAACAGGCTTAATTGGGGCATATAGTTTCTTAATAACTGGGTGAATATTATTAACCATATTGGTGTGGTTTCACAATAGTTTCACCCACAGGAATTTGTTTAGCCTGCTGAAAACTTACAGTAGGACCAACCAGGTTTAAATTTAGCATGTAGATTTCAATTAATTGGATGACCATTATTAAATATCTGAGGGTGTGTCAATGAGTGCAGTTTTGTCATATCCACACCAACATGATGTAGTTTTAACTGTAAAGTAGTAATTAGAAGACCAATAAGGGTGAGGTTTAGCTTGTGGAAAAAAAATTTTTTTTATTGTCTTATTTTGTTGTCCTTGATGCATAGTATTCACGAAGAAAACTTAGCTTAAAAATTTTACTTCCTGTGGGGGGGTGTAACTATTCATGACATCACATGGTGGACAGCTGCAGCCAGAACTTAAAGGCGGTGATATGCTATTTCAACAAACTTCAACAATTCCTGGGGTCAGGAGGCACAATTTCACGGGTAAGTCCAGAATTGGTAGCAGCACATTGACATCTAACGAAATAGCGACCGAAAAAGAATTGTGAAGTTGGAAATCTGAAGGAATCAGTGAAGAGATCTGTCCTTTGGGAGAGTGCAATAATTATTCATACCTTCAGATCCTATTGATACTGCTCCTCAGTTCCATCTGTCTCTGATTCAGGTACACAAAATTAGGATCAAAGACTTTCTAATTTATCATGATAAAATATGGCTATTTGCAAAATACTTTTTAGCTTTTGCTGCTTTTGGTTGGAGATAGATATGTAATAGCTAGCTATATAGCTACAGAAATGAGTATCTTATTATGGTAATACTTGGTAGCTAGCTTGCCATTATTGGTGTGGAGCTAGATATTTTATAGCTAGCTTGCTATATAGCAAACTGTATAATTCCTCTTTTTACGCGCTAAGTTATAACATTTATTGCTAGTAGCCCAGGGTAGTTACTAGCTATAAATATTTTAACCTAGTGTAAAAGAACAATAATATAGTTTGCTATATAGCTAGCTAGCTATGAAATACCTTGTTCCACACCAAAAATGGCAAGCTTGCTAGCAAGTATTACCTAACAAGATACTTATTTTCTGTAGCTATATAGCTAGCTAGCTATTAAATATTCAGCTCCACACTAAAAGTAGCCAAAGCTAAAAAGTATTCTGCAAATAGCTATATTTTATCATGATAAATTAGAAAATCTGTGGTCCTAATTTTATTGTATGATAACTGGTAAAGGATCTCTACATTGGTTGAAACAATGCCTTTTTCATAATCTAACGTAGGTGGGATGCATTCCCTTTTTGACTCCACTATTGTGTACTCTAGCGATCAGAAGCTACTTTCACATCCCTTCACTCATTAAACAAAAATGAAGTCAAACAAGTGAGCACAAAAATCTGTTCCAAATATAAATAAAAGTGAGGATGTAGGAATTGAGGGATGCAACCCTGTACCTTAGTCAACCACTATCCGTACCTTCGATTGGTCGCATGTTTGCACATAAGGAATATGGTCTACGTCAACCTCTATTGGTCACCCCAATTTGTCACTTCTATGCACATGAGGAATAAGGTTGACATAGGTATTGATCACTCTTTTATGCACATGAGGAGTGAGGTTGACCTAGGTACGGGGTTGCATTCATCCATTCCTACATCATCTTTTTTATTTGGAACAAATTTTTTTGCTCACTTGTATATATAATTGTATATATATATATATATATATATATATATATACACTAGCAACATATACCCGGCATTGTTATGACGAAATTTTCATCCTTGTTTCCAATATGTGACTGGGCAACATACATTTGGCTGTGGCTGAAAAAAATGGGATGGTAGGAAGATGCCCATATTGGTGATGGGTTTGGCCCTGGCTTTTATTAATACTCATTGCAAGGGCTGCTTTCACTGGGAACTGTTTCCTTTTCACATGGAAAGGAAAAACATCTCCCAGAATCAGTGTAATGTGGGGAATAAGAAGCTGCTTGCCTTTGTGATTTTCTGTGGCAACTTCTCCCTCAATGATGTGGTTGTTTAGGTGAGTAATAATGTACTTGGTCCAATTTCAGTGCTTATTTCGAGGATCGAGGTACTTGAGGACCATGATGTAGACACCAACCTTGAGCCTGAGCATGTGGGGTGGAAATCCAGATGGATTGAGGTAGTTAATGAATTCAAGCGGAAGTATGTGCTTCTGATCTACACTGTTGTTGCTCTTGTAGATTTTCTCAATGCCATGAAACTTATTTATCATGGTGGTGTTCACTATCTCTGCAGCATCATTTGTGGGTGTGATGATGGCTCTGCTTGCCAGCCAGTCATGGTCTTTGTAGTGGGCATCAAGTTTATGGAAAGCAAAGTGGTAAAGGTCGGACACCCTTGAAGACTCCTTGTTCAACTCCTCTGGCGGCTGCACTGTGTCCTTCCACATCTCCTCAGCAATAGGCAGAGTTCCTCTTCTGACCTTGCCCAGGTAGTCTGCCAAGTCAGTACCATCTCTGTCTCATTGGCCACTTGGATATTCTGCCTTAGCTCCAAGGTCTCCTTCTGGCTCCAGATGTACGATCTCTTAAGGGTGGCTTTGACAATCTGATGGTACCACAGGTAGTATCTGCTTCCAATTGGCTGCAATTAGTATGATGAGGCCCCAAACAGCTTGTTGTATTTCCTAGCATTTTGTAAGGACCTGTTCAAGCATTCATACAACCACTTGTGGCCCATTGATATCTCATTAATGATGAGCAGTCAGCCTTCTGCATGAGTTTTCCTGTGGCTACCCCTTCGGTGAAGTGGCAGACTGACTATTCCTTGATGCTGAAATTGATCTTGCAGAGCAAATTGAGGGTCTGTCCATTATTTAGTAGAGTTGCAGCAATTTCTGAGAGAGCTGTTTACTAGGCCAATCTTTTCTTGTCCTCTCACCTCAGCCAGGATAGTGTTAATGACATAGGTCTTTCCTGTCCTACTGATAGCATTCAAGCAGAATATTTTTCCATATCCTCCATTCACCTATTGCATCTCTTTATTGTACATCCCTCAATGCTTCAGGTTCTGGGTGGGTAGTTTCTTCTGGGCTATCGCCCTCTGCTCATCGAAGTCATACTGCATTTCTTCCATGAAAACATTGGTGATCTGTGCTTGTGTCATGATAGTTGGGTCTGGCAGTGGAAGTCCAAAATGAGGGTGCAAGTCCAATCCATTATTCTTCACCCTCTCCTGCAGTTTGAGCAAAACTATATTTATGGTGAAGTTCAAATGGTAGTTTCATGCCTCAGGTGTTTGATATCTTGTACCATCTTACACTTTGATTCTTCCAGAATGCCATTGCTCTGCCTGACAACAATACAGCAGAAGGGTGGCAAAGATTTCACGGACTTGAGGGCCGAACTGAATCGATGAAGCCTCCTTCATGGCTCAGTTCTTCTCCTTGTCATCCTCCTAGAGACTGAGCTGGACACAGGCAGTGCAGTTTTTTGACAGTGGGTTTCCATGAATGCCACTTGTATCCATAGATTCACCAGTGGGCCTCACTCACAGAGATGCATCTTGCATTGACAAACGTTTCCACTTTATACTTGAAGGCCACCTCCTGGCCACTGGAATCTTCAATAGTAAAGACCACCGTGTCAGATTGTTGCATATGTATTTATATAGGTATTCAAGTACAACCATGCTCTACACCACTTCCACATCGATGTTGGCCTGGTATCTCGCTGACAGGAACGGATGATATGGAACCACCCACCGATCGTCAATGTCTTCTCTTGTTTACTTCCTTCCTATTTTAATGGTGTGTGCGAAGCCCTCAGAGTTGGGTTTTTCAACTATATTCAGGAAAGAAGTTTTATCCCAAGATAATAGAATTTCTGAATGACTTTGGGAAGTCCTTGGAGCATTGGAGGTCTTGTCCATGCCCTTCCATGCAAGGATACTCCAGGTTGTGCACCCCGCAAGGACCATGAATGTTGTACTGGTGATGACCGAGAGCAGCTGAAGGTTTTTCTTATTTGGAATTTTACAGTAGACAACACGATCTATGTCTTCAGGAGTCCTGGGCTTGCTACTTTCTTTCATTGTTATTAAGATGTGTGCATGTGTAAGTCATCTGTTTTGCCATTTGATGGTCGCAGATTTAGCTCTGACTTGGCCCAGGATATCTTTCTTCAGCAGGTCATCCATGAGGCTGTCAAACTTTATCTTAAAGATTCTGACACAGAGATCGGGTCAACAATTATGTGCGTCCTTTTCTGGATTCAGCGTATCCTGGATTTCAGGTAACTTCGGATTTGTTGTGAAAGTGTTAAAGACGTCAGGCTTGCCCATGTGTTGCACTACCGTAATGGAGTTTGGAAGCACTCGTAAAACCGGGGAGAGCCGTAGATGGTAGGAGGAAGAATCACCTTTTTTTTCCAGCATTTGCACAATCATTCTTCCTCACCTGCAACCTGTAGGAATGGTAGTCAGTGGCAGTGAGAGTCCCGTTTTTCTTCTTTAGACCGAGCTGCCATTTGTCATTTCCGAAGTGAAAGAGCAGTACATAATGAAGAGGTCGTAAGACTTGTTGATCTCCTTGATTCTCTTCAGCCCTCTCTCACTGCAGTGCGGGATGATGTCCAAGTTTCCCACTGAGTACCAGGAAGGTAGTAGGTTCTGCAATAGATCTCCTGTGGCTTCATGTTCTTGACTGCATGCAACATTATCTGCAACTCCTCCTGGCTGTGTGTGAGTTCGGTCACCGCTATGAAGCTGTGAACAGAGATGTGGATGTGCAGGTCCTCCTGGGATCTCCCAAGAAGGTGCAATTTAGCTGGATGTGGTGCAGCTGATTATCAAGTTCTTGATCAGAATCATAACTGTACAGGTGGGCAAACTTGGGACTCTCATTTTTATCTGGCAGAAGTGTACCATACCAATGCTGTGGTACAGCTTGCCCTTCACCTTGAAGGTGGGATTCCATTTATGAATTGTATTCTTCTTGCACCTGTGAGAGGCCAGGGAGAGTACGTTATTATAGACAAGGATGTTCTTAAGGAAGCTGTGCCCATGCTACTCAATGTTTTAGTACTTCTTAATCCTGTCTGGTTGGGGTGGGATCAGATCCAATGAGACCTCATTTTTTCCACAGTGCATGCTCTCTTTCTCAGCTGGCCATTTGTAGACATTGTAATGCTTGCAAGTTTGGTCCCAGAGAGATCCTGCATCATGTCTGCCCAGCACTGCCACTACCTCAGTTTTAGAATAATCATCCATGTTGCATTAAAGGGCCAAATAATTTGTGGTTGTATTCCTTATTGCCCTGGCAGCAGTAGTCCATGCATTCCTGGCTGCAATATTATTGCTTACCCTGTTTGCTCTGGTCCTCTTCCTGACCTGGGTTAGCCGATGTTGCCTTGTGTCACTCAGGTCCCTCTGCCAATCTCATTTGAGCTCTTTAAGACATTTCAGTAAGGTGCTTATCTCTGTTCTCCTCAGACTCTCCTTTCAGCCTAGTTTTGGATCTTTAAAACGTTTCAGTTAGGCAATCTGCACTGCTTTCAGTGGATTCTTGTAGCCTAATTCGGAATCTTTGAGACATTTCAGCAAGGCAATCTGATCTGTTCTCAACCGTTTCTTCGTCCAACCTTGTTTGGACTTTTTGGAACATTTCATCCTTCTGTGCATTTTTTTGTTGGACCCATTTTAGCTCTTCTTTGGCTCTTTCGAGTGGCACATTGCTGACTTGTAGGCCAATCGACTTTTCTTTCTTCTCTTGGGTATTTTGGTGTGTGGAGCTGCAATTACAATCATTGTGGTGACAGAATAGAGTGGGGAAAAACAGCTACATGTGTGGTATCACAATATATATAACAACTTACCATCACTCTAATCTATAAAATATTTATTGAACTCATCCTTATGTATTGGTATGTCAGTGGTACCTATATACATACACATATACCAAATAATAATCTTGAATTAGGCTGCACATGTACAGTAACATTGGAAACAAGCTATTTATGGTGCATTTTGAATTAGGTATCTGGATTATTAAATTTGAGTTATATGGACCACACTGTATGTAGATGTTACTTGAAAACTGAAAACTATACACCTTCTTTTATGGCAGTTTAGGATGATGTCCGGATTTCATAACACAAAAAATTATAGTGAAAAGATTTTGAATTTTCTGTTAATTAAAATTTACTCTGATCTGATACCGAAATTATGTGGACTCCACTGCATATAGCCAGTTTGCAGGTACTAACCCAGCCACAGCTGTACGTCCTTTACGAAATGTTATCTGAAAGCCAAAAAAATGCTAGCTCAATTTTTCTTTATTACAATTATGTATGTGTATGTGTGTGCCAATTTACTTCCTCCTACTCAGACTTGTAATCTACATGTAACAAATAAGCTCAATAAATAAAAAAATCAACTCAATCTCAATAAATAGCAAATCAATTTGTGTCATAATCTACAAATATTAATCCACTGAGGTTCCCACTCAATAGGTAACAGAGAAATTCTGTGTGTGCATGTCTGAGTGTCCTCAGTTTGACCTACCAATTATCAAATAATTTTAAAAACATTAATCCTATCAGATTTTGGGAAAAAATGGGAAAAAGAAGGAAGGAAAAAAAAAAAAAAGAAGGAAGAAATGTAATGGGGAAAAAAAAAAGGAAAGGAGAAAAGAATTTAAAAGTTTGTCCAGGTTTGAACCACTGACTTTCAGCTTGAAAGACCTGTGCTTTAACCATTGAGCTAAATTTATAAGACTTTTTCTAAGGCTGTAAAGTTTAATCAATATTTATTTAGCCATTAGGCTCTCCATTTCGAACACACAAACACGCATGCATGCATGCACACGCACGCACGCACGCACGCACGCACGCATGCACACGCACACACTTTTTTACATTTATATATACCAGCAAAAATCCTCTCTTTTAAAATAAAAGTGAAAATTTAGTCTGGTCGAGGTGTTTTCTAAGTAGTACCATTTTTGACATTTGTAGCCTTACAAACGAAGAGAAAGAGGTGTGGCCAGATGGAACTCACCCTATGATATTCGCAGAATTTTTGTTGTGTTTGCATGGCAAAGTTGTAGGTTTGTAGTTTAATTTTTTTTTTATTAGCGGAAGTACCATTTTCATTTTTTTAAATACAGAAAGGGGTATGGTCATATTAATATGCTTATAACATTCCCCTGGTGACACTAATTCTAAATATATAGGGTTTGTGGGTTTAACTTTAGTCGTTCAAGTGTGAATAGAGAACACAGACAGACAAACAAGCCGACAGATGAACAGACAGACTAACAGGCAGACAAACAGACAGGCTTTTCATGCTTTATAGTATAGATAGATATCTATATTCATGTATGTACATTTTATGTTTAATGGGTCTGATGTGGACGTAGTAGGACTGAAATGTCCTTTTATTGTATTAAGATTTTATAGTAATTTGGGATACAGTTTTTTTTAATTTTTTTTTTTTAAATCTCTCTTACCATCTTGAATATTCTAATATATATTCATGATTTCTTTTCTATAGATTTCTCATTTTTTACTTATCTACATGGTACCTAGGAAAATTATTTTAAACATTTACTCAATTAATATCTACTTCCAATATTATCTGATGCCTTTTTTATATTGAGATCATGTACTGTATTCATATATTTTAAAATTCTATATCAATTTAAACTTTTTTATTATATTTCAATAATTTTCTTTAGCCTTCCATTTCTATCAAACACAATGAATTTCAAGCACTGGTGCTAGATGTAATAAGTGGTTTAATCATACCAGTACTTCAGATGGAGAAAGTGGACGAAAACTTAACAAAATTATTGGAAGGAATAATTTCTATCTTGGAAAATGACCTTAGTTGGTTCACCTCTTTGTCCACCAAGCACCACTTCTGTTGGAAAGTTCTTGTCAATTGCTGTTCCAAGATGGTGGTTTGTGAAGATTATCTGATGTATGACCATTCTTATGCTTCTTTCATGATGATTTCACAATTGGGCCAGTTGTACCAAAGGTACTGCCTAAGCAAGAAACTGTCACCTAAGGAGTGTATGATTATTACGGAGCTCCCTCATGAAGTACAGACACATCCGTCAAAATATTTGCTAAGGTAATATGATCCTCTTTTTCTTTTTTTTATTAATAATGCAAGATAGTAATATACACGAAGTGAATGAATAGTACCAAATTTATAGTTGATATAAATTCTTTTCCTTGTTGTGGACTATCCTATAGTATAGCTCCACCCTTACTTTATATAGTCTAACATATACTAATCCTTTAGGCAGACAAAATGCATATGTTTACATATTATTTGTATGGGGTTCCTTATTATTCATCAAGTTTTCTTGTACTGTATATTTTTCTCCATCACTATCTTTTCCCTCCAAATCTTTGTCACTGGCCAATATGTTTTCTCCCCATTTTCTACTTACAGATCCCTTTTTAAATTCATTATGGAGTGGGAGTGAATGTGATGACTTCCTTTTTATTTGTTACAAAAAGCCATGAAATTTTTGAATTAATTATTTAATCAAACTTTGGAGAAATGACCATATGAATGATTATTTAGTAGGTGTGATATGGAGATGGATGTATAAGAGCATTTTTCCATGTATGGCTCATTGGGTGGTATTGTACACCTTATGGATTTCTTTGAAGCATGCAGCACAACAATAACAAAATCGAACCTCTTTTGAATATGATGTCAGCGATACATCATCTTTACCCTGATGTTCATTTTTTGTGTCCTGAATTTTTCTAAGAAGAATGCCCTATTCTGCAATATTTTTTTAATGTATGTACCATGCATCATTATAGAATATGTCATTATTAACTCATTATTTCACATTTTTTTAAAATATTCAGCTATTTTGAGTGGATTGCTAGTGTGCAGCGTGCACTAAAGCATTGCAGCAGTATGTTTCAGAATGACAAAGTTGGCTATGGTGACATTTTGAACTATACCAACAACCAAATTCATCTCACTTCGATTGGGAATTCATTTTGTGTTCCTGAACTAAGTATAGGACCCAGTATCAGCGAAGTGCGGAACAGCTTCCTGACAAACTTTGAAAGTTTGAATATTAACCTGCTGAAGTACATCCCTGAAAAATCTGATGGCAAGTGGTGTATGTTTCCTTCTATCTTGGAGGATTACAGTGTTTCTTTGCCGCGAGGTGTTCGGGACATTATTAGAAACAAAATCTCATTCCCTGGGCAGAATATGATTCCACAGGAAGAACTGATTGGACATTTATGTTCCAGCACAAATGCTTTGTTTCAACCTGGACATGATATTTCCCTTGGCTTGCACAAAAGTGCAACACTGGGAGACCTAAAGAAGCTTGTAATTGAGCTCGAACTTTTCAAACAACCTCTGTTGGAACACCTACAAATGATGATTTTCTTTAAGCTGTATACAAGTACTCTCTATGACAAGTACATCCAGTATAACCTCAAGAAAATCTCTGAAAACCAGCATGAACCTCAACTTTGTCATCAAATGGATAATTTAGTTGAAGCTCTTTCAAACACACGTGGACTTGTGCAAAGAATTGTGAATGGCACTGCAAACTACTCTGAGATCATAGCAGAGGATGAGGGAGTACTACAGGGATTAGATATCAAAAAAGAGTTTTCCATTTTGTTTGAATATGCCAAGTTGTCCATGTTTATCGAGAGTTCTTTTGTGGCACTGGATGGAGTGATGAGTATGTTGGAACTACATCAGTACACAACTCACATTGCTAATATACTTCAGTTGTGTAATCAGTACAAGACATTGGAATGCTGTAATAATGACCCCAACCTTAAACGGCTAGAGGTCATCATGGAGGAATCCATGGATCGATCGAAATTGACACTCCAAGAAGCAAAGGAGAAGTTGGAGCAGGTCAAGAAAATACTCTGCATGACTGATTCTAAATGCCTGGATATTTTTGCTATTATGTCAAACAGTGCTGAATTCTACAAATTTATATTGGACAAGAAATTTTATGACCACCAGGGTCAAAAAATGTTCTCACAGCAGTATGAGCTCATCACTGCACAGCTTCAGCATGAGGAGTATGATGAGTCTGTTCTTAATCACCTTCTTGTTGCATTCAAGATTGTCATCTTGTTCATGGATTCCAAGAAGACTTTCACTGAACTGATTGGAAATGTTTCAGCGTTGAATGCATCACATGGATTCAAGCAGTTTGACACTGTCAATGATAACATCACTCTTATTCGTTTGTGGTTTGCCAGAGTAGAGGTTAGGGTTATGCTCTTTGTAGTGTGTTTGTAGTGTGTTTGTAGTGTCTTATCTTACTATAATCCATGATTTTCGTGTTTGTTTTAGTGTCTGATTGTACATGTCCTATCTCTTCCCAAACATGTCAAATCTGCTTGAAATTTCTATTGGTTTCTCATTGGCCTAAGGGCCAGGTTTGGGGAAAGTTTTGCTACAGTCAGGGCTAGGGCTACTCAGTAAACTACCTTCCTTCAGGAGTAGCTGCAAAGTTGTATGAAGTAGTGTTTACAAACCACACTTTAATGAACATTAATTATTAGAGTGAGTTGTGTTTACAAACCATTTAAGAATCCATCACACTAAAGTAAAATATAATTCAAGTAAGTATTAAAAAATATTTTGATTGCTAGAGATGCATCCACAGCTCAGTCTTTCTATTATATTGAGCAATCTTAACAATATTGTATGTGTAGGAGTCTGGAGACTGGTTTTTCCCTAGTGGTGTAAGAATGGAAGATTTATGTGTGATAGGGCAAGCATTGTGTTGGCCAAAAATAATATATATATTTTTTAACATTTAGACTGCCTTTTTTCACTAATAATTCATTCAATGTATTGAATATGATAGCTTTCTATTATGTGTGAACCACTCTTGAATCCTTATAATAATATTAGGTATTAAATAGTAGTGAGTTTAATGTCTACCTCTGTTTCACTTTATTTACTCAATTATGTGCCACAGGGAAATACACTAGAGAATGTGGCCAAGGAGTTGGAGCATATCATTTCGACTGGGCGTTACATTTTTCATTTGGGTGAGTGTAAAGAAATGGAGCATTCTGGAGGCATCAAATGGCAATTTTACTTAAAATATATGCCATACACCATCACATCGGATACCTCCAATAATTCCTTGTCCTCTATCACTTCCTCTACTGGTGACGGTCATGTGGTTGTTGGCCCCTATCGTGAAGAGGTGCTCTCTCTAGATAGCCCTACTGACTCTAGTATGGAGCATAAGAACAATGAACAAATTAATGATTTTGTGAGGAAGCTCAGGTTCATGGACAAGGAGGAGGGAGGAGAATTTGTTAAACAATTTCTATATTTTAGTCAGGTTGGTCTCAAGATCTTCTTATCTTTTCTCTCCTTTTCATATGTACTATTTCCTTAAATCTTTCCAATCAAACACCATTCTCTTTCTATCACACTCGTTCTTTTCATGTCTCTGGCTTCAATAACTACACCTCACTTTATTCTTTTCAACATCATTCTTTCATGCTTCCAAACATTTTCCTACAGTAATCATTTACTTTTCTCTCACTCACTACTTCCCCACACACACCTTACTGTGTATCCCTACAGTCTTCATATCAGCTACTACAGTTATTTCAAAAGCTGAAAGAGCTGGGTCACCCTCTATACATTTGTGAGGGGAAGGCATTCTCCATTCCTTGTTCACGTGCTAAAGAAGAGGTGGATGTGATATTGCGGAGCACACAGCGAGTGCTCACAGAGTGGACGTTTGAGTTGTCACAGTTGCAAAGCCGCTACCATTGGCTCCTCTATTTTAACATGCCCAAGTTGCTTCGGTTATATAACCTTCTTCATAACCCGCAGGATATGGATAGGACAGAAAGATCTGAAAGGATCCTGCATGAGATATACTTTCTTACTACCGATTCTTCTGCAGAGAGACAGAATCTTCTCAATTTAGTGAAGGTTATTTATAAAGAAAGTTAATGTACATTTCAAAAGAATATTTGTCACACACTGTCACATGCTTAAACCCTGTCCACAGTATGAACTGGTTTGTACTTATCTCCAGCAACACCCAGTTCCAAATGTTTTTGAGCATGCATGCTAGCATAGTTCTGAACCCGCTCCACATCACCTGCATGGGAAAAATAATAGGCTGGGCTGATTCATTGGTATTGCTCTACTTTGTATAGGAATGGGGTCTTTTATTTTCTTTTGCTACTTAGTTCAGTCTTATTCCCTCTGTAATATCATTGCACAAACAGAGCATAGAGATGAGAGAGAGAGTTGTTAGTAGCTAAACTCATAATAGCGTGCATCAGCAATAAAGCCACAGATATATTCAATAAGCACCTGAGATGCTTGAAGCCTACCCTTCTGAAGGTTCCATGTGAAACTGGGTTAAACCAGTTGGGATGAAATGGGGTCTAGGGTGGACGCGTGGAACCCGTTTCAAACAAGGTTAAAACTGGTTTAGTGTGCAGTGTGGACAGGGCTTTAGTCACTCTTTTTCTATAAACTCCTGTACGTTTACATTCATACACTTGGTTAGCTCTTAGTGCACATTTCATATTTGGGAATCGAAAGTTTAAGCTTGTGTGTACAATACATTTTTAATGCTTATTTAAGCTGCCTTGGATTAAAATTGCAACCATTATGTTTTGACAAGGTTTCTAATAATTGCATTATTGTATACAAGCAAATATAGGCAATATAAATACATGGTTAATACTTTCTTATGAAGATTTGGTTACTATTGATTACTAGATGAAAGCTTAACAAGGGACAATAGCAAGGGGTAACACAATTTTATATCGATCTTATCATTTTATAGATAGATATGTCCAACATCATTGCAATGGCTCCATAAAAAACCTTGTTGGTAACAGAACTGTGAAAGCCTATAAAATTGCAATAATGTGATTATATTATACAAAGAAATGAAATTGTCATCTTGAGACACTATTTACAGCTTCAACGCACTCAGCATACATCATCCATATACTACAATAATTATTTATCAAACCCTTGAACTCCGTTTGATCACCTACAAATTATGTACTATTTAATTTTCCTTATACCTTTCCTCTTTACTTCTCTCCTCTGTGAAACATGCATATGTAGATTACCCTAAATAGTGCCAACACTACTGACATCCCTGACTCTCCTTTGGTGGTAGTTGGCCAGTTCCTGAATGTGCTTCTGCATGACCACAATTTACAGCAATGCTCACCGTGTGCACAAGACACACTTTGCAGCCCCAGAAACCAAAATATACAGATCGTATGTTCCCAGCCACTCTATTTTTGCCCGAACTTTTCTCGTACTGAACTCATCTGCTTCATAGTTGGAATCTTTTCTCATATTCCGGAATCATATCAGATGCTGCGGTGCCAAGCCACTACTACTGAGTATGAACTAAGTTTGTTACTGAAACGAGCAAGAACACAACCCAATCTATACTTAATGCTGGGTGTGAATAAGCTATCAATGAAGCTGCAAGAGGTTGGTGTTCTTGTCTGTGGCTATGTGATAGCTATGTGATGTATCATTAAGTCACATAAATGTTCTTATGTGTATATGCATGTGACATTTAGCATACATGCATGTATGTTAACAAATCACACTACATATAATTGTGCAAATTATGAACATAGTTTCTCAATTTCGTTATGAAAGCATGAAAGTATTTTAAGAAATATTTGAAGAGATGCAGCTATTTCAGATTTGACCCGTAAATGTTAATGTTTGCCATACATGGTATTATTATAATAACTAGGACCAGCTTTGGTGGGATTTGGTCACATAATTATTCTAAGGGAGAGCATCTCTTACTGAGGACATGTTAGGATATAATTTACTGGAGGATATTTTTAAAGAAGGACATTTTTCATTGGAAGACATCTTACTTGAGGATATGTTTTACCGGAGACCATGTCTTATAGGAGGACATGTCTTATAGGAAGACATGTTTTAGGGTAGGATATGTCGAAGGGGCTCTTTGCCATGACTTTGGACACTAGCAGCGTATTTCCAGACTTGGCGACTAAAGCTCAGTTCATCAAAAAAGGTGTTGGCTGCCTTCCATCTTAAGAACAGGGAAATATGTCCTAAGCTGAACATTTTACTTGATGGAAAATGCCTGTCCTTTACCCAGATACTTTCATACCTGGGTGTGAAACTGGGCAGATAGTTTAAATGCCACTTACTCCTTGAGTCATGCTCTTGTTAGGCAGCTGGCTAGATTGATTGGTAGCCAATGCAGCTGTTCTTAGAAAAGCTGTCTTTTTCCCTTGTATTCTCAGCAGCAGCATACTGTGTACCTATCTGGTGTTGCAGTGTACACATCTTCATCATCGACATGGTAAATTATGACCCACTCCACCTAGTGATAGGATATCTGCGTCCCAGGCCATCTGCTTCAATACAAGCTAGAGTATCCTGCCCGGGAGCATTGTCGACTGAGTTTATAGCACCCATTTGTGCCAGCTGCAAAGCAGTTCCTCAGGATCATCAAGAATCAAATGGTCGATTATACTTGAAGTACAAAATTTCGCAAAAGTGCCTCCAGACTGTGCTCCTTCATCCTTCATGCCAGTCCTTGCCCACTGGGATTGGCTCTGCTAAGACTTCGTGGATGAGTCTTAATCACCTTAGAACCAATGTTGGGTGATTACACTCATCTATGCACAAATAGAGAATGGCCCCTTCAGCAATATTTGAGTGTGGTGTGGAGGATCAAACTGCAGACCATATTATACAAATATGCCATACTCCCCACTAAATGGTGTCCATGGTCTGCAGGTTCTGGATGATGACAACATTAAATTGCTCACAGTTTCATGTCTTAATATCTTGCCTGGATGGTTTTGGACTCATGGAGGACTACTTCAAACTAACTTTATAAATGATTAATAATAAGTCAACCATGCTAGTTATGGTGGGAGGTTTTAAAAATATAATCCTCTGAATTATCGTCTGAGATAAGCCGAGTATTAATCTGAGATATAATTATTTCTGTGTATTTGAATAAGCTATGTAAATATATATACGGAATTGTACATACTTAATTGTATGTGCAGTTGAAGCAGCGCAAATCATATCAGAAGCTGTGGACACTGGCCTACATCTGTGAACTCATCCAGTTGAATGGCAAAGGAGGGGAAAACTAGCCCTAGCCCTAGCCCTTGAGATATGTCCTGGATGCACACCTTGAAAGAGTTGTTTGACAAACTGATCTGTTTCAGCTTGTTGGTATTTCCATCGTTCAGGACAACTCCAGCAACTACAAGCATTCAGGGATTGGTGAGAGTTTCTCCAATATTGTGTGAATTATTCAGCTTTGCAATTAGAAGAGAAATCTTGGACGAGGACTCCACAATGTTGCTGTCCTGCATATCATGAAAGAGACTTCAGTTCCACAATCCAATCTGGATTTCTTGAGCTGGTCTTCTTAGTTTTTGAAATAGTCCAACCCCTTTTTGACCAGATCTGAATGAACCTTTGCAGGGTGTTCCTCAGTTTGAAGGGCTTCGTGCTCTCATTGGTGGAAGTCTTCTGGCATGCATCACATTGTGTTATCAGTAACCCCTTAGTCACAATAAGTAAGAATCGAAATGAGAGAAAGCTTTTTGTAGAAGGAGTGTTTCCTAGATATCTTGCTGCTTACCTCTTGATGCCACCTGCCATCACTAAAATCATAAATGACAATGAATGCAGAATTCTCCAGTAAGACTTGTCAAGATTAGAATATCAAGAATATATTAATTAATTTAATAAAGATAAGCATCAGTGTTGCCATGTTTTTGTAGGTAATATAAACCATACAGCCTCTAAACTTATACCAAATGCAGGAGGAATATACCAATTTTGCCCCAAATATATACCAACTACACACTTTTAAATCAGGATTTTTTTCTTATTTTAGGGTTATAAATTATCATAAAAGGATGCATTAACTTTGTGGTAAAGTAGTGGGAGCTAGGTCATGTATATCTATTGAAATTTAATGGCAAATTAAATTGGTCATTTATATAAAATCTTTGACCTAGGTGGACTAAGAATAGCCAAATTGTGGTATACATGACATTTCAGTATTTCGATGGTTTAAATCACAAAAATCCAAAGTGGATAGAGATACACATGAAAAATACCCCAACAGTCCTGAGGATACAGGAAGTGGTGAACCACGTGGATAACCACACAAATTACCATACTTTGAAGGTCCTATAGTTACCAAAATTTCATATGTTAATGGTATTCATTGGAATTGTATCTCTGTATATGGAGTATTGAACATGAGAAGGCAGATTAGTGTAAGTATCTCACAGGAACAGAACACTGAATGTGAGATATCCTTACCTTCTCACTGTCAGTGTAGTTCTTGCTGTTCATGATATTTACACATCTGTAAACATGATATCAAATCATCATATATACTATAAAGTGTGAATAATCTGTCTGTTTGTCTGCCGTCAGCTGTATCCTTGATTCACACTTGAATAATTGAGGTTAGACCCACAAACCTATATATTTATATTCAGTGTCATTATGTAAGCATCATAAGTATGTCTATATGGCCACACTGTGTTTGCAAAGCATTATGAATGTATATTATGTGCATATAATTACATGTTCTCTGTTTATGTATATAGCAACTGGTGCAGCTGCACCTTGCCATGCAAAGCATTGAGCATGTGAGTGGGGCAAACGAAACCGTATTAGCCCCTGAAAGAACTACTATCGTTTTTGTGGACACTTCTCCATCCATGTTGCATGGGATACCTTGGATCACCTTCAAAGAGACCAAGGTGTGTGCTTTAGAGTTTTAATTTTCATGCATCTATGTCCATGACATGCAATTGTCTGCAACTCTTTGCTTTTGTTTATCATAGCCTCACAATTCTTATTTAATGAATCTTTCTTTCTCTGTCTCTCCTGAAATTTTCATAAGATATTAAATGAGTTAGAAAGGCATGGGAGCATGTTCCCCTCCCCATTAATTATAATTGTAGATACCTTAAGGAAAGTAAATACTTGGTTGAATTTAATTTTGATGAGCAACTATACAAGAGAGGGATCCATAATTATAAAGTCTTAGGTCGATCTTTTAAAAAATTTATTACACATTATTTATGTGATGCTTGTTTCTAATCCTGATAATTATTTGACTTCCATGGTTAGATCTAGTTGTAGAAGGCTAGTATCCATTGAGGACATCTAATTCAGCCATTAATGGTTCAGTTTAGATTGATAATATATGTAAATTTACCCAAACTCTTTACTCCCTCTCCAAGAATTCGTTGTGGAGGAATAATTCTTGACAATACTTACCCAATCTTCTATTCCATAAGCACAACTCCTCTGGAGTTGCATCCATCTGGTTCATGTTCTATCCACTCTACCTGTCCATCCTTGTGATCCTAAATGGTAGAGATGGACGCTGGTATCCTCTGTCAACAACAAAAATCTGTAGTTAATTGCAATAATATATGCTATAATGTGTGAATAGTCTGTCTGTCTGTCTGTCTGTCTGTCTGTCTGTCTGTCTGTCTGTCTGTCTGTCTGTCTGTCTGTCTGTCTGTCTGTCTGTCTGTCCACAATTTATGCTTGAACAGTTGAAGTTGGACCCAGGAATCCATATATATCTAGAATCAGTATCACCAGAGGAACCTGGTGAGCATGTTTATATGGCCACACCCCTTTCTGTAGTTAAAAAAAATCTGAAATGATTCTTTAACAAATTAAAAGGATGGAGCTAAACCCTCAAACCAATATATATTTAGAATAGTGTCACCAAGGGAATGTCATAAGCATATTTATAAGGCCACACCCCTTTCTGTATTCAAAAAAGGGCCAAAAATGGTACTTTTGCCAGAAAAGGATTGGAGCTACAGGCCTAAAACTTTGGCATGCAGAAAAAGCTCGGCTCTAACGAGTAACCTGTGGTGGGTTCCATCAGTGTCACCAGGAGAAGTTATAAGAATATTTATATTGATACACCTTTTTCTGTACCAAAAAAAAAGAGCCAAGATTGTACTTATGGATGCAAAAATGAATGGTGCTTGACACAGAAAGCATTAATGTATTTAGAATTGGTATCACCAGGGGAAGGTTATAAGCATATGTATATGGCCACATCCCTTTCTTTATTAAAAAAAAAAAAAGAAGCCTAAAATGGTACTTTTTTGCCAGAAATAAGTGGTGCTACAAGCTTAAAACTTTGGCATGCAAACCCAACTAGACTCAGCGAATTACATGGGGTGAGTCCCATCTGACCATACCTCTTCCTCTTTGTGTGTAAGGCTAAAAATGTCAAAAATTGTATTTAAAAGAAACGCTTTGATCTAATCACATATTCACTTTTGTTCTAGAAGTTTACAACATATATCATAAAAAAATAATAAATTGTAGGAAAATTTTAACATAAATAATATTTGTTGGGGAAAAATCATGCTCTACATGAAATTCTTCTGAATAATTGTTAAATTTTAATCTTTAAATCTAATCAGTATAATGATTCGTAAGTTGTTGTTTTTTTTTTGTATGCATGAGTGTCTTGTCATTGGACCAAAAAGGAAAAAAAACAACAACAAAGTTTCTTTGTTTGCACCAGGCACACCGGAGATGTTCAAGCCTATTCGTTTTGGGAAGTCACCATACCTCATAGGTAAAAAGAATTATATTTTTTCATACAAAAGGCCAAAATAAGTGGTCATCAGTTAGTCTTAAAGGACAATAATACCAAAAAAAGCCTACAAAAATTTTTCAGTGCTTAAAGCCCAACTGTGCTAAGTAGGAAATCCTAGGTTCATATTCAGTAACTGACTCTTCCTACCCTTTTTCACTCTCTTCCTTCATTTCTTTTTATCAATCCATTCTTTCTTCAATCCATATTTCTTCACCTTCCCACTCTTCCTTATATTCCCCCCCCCCCCCCCCCCCCCTTTGTTTATGCTAAATTTGTTCATCTTTCCCAATAAGATCCAATCTGAAGTTAGGGGAACCTAAAACTACTTTTGGCTATTTTTTTAAGAGCATGAATAGTTAAAGTGTAGCCCTAGCCCTAGCCCTTCCCACTCTTCCTTATATTCCCCCCGCCCCCCCTTTGTTTATGCTAAATTTGTTCATCTTTCCCAATAAGATCCAATCTGAAGTTAGGGGAACCTAAAACTACTTTTGGCTATTTTTTTAAGAGCATGAATAGTTAAAGTGTAGACAAATTAATGATCATTAATATAAAAAAGCAGGAAAAAATCACGTCAAAAATAATTCAATTGCAGAAAGTGAAATCTGTCGCACATGAGCAATAAAACTTGTTAAGGTGTTTCATTTAGTTGGCGTACTATTTTAGTTCATTGCAAAACCGGTGTTTCCATTTCTCGCTCTCTTCATTTCTTTCTATTTTTTTTGAAGGGAAGGGTGGAGGTTTTAGTGGTACCTGTAAATAAGTGCCAGTGCCAGATCTAAGAAGCTGAACCCAGTTATGCAGAAGAGAACAACAATAGCATGCAGAATATAAAGATGAGAAAAAAGCATATCTGCTAGGCTACCTCATAGCCATTAGTGGGGCCTGAATCAGTTGTGAGGGCTTGAGTTAATGATGGAGACCTGAGGTAGTGGTGTGGTTTTGAGGCAATTTGTGGGGAGAGGGAGGGGGGACCCTTAGGTAGTGGTGTGGTCTTAATGCAATGGCAAGGGTCTGAGGCAGTGGTTTGATCTGAAATAATGGTGTGAGCCTGAGATGGTGGTTGGAGTTTCAGGTAATGGTGTATGCCTGAAACCTGTGGTGGATAACACTTACCAAACTCAGACATGTTATATGATGCAGATTTTAGTAGTGTTGAGTGAGAAATAAAATGAGTCCTCAATCCTCCTTTGGCTTTTATTACTTTCTTACCAAAGTGTGTGATAGCTCTACAATTAAAAAATAGGAGATAGGTCAAAACATCTTGGATGGTGGCTTCTTCGATCTGGTGGGGAGGCTTTAAACCAGAAGCCACGAAGAAGTTTAGTCCTGCTAAATTTTAAATCAATGGAATTTAACACTCCATGGTGAGAGTCCAGTGATGCATCCAGCCAAACATGATTTGATTTGTTGGCCAACCAGTGGCTTCATTATTGCAAGCGAAGCTACAATGAGCCTCTGGTTGTATTACGTAATCTAATATCATTAAAGTATAACCCAAGTGAGTTCCAACCGAACGAATTTGATAGTTGGCAATCTATCACATTGTCAAAACAATCTGACCTTTTTAAAAAATCAATAGGAAAGCTGTATGCCAACATATTAGCTGCTTTTATAGGATGAAGAACAACGTGTAGAAATGATGTTTTGAGTGGCTTCCATAATGTCTCATGTTAATATTGGCCTGGGCTACGGCTGGGTATATACTGATAAAAAAGTAATCAATAAAATGGAAATGTAAGTTTATCTCTCTGTGTGTATGTTTGTACAATCTGTCAGATCTAACCTGTGGACAGAGTAGGTTGAACCCAACTGTAAACATGAGCTCTAAAAAATCAGGAAAATGAACCCCATCCAAGAAAACATGGCCAATGAATAAGGAACAAATTGACTGAGTGGAAACTCTATATTCTGACCTAGGACTATCTCCCCCTTCCCCCCCCTCCCCTTTTTTCATTCTCCTTTTCCTTCCTTCATTTCTTCTCCCTCCTTTTTTCCCCTCCTCCTCCCCCCTATTTTTCCATTCCCCTTTTTTTCCCTCATTTATTCTTCCTCCTATTTTCCCCTTCTTTCCCCTTTTTATTCTCGTAATTTTCTTTCCTCCCCCCCTTTTTTTTCATATATTTTTCCCCACACCTATTTTCTTCTTTCAAATACTTCAGTAAACAGCTTATTGGGTCAATCCTGGCCATATCTCTTCCTGATTTATTATGTGTGTGTGTGTGGGGGGGGGGGGGGGGGGGGGGGTTGGTGGGTATGTGTGTGCGTGTGTTTGCATGTACATTTGTGTGTATTCATATTATCACCGAAGCACAAAACCAAATGAAAGTCACTGTTTAGGGTAGACTCATCCTACACTAATGTTGGTATTTTAACCAAAAAAATTTTTTCCACCTTGCCACACCACTTCTGAAATTTGCCATTCACACACATCATGTATCTAAGAGCAATATGGGCTTGGTCCTACCTGGTCATACCTCTTCTTATGGGTGTGTTGGTCTAAACATGTTTTGTGTTTGTGTATGTATGTTTATATGTTTCCATTTTCACATCAAGGTACTATAATAAATAAAACCCATTCTTATATCAAGGTAGACACATCCTATACTGAGAATATTTTTTATCGTTTTGTTTTTTAATTGATATTTCTGGATATACCTATTCGTGTGTGTGTGTGTGTGTGTGTGTGTGTGTGTGTGTGTGTGTGTGTGTGTGTGTGTGTGTGTGTGTGTGTGTGTGTGTGTGTGTGAGGCTGTAATAAAATAGGTACTTAGGCTAAACACTTCAACCAACCCCTTAATCTAGTCTGCACAAATCAGGACTCTGCAAGCTGGATCCCACCTGGCTGCACATTTTTGTGTGATTGTGTTTGTCTTATTTTGTGTGTATCCACTTCCCCACTAAAACATCATAGTATAAGAAATGATTTATTTATGGCGGGCACATACTACATCAAAGATGGTTTTAAACCAAAAAAATTGGATCACCACTCCACATCTTTTATATTTGTTATGTTAGGATAAAAAATCATGCTAAAATAAAAATTTATGGCAAACCCTTAAACCTGACATCATAAATTGGCATGCAGTCTTTTTTTCACTCTGGTAGCGACATGAACTGAGTCATATAGAGCCTCGCATCTTCTTCTTGGTGTATAGGCAAAAAATTCCGAAAAAATAGTAGTAACATCTTTTTTTGACATGGTCTAGGATACATATGTACATATGTTCACAATTCTTTATGTGAGCATGTAATTATATCCCTGGTAATGGCAGGTTTTCCTGGTAATATAACATGTTTAATAACATAATGTAATACTTTTTTTTATAACAGGTAAGAATTAAAGGACCACATTCAATAATACCAATAGAATTATAGTTACACTTTCCTTAAGGTAATTTATTTTTTTAATAATATGCATACGTATGTATAGGATCCGAAGATATCTCTTGACGAAGCAAAATCATTGTGTAAATTTGCTGTGAATAAATTTACCTGTACACAGCTGGTTTATGGTTCAGCAGGTTAGTTATAATCTGGATTTGCTACATGTTTATATATATATGCAACTGTACTATTCAGTGACTGAGTCATGATGATTCTTGGTCTAATAGTTTGTCTTTCATTTCAAATAGGATTTATATTGGTGCAATATGTTTACTCTCTAATTAATATATTTCATTAGCTTAGAAGTACAAGTGTACTGCTGGATATATATTTGAAGAGGCTGATCCAGAGAGTGGAGGGGAGGAGGAGGTGTGTGTGTGTGTGTGGAATGGGCAATTTTTTTCCCCCTCCCTCTCCTGCTTTTCAGGAGGTGTGAGTATCATACTTTGATATAGCAGTTGCGTCTTGTGTTTTGACAAGCCGATAGCTCTAATTCCCAGCTAGACCTAGAAATGAAATCTAATGTTTTCAGCCCGCACTTAAAATCATAATTGGCATACAAATATCTGCAAACAATCATGGTTTAGAGACTCCAAAAGTTTTAAAGAGCACTTAACAATTAGCATTTGCATTAACATGAAGTATATAAGCCAGATGGTATATCTTTTGTCCTGCATGACTGAGTTGTCTATTGTTTAGCCATGAAGTGGCAAAGGACACTACATGAGATACCTGCTTTGTAATAGTGTTTTCCCTAAAAGTATTATCATACATGAAATTTAATTTTCATCAAGATATCCTTTTGAGGGTAGAATGATTCAATATCTTATTTTCCTCATCAATATAATTTTAAAGCTCTTGTGGATTTCATAATTGATTCTGGAGAAATTGCATTAGATGAATATTAAATAATTGTACCAAGTATGCCAAATATATTTAACAAAAAAAAAATTTAGAATAAGCTGCCAGACTGTCTTTGTGAAGTTTTTCAGAAAGCTTTTGGTAATGGTATCCTTCAAAGTTTCCTTGAGCTACTTTGGCATACAGTCTGACCAAGTAACTGATGTTTCAAAGATTTAGTAGCCTGGAAGTGTATTAGACCATCTGAAAATTGATTGTCCTGTAGAGAAATATGTCGACTTTTTAAAAAAATTTAAACTATTACAGGAAGAGCTCCTTCTGATAGTAAATTCATTTCCTGACCAATGTCTATTTGAAACCTGAATTTTGTTGAGTTCAAACACATGTGTGCTGTTAACATGGCAAGTGACATTGTTCTTCTTTGTTAATGGAGAAGTTTCCCTGGTGCATTTATTACAATTTTGCTTTAACATGATATAAATCTTGCCTTATAAAAAACTGCCTTTCAATTTTCAAAACACTGCATCTTCCTTTGATATTGCAGCCATTCTCAATTGATGAATACCAGATTACAACTACTTAGCAATTTATAAAATGATTCCACTGCACGAAGAATTTGTGACACCATTTATGAAAGATCATATCGATCAAGTAACAAGTTCCATTTTTGTTTAAATTATTCAATATTTTAAGACATTATATGATCGAGAAGAGAAATTCGTGCATTCTATTGTTTATATAGCTAGAATGATATGTTTTACTTTAATCTCAAGTACTATTTATTGGATTAAATTGTGAAGAAGTAAGGATTAAAATACTATATCCATTTAGATCTCAAGTTATAAATCTCTTTCGCTTAAATTTAGACATACCAACACTTTTTTTGATCTGATAAAATATATATAATTTTTGGGATATCTGGTTTGAGTTGGATAAAGGTCATTTAATTTGGTGTCAGAGAAATAACAAGATATCGAAACCCTAAACCGACCTACAGATAATTTACAAGAAAACATAGTGGTGTCATAGGAGAGATTGCTCGTAAATTATAGAAGGACAGAACATTGTATTTTTAGTCGGTCGAGTGATTATTTGTATTTTTATTCAGTTTGAGTGACCTTATATAGTAATTTATAGTCAATGGTGTTATTATCCAGATATCTATATATCTGTACTGTTTCTAAAATTATTGAATTATATATTACATATCAGTTGTTGAGGGAAACCAGTTTGCTCGAGTGAGAAACTGAGTTTGGTCTGGGTGGAAAGAAGACCCAGGTGTTGGGTGGAAAGAAGACCCAGGCGTCGGGTGGAATTGTGCCTAATAATTACTTCGTGGAAGGGGGCAAATTCCATTACATTTGGCCTCTACATGGATACACTCTATTTACTTTTTATTTTCACAGTTCAATTCAATACATTTGTTTGAATATTAATTGGAAAAAAATGTTTCCTTTTTTTTTGTTTTGGTTTGTTTATACTATCCACCCAATATTAACTAATACTTTTGTTATATTGGAGCTGGAGGTAGGGAAAGGTAATTATGATATCATGCATCAATTATACTTACCTTTCCTAACTTTCTTAACTGGGCCTTTATTCGGATGACACCTGTTTCACTATTTGATTCCCACATTCATTCCATTCTATATCAAATTAAATTTCATTGTTACTGTTACACAAAACAAGGTTATCACTTGTTCTGTGTGAGTTATAGAGTAAAGATCTAACCAGCTATATAAGAATAAAAGGTTTTGAAATGGGATGATTTTATCCTACCATTCGCAATAGTTGTTTTCTACTAAGTTTTATAATATGCGTCAATTTATTTTCTATTCTTCAAACAGGTGACTAAAGACTTTATTTTGAGTGACTTTAATTTTGTTTCTTAATTCCTGTCCACACTATAAAATGGTTTGTACCTCTCTTCAACAAGACCAGGTTTTAACTGTGATTTTTTTACTTCCATGCTGGCATAGTGCTAAACCCACTCCACAGTACCTAACTAGAAAATTACCCATCCTATAGACAGAGACAACAAAAGGTATCTTTATATATTTGTAGGTCTATTGTTTGCTATTTCATCCAAATCTTACCAGATGCTTGGGCTCTCAGGGCTCAAAAGAAGTAAAGCAAAAGAGCTGGAAGCGGTTTGGCACAGTTTTTCTGATGAATGTGTTCACGCAAATGTCTTAAGTGGTGTGGTTTACTCAGGCATAGAGTTGTGACCAGAACCAGAAAATATAGGAAAAAAAGTAGCCTCATGGGCAGGGTTTTACTTTGATCTTCACTGAACTTCCTTATAACCATGGTGACCCTCATCAAAATCTACATATTAGAACACTTTAGTCTCAATCGTCTGGAAGGAGTTAGCGAACAAACCAATCTTCAGCAAATTTAGTTATAACGTCCCCAGCGTGACCCCCATCAAGCCTTTAAAAATTTGAGCCCTTTAGGCCCAATAATCTGGGAGTAGTTACCAGGCAAACTAACAAACTAATAAACTAACAAAATTAACGAACTAACAAACAAACAAGCAAATTGAGAATTAAAGTAAGATGGGCTAAATATTTGACTGGTCTGATTAATTGGCTTTCGGGTAGCTGGTTTCAAAACAGATATTTATGACCATGTTGGCACTAGAGCTTCAACATGATAGGACCGGGATAAATTCTTTCTACACTACTCATCTATACTGTAAAGTGTGAATAGTCTGTTTATCTGTTTATCTCTCTGTCTGTTTGTACGTGTGTCTGCAATTCACTCTTGAACGGTTGACGTTAGACTAAAAACCCGTATATATTTTGAATCAGCATCACCAGGAAACGTTATGAGCATGTGTATGTGGTCACACCCCTTTTTGTATTCAATTAAGCCAAAAAAGGTACTTTGTCAGAAGATGGAATGGAGCTGGACCCACAAACCCAATATATTTAGATTCTGTGTCACCAGGGAATGGAGCTGGACCCATAAACCCAATATATTTAGATTCCGTGTCACCAGGGGAATGTTATAAGCATATATATATGGCCACATCCCTTTCTGAATAAAAAAAAATAAAAAAAACCAACAAAAAATAGTTATTTTGCCATAAAAATTAATTGAGCTGCAGACCTAAAACTTTAGCATGTAGAGACAACTTAATTTGGTGAATAACATTGGGTGGGTCCGATCAGTGTCACTAGTGGAACGTAATAAGCATATCAATAAGGCCTCATCCCTTTCTTACAAACAGAAATGATACTTTTGCCAGAAAAAAGAATGGCACTACACCTACGAACCAATATATATATAGAATTGGTGTCACAAGGGGGACGTCATAGGCATATCTATATGGCCATACCCCTTTCTGTATTAAAAAATGGTACCTTTGGCCAGAAACTCAAACACTGGCATCCAGACACATCTTGACTCTACCAGTTACATGCGGTTGCTCCCATCTGAGTGTGAGGCAAAAAATGTCACAAATTTTACGTCTAAAAATACTTTGATCTAATGATGTTTGTGCTTTTGTATTAATAATCTACAACATATGTCTTCAAAGTGACAATTTTGTGACTACAGCCCGTTGGGCTGTTTTTTTGCTAATCTCTACTATAATTTGCACATAATTTGTTTGTTCGTTTGTCCATGTTTCCACAATTTACACTTGAAATGTTAAAGTTAGAGCCACAAACCCATATATATTTATAATCGGTGTCATCAGATAAATGTCATGAGGATTTCTATATGGCTACACCCGTTCCATATTAAAAAAAAGTTTAAAGTTGTAGAAAACAAAGGAGCTACAGACCTAAAACTATTCATGCAGGCCCAACTTCACTGCAAATAACATGGGGTGGACTTACCTTGCTACATTTCTTCCTCTTTGTGTGTAAGGTTAAAAAATGCCAAATAAGGTTTGTCTAAAATATACTGTGACCTAATCACATGTTCATTATTATTTTAAAAGTCCACAACACATGTCATCAAAGCAGTCACTTTTTTCATTACAGCCGAACAAAATTAAGGATATGGTAAGAAGCAACCTTTATTCAACTCATTTATCCATGTTTGTAGATCCGATTGTGCATAGGTAAGATTGGACTAAAATTTATTGCGTTATAGTTTGTAACAGTTTTTTCTACATGACCCAAACTCCACCTATCTAAGTTCAGCTGCAAATAATTGAGAGCATGTCGGGATTTGGGGAATGAGAGATGTTTGGGGGTAATTGGATGGGTGTGCATTGCAGGAATAAGTCGGTGTAGCTAAGGATATAGGCTGCTCTGTGTTCAATCATCTGTTCAAGTGGTTTACATTACTCAAGATGGAGTATACTGATCAACAAAACACTGCATTGATGCTGGTTGAAGTAGTACGGAATATGTTGTATGTTGGAAATATAGCGAAGTAGGATGAATTGTTGCTCTGTTTGGACACACTGGATTGGAATGACCTGGTTTGAGGGCTTTGAGGTTGGAACCACATATATAATGTGCTTATATGCACTTACATTTATACATATATAGCCTATTAAGTTAGTCTTAACAATTATCACATGATATGGTCGTGTTATGTGATTATTTGATTATCCCATGATGAACGATAGGTGATGGTAAGACACATTACATCAAGAAGAAGCTAACCAAGTGTTCTGTGCATAAGACCATTTCCCTTAATGAAGCCTTCACCTTGAGTAATACCATTTCAAAGTTGTGTTCTCTTCCACTATACTATGACAATGTCGGTCTCTTCTTCAACTTCACTATCCTCCCTCCTGATGTGAGTGGGTTATGGCATACAATAATATATATATTTCCATTCCATATTGCTTGAAGTGTGTTGAGTAAAGCTGATGTCTGGTAGTGGGTGTATGGTAAATTATTAAATACCTCTATATTTTTTAATTTGAACCTGCTCATATTATTTGTAGAAACAAAAATAAATAATATATGTATAAAAGATAATCGTATTTTAATAAAAAGCTGTACAAACAAACATGCATACGTAAACATGTGCATACTAAACCTGTGCATGCATGTTTATACTTGTATATGCACATACCTGCATATACACATACATCACACATACATACAGGCATGCATACACATATATATACATACATGCATACATTCATGTAGGACTTTAAAAAACAACATGATGAACCATGATATCATAAAGTGACTAATTCTTCAAGTTCTTTTAAATTCCATCCCCATTACATGTGATTTCATGCTTTGTTTCACATTAAAATTTTTTTAAAGAGTGAAAAATGCAGATGTGAATAGAAAAAAAACCAAGAAGAAAAAAACATCGAACATTTTTTAATAAAAAATATGACTATCAATCTGAAGGTAGAGTTTTGGAGTATTCCTAAACTCGTACAAACATAGATAAAAATATATATAATATTTTGGGGTAATGTTTACTGAGAGGAATATATATATTAACCACATTTTTAATTTTTTTTTTTTTTTAAATAGGTGGTAGAGTTTTTATAATGGGGATTGATATTTAAAAGAAAATTTTTTGTTGTAGTTCAAAAATGTAATTGTGACTCCTATCCTTGAGTAACCATTATCTTGACTGATAAACCAAAAAAACAACAAAAAACCCTGCTATAATATGCTATGTTCCCATTTTACTATATTAGGCCTGTGTAAACCTTGAAGGTATTTTTATTTGGAGGGTGCAAAGGAGGGAATACATTAGTGCTGAAGACAGCTTTGATAGCAACTTGAATAATAGTTAGTTGAAACATAGGAGTAATTAGGCTATCAAAATTTCTCTCCCTATGTTAGAAACACCCAGGTATTAGAATGAGGCAAAAGAAGCCTAGGTTGTAAGTTAGTACAGTTTCAGATCATCACAGCAATCTTCTTTGGCCAAAAACTCAACAATACTAATCAATCTCCTTCTGGGCGGTAGCAAGGAACATAAAGGCAGTGACATAGTGGAAAGAAGTTGAGCCCATTTCCCTACCAGGGTCAAGTTGTTTTTAAATGCCTCTGGACTCTAGTTCCATGAATACAATTAACCATAATTTACCTTAAATAGATAACATCATATTTTACAAGTTGTAGAGGCTTGGGTCTTGCAAGCTAAAATATCAGGTTTTATTCCTGGTGGTTCTGCTTTCTTTTCTTTCACCCTTATTTCCTTCTGTAAAGAAATTATTTTTTTTCCCCACTCCAGGGGTGGTTTGAAGTTAAATATAATAATACTTAATCTGGGCGTAGTAGGATAAACCACCATGTATGTTAATTCAGGTGTATTGTGTAGCTGCATTGAAGAGTGGCATTCATAAGGAATCAGTGTGGCATGCTCTGTGGCAGCTCCAATGGCGATTCTGTGGCACCATTTTGTTCAAGAAAAAGATAGGAAAAGTTAAAAGGTAAGTAGCCCAGCTACTGGAGAGCCTTTACTCATTTGCAATAAGGTACAAACATTTCAAGAGTAAGTACTTTGTAGCTCCCAGTAATCCAAATGGTGAAATAGAACCTTTTTTAATTTTTTTTATTGACCTATTTCGTAATACTTTTGGAAGCTCCTGGCACTACTGTGGCAGGTGAGTGGTAGCTGAGTGGCAGCTCTGTGCATCAGAAAAGAAGGGAAAAGTTAAGAAGTAAGTTGACCAATTGCAGAGAACCCTGTGCTTTTTTGCAGTGAGGTATAAACATTTAAGCTAGAGTCGGTTTTTAACCTCCACTGTTCAAAAAAGACTTTTAAGACTGATTAAATTTTATCATTTTTTTCAGGGCTACTGCATTCTTGAGAAGAGGTTTGAACAAAGCTCCTGGTTTTCAAATGATTCTAACAAAGGAAGACAATTTGTCATCAAAACAGTCAACCAGAGAGTTATACTGAATACTACTTTTGGGGGTGTCACAGGAATTGGGTAAGCAGCTTAAAGAGCTTTGAGGGACTTACCTTTTTCTTCTTCCCTAACTTTGACTGATTTGCCCAGATAAAAAAAACAAACAAACCTAATTGAAAGGCTGAATGAGGAGATGCCTGAAAAAACTGGAGGAAGCTACAATCCTAGAACATGACTAAAATAGGATAATATGATTTCTCTCATTCTAATGATGAATATTTATTTGTTTGATTTGTTCTTGACAGTCATGCAGGGAGATATAGGAGATACTTAGTGGTGGGGGATGGTGAGGAATTGAGTAAGCAGCTTCCTTTGTTATTGTTAAAGGTGTACTGAAAAGCTGCACATCTACTTAATTTGGTGCAGTGTTTAGCAGGATAATGATGTGTCCAAGTGTGACTCAGCTTGTTGTTAAGGGGTTGGCCTAAGTATTTTTTTTTTTGCATTTTTAATCTTACTCGCCAAGCCAAAGAGGTATGTCCAGTTGGGTCCCAAATTCCAGAGTGATAATTGTATGCATGCCAAGTTTTATGTCTCTATGTTCAAGGATTTGTTCTAAGCATCATTTTGGTGATTTCTAGCCTCACTGAATGTTTTATAACTACGAGGCTTAATTTTTTGTTTTTGTTTAAACTATCTTCAGTGTAGGATATGTGTATTCTGAAGATTGGGTTTCATTTGATATGGTGATAGGTGGTTAAATAGATGCACACAAACGTGTACATATATGTATGCAAAATTTCTTTATTTTCACTTACTTACACACTCACAGAAAGATGTTTGGTTAGTTACCCTAATTTTTTGGCTAAATCTATCATGATGTGTCTATTTTGAAAAGCATGTTATATTTTATATGGTTCTTTGGCAGAAAGTAAATACGCATGCATATGTTCACACCAGCAAGTTTTAGCCTGACACACCAATATCAGTTTATCAACTGATTTAAAGAGGTGTGACCAGGTCCCAGGGACACAGCCTATATTACTTTCTTAGTGAAGCTGTGAAGCATGCCAAGTTTCAGGTCTATAGGTCCAAAGTTTGGCCTAGCAATATCTTTTTGGTTCCTTTTTTACTTGACAGGCACACAGAATAGATAAAAAAAAAATAAATAAATAAATAAATGAATAAAAATAAATAAATAAATGAATAAAAAAAATAAATAAATAAAATAATAATAATAAAAAATAAAAAAAAAAAATACATATATATATATATATATATATATATATATATATATATATATATATATATATATATATATATCCTATATATTATTTTCACTAACTCCCTGGTGCCTGCCTGCCTGCCTGCCTGCCTGCCTGCCTGCCAGGGTAACTGTCAAGAAAAACTTTTTAACTTTGGGTCTTGGGACAGCAAATTAGACTTCATAGTGCTCCCTATGTGGTCCTATGGGTGCAGAAGGCCTTAGAATTTCTTTAAAAATATCCAACTAAAAAGTTAGAGGTAAACTAATGCCTTTTCTTTTGGCAAATTATGTTTGTGGAGTAGGTAAAAAGCCATCAGCACATCCACCCATGCTCCGGTTTTTAAAATGGCTGATAAAAATGCAAAACCCAAAAGAAAAAAAAGAAAGAAAAAAAAGACCAGTGCAGCTTAGCTGAAACAACTTTGTACCTGTAGTCATTCTTCCAACATATTAGTTATGTTGATTTTAGTATAACCTCAAGTGTAAAGTACCCATGAGTGAGGTAAAAGACTAGTTAACCAACAGTGAGAGGAAACAATAAAAAGACCTTGGAGTGTCTTACAATTATATAATTTTTCTAAACAGGAGTGACTTCTTTCAGAAATGCAGCTGCTGCAGTATTCTCTCTCCAATCTTCACACATAAGTGGGTGGGGGGGGGGGGAGAGAGGGAGAGAGAAGGGGAGAGAGAGAGAAGGGGAGAGAGAGAAATGGGGCAGAAACAGCTGCAGTGGCCCTAATTCTGGGTTGTGGGTGTGTGTAAATTAATGTACATTTATAAAATCGGCAGAATATACTTGAAAAAATTGAAAAAAAAAAATCATATATTTATTTTAAATGGATGATAAAACCACTTTAAAAAAAAAACAAACTTTAAAGAACAAAAAAACCAAAAAAAAACTAAAAAAAAACAAAAAAAAAACAACACAAAATAACAACAACAACCCGGCAGGGAAGTGAGGGGGGGCACAAAATCCTCAAGGTGTGGGGATGATGCCCCCCCCCCCCCTATAAAAAATAATAAAAAAAACTCTGCCTCCCTACACACAAATTAGACCAGGAATTTGAAAATATTTGGGGGCTGGAGACATTAGAAAATTGATAACTGAAACAAAGCAAACTGTCTGTCTGTCCATCTGTCATGTTGCATGCTAGATAAAAAAAATTTTTAAGTGGCAGCTACTGTTCTTGTGAGCAGTGGAACTTCACAAAAATGTTCAGAAAGAAGGTTATATAAACAAAGTTATCTGGAGAGGAAGAACAATAATAATTTGTCTTCCTAGGCTACACTACCTATATTACAACCATTTATTACAAAGGAATCCTATTTAACTTAAATGAGCTTATTAATGAATGTGGTTTCAGCCTACTTAGGCCAGTAATCTACATATGACATCAATTCAATAATAACAAATCAACTGAATAAATAACAAATTTACTTGGGTCATGATCTATAAATAAAAGTTTATTCAGGTCGCCAATCAGTAAGAAACAAAGCAACTCTGTGTGAGCATGTCTGACTGTTTTCTATTTAATGTACAAACTCTCAAATAATATTTTCTAACATTTGAGAATGTCAGAATTGGAAGGAAAATGGACTGGAAAAAAAGGGGGAAAAAGAAAGAAAGGAAATAGGGAGGAAATGGGGTAGGGAATAAAAAAAAGGAAGGAAGAAAAAAAGGGGGGAGAAGAAAAAAAAATGAAGGAAGGAAGCAACGAAAGAAATAAAAGGGGAAAAAAAAAGTGGAAAGAAAAATATCAACCTATTCCAGGCTTGAATTTCTGACTTTAGTCATGAGAGGCCTGTGCTTTAGCAATAGAGCCATGGTTTTTAAGCCTTTCTTAATAGAAACTCTGAATTTCACTTTTCCCCACCAAGGATGCCACATTCAGTATTTTTTGGGGTGATAAACCATGCCAGGTACCTAAGGATCATGCCTGCTAAGTTTCATCAAAATCCATTCAGTCGTTTGACCGTGATGCTGGGACATACATAGATTCATACATCAATGCATACATGCATGCATGCATATATACATACAAATTTTCATTTTAATAGGTATAGATATGCTCACATCTAAAATATTATATCAGCAAGAAAAAATTATAAATGTCAGATAACAACGATCTGCATATGTAACATACCAATGATAATATGTGACTGCCTACACTACATGATAATAAATACATGTAAATCTGAATAAGGCAGCATGTTAAGTCACTGAAATTATAATCATTCAAATTGCATTTGATGTTCATATCTGAAGTGCCCCTGTGAAATAGAAAATACCCCAACATAGTCACAATGAAGACAATGTATTAATGATAAGTAATGTGAATGGTCATACAAATATATTCAATGCATGCAACACCATGAAATTACCCTTTTTTTAAATCCCCCTTCCCACTTTAGAAACCCTGCATCTGCCCCTGCTGTAATAAGTACAAAACTTGGTTATACTTTTTATAAAAAATCTCCTTGGGTGAAGATAATACCTCAGTCTCTCTTGGCCAAATCTCAACTTGTGTGCATGCCCATTTGTTTCCTGTCTGCTGGACAACCAGTGACTTGATACTTGGAAGAGAAACTGCAATGGGCCTCTAGTATTGAAACTGTATGCATTAGTAGGCGTGGTTTGCTCCTGAGTGAATTATAATCTAGGTTAGAAGAACCCCCCCCCCCTTACTTTTGCCTGCTTATGACTTTATTTTCTCTTACTCTCCACCTTCCCCCACCCACCCTCTCTCAACCTATTTCGTAGGAGTCAGTGGATGAATATGAGCATGACAAGTACCGGGAGCTAATGGATAAAATTGATTGGTTTTTCTTTGACCTGTTAGTTCTTGGTTATGTAGAAGATCCTGTAACTGGCCTCTCCTTCAGAATACCTGGTGGACTACATTGGTCCATATATGTTGAGGTATGAAGTGTTATATATCAGTCTAACATGATTGGTGGTATGAGATCCCATGTTAATAATGTATTTGCAACCGTGAAATTGAACAAAAATATTTACTTGAATAACATGCAATTTATTTACAGTGAAACATTTAGAGGAAATACGTATAATTTTCATGCAATTGTATGGTGAATGCCATATCTACATGTAACCTTAACTGAACAAGGTGTAAACACAGTTCATGCTATAGTGCTTCCCATTATACTAATTCATCAATTTAGTATAAGAGGGGGTACATTGAGCAAGCATCCAGTATTTGAAGAATAAAACAGTTTTGCATGGACATGCTCATTGATAGAATTTACATGAATTAACAATGAGTGAAGCAAGTAATTGAATTGAATATGAAGGTATATATTTTTTATAGTAAACAATATGAATATAAATCTCTTTGTTGGCATAATATAGCCAAGAAACTTCAACTAATCCATACACCTGAACAATCAACCTTAATCACTGGTATTGATTGTTTATTACCACTGGTATTGATTGTCTATTACCATGTGTTAAAAATAGGAAGGAAGGGAGAAAGAAGAAGAAAATGTTATAATTGCTTTAACAATATTTTTGATATTGTACAACTGAGTGTAGTGATATAACTGGGTGTGGAAAATACTTATTTTAATTATTGAACTACATTTTTTCCTCACTTTTTACCTTAATTTTTTTTAGTTGCATTTTTTGGTTGTTGACAAACAGTTGGAAAAAAAAAAGGAGCTATTTAAAGCTGCAGTTTTTGCTGATTTCTTGAATATAAAGGGTCAATAAATCAACAACCCTATTTTTACAGCGTAAATCCACCCATTTTTTTATAATGACTGGTTAAAAAACCACAACCCCCCCACCCTCTCTTCAAAAGAAATTGAAGAGAAATATATGAAAACTACTCAGCCTGCGCTGTGGCAGATAAAAATAATTTTAGCCAGCAGAAGAGTAAGAGAAGGAACTGGATTAAGGTGGTGAAATCTGCCGACAGCTTTATACCTAAACTCTCCTTCTACAGGTAAGTTCTATATTAGTTTTTAAGGTAAAACTTTGTAAATATCGCCTTTGATATTATGCTCGTGAAATTATAAATGTATAGCTAGCTTTTAAATAGTGCTTTTTAAGTGTTTTTTTGACAAGAATGCAGCAACCAAAATGTTGCGTCTCTTTAAGAACCAGGCTGGACCAATGTTAGTGTAGTGATCAGCTTGATAACATCACTGGTTGTATGTTCAGTTACATACAACACAGCTAAGAAATAAATTTACTTTAGATTATAAAAATATATTGTTTGCTTTTTAAATAAGTATTTTACCTACCATTCCCATTGTATCATGTAGTTGTAGCATATTAATTATTTATTCAAAGCAACTTATATTCATGAGTAAATTTTATGCTGTTGCATTCCTGGGATACTCAAGTCAACATATCATATAAAAAATACGTGTATGTGTGTCTAGGCATCATGGCCAAACACTTGAACTAAAAGGCTCAAATTTTGCTATACAAGAACCAGATGAGCATTATTAAACATGTGGGCATGCTAATGGGTGTGGTTTTTTGTAGCCACACACAGAGGATATTATTTTTGGCTGAAAAGAGTTAGTCAGACTGATCAGGGAAAATATTGGCTTGTGGTGTCCAAGTACCTAGGAAAGCAATATTTCCAACATGTGGGTGTGGTTTGTCCATTGCTGCATCCACTGGAAGTGGTATTGGCTATTTTAAATTTTTAATAAAATTACCAACCGGACTGAAAATTTAGAATGAGGTTTCCAGGTAACTGGGTGAGCATTATTAATCGTGTGTGTGTGTGTGTGTGTGTGTGTGTGTGTGTGTGTGTGTGTGTGTGTGTGTGTGTGTGTGTGTGTGTGTGTGTGTGTGTGTGTGTGTGTGTGTGTGTGTGTGTGTGTGTGTGTGTGTGTGAAAAGAAATTTTTGAACTTTTGAATGGTTGCTATATTTGTCTCTCTCCAAGTTCTACTAGTTATAATAAGTTAAGTTAATTTGGCACTGGTTTTACCTTTTCATTTTATTCTACAGATATTTTCACTTGTACTTGACTAATTAGAAGTCTGTTGGTAGTCCGAAATTTGAATAATTCTAGTCTTAAAATTCTCTTTCAAGTGGCTACTTCCATAACAACAGAAATCATTTTAAACTTGCACAGGTATCATTATTGAGTACTATATAAATTAATTTTATTTAACACTAGCACTTTGTATATATGTTAATTTCATTTATCACTACATTTGTTTACTTGTATTATCTATAAACCCTACCAACTTGTCACTACCTCACCAACTTGTCAAGTAACTCATTGTGGTAACCTTGGTAACACATTTGTTGTAAACATTTGTTGCTAAGTCTTGACAAGCTGCTGTCTATAATCTGTGGAGTTGTCCAGATTTTGATAATAATTCACTTAGTTTGGTGTTTCAAACCAAAGATAAGAAAGTTCAGCACAAAAAAAGAAAAAAAAGAAAACAAAATTTTTTTTTTAATTTTTGAATGGTTTCTATATTTATCTCTCACCAAATTGTACTAGTTATTATAAGTAAAGTTCAATTCAGGACTTTAGCCTTGTCATTTTATTTTACAAATATAAGTTAATTTCATTTAACACTAGGTTTGTATATAAGTTAATTTCATTTACCACTGCGTTTGTTTCACTTGTATTGTCTACAAGCCCTACCAACTAGTCAAGTACCTCATTTTTTATAAACATTTGTGGCTAGTCTTGACAAGCAGATGTCTATAATTTGATAGCAGTTCACTTTCTTTGGTGTTGCAAACCTAAGTTAAGAAAGTTCAGCACATGAGAATGGTAATAAAGAACAGCTTTGTTACAAAAGATCTGAACATGAAGCAGAAATCAAAGAGAAATAGAAATAGTTTAGTAGTAGCTACCTGAAATGTCCGTACTTTAGTAGAGTGTTCAGGTGATGAGCGGATCTGTAGGAAGCAACTAATGGGTGTAGCTAAACATGGTAACCATAGTGACAAGCCTGGGAAGATTGATAGGAAGATAGATTTGTTAATGGGAGAATTGAGGAAATATGGTGTATCTGTTGCAGGGATCCAAGAGACAAAGTGGTTTAGAAAGGATATGTGACCAGTGGGTAGATATATCTTTCTGCACTCTGGTCGTCCTCTGCCAGGGGATCAGGAAAGAGCTAGTAGGAATGAGGGTGTTGGAATAGCATTGGACGAAAAGGCTACACTGGCATGGAAAAATGCAGGGGAGGTGTGGGAAGCAGTAAGTTCCAGAATAATATCAGCTAGATTGAAGTGGGTACACAGGAAAGAAAAAGGGAGGATGATCTGGAAATGCATCAGGCACTTATGTATCAGTAGCGTGTGCTTACGCACCCACAGCTAAGGCACCTCCAATCATTATTAAGCTCAAGTTTTATGATGATTTGCTGGATACAATGGATAGGATTCCACATAATGATATCCTTGTTATGCTGGGTGATTTCAATGCTAGGGTGGGTATGTTGGACACAGGGAATAATCTATGGCAAGGTGTTATAGGGAAGCATGGCTTGAGTGAGCGTAATTTTGTGGGTGAAGAATTATTGGAATTCTGTGCATTAAATCAGTTCTCAATCATGAATACCTGGTTCCAAAAGAAGAAAATCTATCAAGGAACTTGGATGAACCCAGCAACAAAGAAATGTCACATGATAGACTTTGTCGTGATGAGGGCTGAACAGAGAGTTGTTTGCAGAGATGTGCAGGTGATGAGGGGAGCAAACTGCTGGACTGACCATAAGCTTGTAAGAGCTAAGCTAAAGGTTACTGTTCCTGGTTCTGCCAAAAGAAAAGAGAAGATTTCTTTGCCTTTTGCCATCCATAAACTGAAAACCCCTGCCAAGAGGGATGAATACCGTGAAGTGTTGGAGTAACATTTGCTGGCTAGACCACTCAGAGCTGGAGATTCCACCGAGTGCAACTGGGATGCTCTGAAGTCTTGTATTGTGTCAGCTGCAGAGGAAATAGTTGGTAGAGGGAAGAGGAAGCAACCAGACTGGTTTGAGGATAGTGAGGAGTTGTTGTCACCTCTGATCAAAGCCAAGTATGATGCTCACCTGAGGATGATACAGTGCAATACTTCAGCCAACTGGAAGGAGTTTAGGAGACATCAGAGAAAGGTAAAGTTTGCAGTGGACAATGCTAAGGAAGAATGGATATGCAGGGTTGCCAAGGAGGGGGAAGCTGCAAAAAAGGATGGTTGCACAAGGTGGAAGAGTATCAGGAAGTTGCAGCTGGCTCATGCTGGAAGAAGACCAACTAGACCCACTGCTGTCATGAAAGAAAATGGAAGTTTGACTCAGGGTCCCGAGGGGGTAAGAGCCAGACGGCATCAACATTTTGTGAAGATAATTAACATACCCTGTGCATTCAATGATGAAGTGATTGACACTCTGCCACTATTCCCACCACACTTGGATTTGGATATGCCACCAACTGAAGAGGAATTGATGCAGGCTCTAACTAAATTGAAGATGAGAAAGGCAGGAGGAAAGTCTGGTGTCCTTCCTGAACTAATCCTCCATGGTGGTGTAGATCTGTGGGATAGAATGCTGGAGGTGATGCTGAAGGTGTGGGAAGAAGGTAAAGTGGTGAGAGACTGGCAGGACGCAGTGGTTGTTCCAATCCCAAAGAAAGGTGACCTGAAACAGTGTGACCATTGGCGTGGAATAAGTTTGTTGGATGTGGTAGGGAAGGTACTAGGCAGAATTGTACAGGGAAGATTGCAAGTGATTGCTGATAAAATTCTGCCAGAGTCACAGAATGGGTTCAGGAAAGGACGTGGTTGTGCAGACGTGATTTTTGTTGCTAGACTGCTTGTGAAGAAAGCGAAGGAACGTAGCGAATCATTGTATGTGTTGTTTGTAGACTTGAGGAAGGCTTATGATTCACTGCCCAGGCAAGCCCTATGGAAGGTCCTAGAGAAGTATGGTGTGCCAAAAAAAAAGTTGAATGTTGTGAAGTCTTTCCATGAGGGGATGCATTCTGAAGTTAGAGTGGGTTCGACTGTAACTGATAGGTTTGAGGTCTGGAATGGCTTACGGCAGGGATGTACCCTGGCACCCACATTATTTAATATCTACTTTAGTGCTATGGTGGCTGATTGGCGCAATAGGAGTAGTGGTGCAGGAGTGAGTGTGTTATATAAGCATGGTAGGAAGTTGGTTGGGGACCGCACAGCTAAGTCTAGATTGAGTGAGATGAGAGTAACTGAGTCCCAGTTTGCTGATGATGTGGCATTGTATGCAACCTCTCGGGATAGTTTTGAGTCAGTAGCAGCAGAGTTTGTGAAAGTGGCAAGTGAATGGGGGCTGACTGTGAGTACTGAGAAGACAAAAGGGATGGTTGTTGGTGAGGGATTGAATGAGAATGATGTCAAACCAGTGCAGGTGGAGGGTGGCTCTGTGGATGTAGTCCAGGACTTCACATACTTGGGTGCTAACATCTCAAGAGATGGGGAGATCACTAGTGAGGTGACTAGAAGAATTGCTAGAGCGGCTAGAGCGTTTGGATGTTTTAGGGTGCCAGTATTTAAGAATAAAGACCTCTCATTGGCCACAAAGAGAGCAGTGTGTAGGGCAGTTGTTCTAGCTGTATTACTGTATGGAGCTGAAACTTGGACGATGAAGGCTGTGCATACAAGACATTTGAATTCTTTTCATAACCGTTGTATTTGGAAAATCTTTGGTGTGAAGAGGTACATCAATGGAATGAAAGATTAACATCTCAAAGCCTATCACATAGGTTTGGCTTGCTGCACTCCATATCTGATATCATTCTGGAGCAGCGTTTAAGATGGCTGGGTCATGTGGGTCGCATGGATGAAGAAAGGCTTCCAAATAGATTGTTGTTTGGGGAGCTTAACATGAAGAGACCATGCCACTGGGCAAAAAAGAGGTGAGGGATGTTCTGAAAGTGGATTTGCAGGCAACTGGTGTGTATGATAGATGGTATGAGTTGTGCCAGGACAGGAAAGAGTGGTTTCATCTGTGTTTAGATGGTGTAGAGAAAATTTCAACATCCAGGCGATGGAACACCTGTTCAGCTAACAAGAAATCTGAATTAAGAACACTTAGTTGTGCCTGTGGAAGAAAATTTCGAAGACAAGGAGATCTGACCAGACACCAACATTTCTGTGTGATGCCATCATAAGCTAAGTTTATTGCCATTGGTCCTGTATTCATCCAGGACGCTGCCTTCATGGTACTTTTTTACCATGGGCAAGTTCTAAGTGTGTGTGTGTGGGCGGGCGGGCGTGCGTGCGTGAAAGTGGATTTGCAGGCAATTGGTGTGTATGATAAATGGTATGAGTTTTGCCTGGAGAGGAAGGGGTTGTTTCATCTGAGTTTAGATGGTGTAGAGAAAATTTTATCATCCAGACAATGGGACACCTGCTCAGCTAACATGCAATCTGAATTAAGAACACTAAGTTTTGCCTGGGGAAGAAAATTTCAAAGACAAGGAGATCTGACCAGACATCAACATTTCTGTGTGATGCTATCATAAGCTAAATTTATTGCCATTGGTCCTGGATTCATCCAGGACACTGCCATCATGGTATTTCATATCATGGGCAGCTTCTAAGTTCGAAGTTCTAAGTATGTGTCTCAATGGATGTTGTCAGGTCATTGCCACACCCATAGGACATCATTATGCCTCCCAAAAACTCATTTATGGACCAACAGGCTGAAATTTGGCACGTGGATTCCAAGTAATTCGATGAGCATAATTAACTATGTGTAGGTGTGGTTTTTTTATAGCCATACCCACATGAATTTTTTTTTTGTTTCCTAAGAACTAATTAAAGACCAACCAGGCTCAAATTTGAGAGGCTTCTATAACGTTCCATGGCAATATTGGCCAGGTAATGCTGAGTATATGCTACTAGAATTACATTAATAGTGATATGTGACTGTCTACACTATATGACAATAGATATATCAGAATAGAGGAGCATATTAGGTTACTGACAACTAGTTCTAAATTGCATTTGAAGATGAGATCTGAGGTATCTTTGTCAGATAGGAGAAATATAGAATGAAAAGCACAATAAAATAATGAGAAATATTGAGAGTCATCATAGATATACTTTGTAATACATGCAATACCAGGCAATTACCTCTCTTTAGACCCCCCCCCCCCCCCACACAACTTTAGAAAACCCTTGAATTTCCTTTGCAGTGATAAATATTCCATAAATTCCTTTGTCATACAGATATATTCAAGAAGGATATCTTGGTAAGCTGGACTCAAATCTAGCCTTTAAGGAAATGTAACTTGGTATGCATACACAACTTTTATCTAGGATTAGAAATGCCAAGGTCTCTCTAGGCCTAATCTCAACCTATATTTATGTCCATTAATGTTATTGTCTGTTAGATATAAAGTGACATGATTATAGTAAGCAAAACTGTAAAAAAGCCTCTGGTTGCTTTTGATTGTACATTACCACATTAATGACCAGCATGCAAACTATATTTTACCGAATACATCGCTGTATTCCTACCATGGTGTCTTTCATTTTTGTTTATTGAAAATATGGCATAACTAAACTTTTGTGCTTCTTGGTTTTAATTTTCTCCACCACATCAAGGCAGCTACCATCGGTGAGGTCAAGCTTCTTTTTTTTTTTATTATGGAACTATCACACCTTGGTAAGAAAGTAACAAAAATCAAGGAGTACCTTTTTAAGGTTACCTTAAGTGAAGTAGGTGAAATCCTGTTCCAATTCAAAAACACCTCCTTGCCACTGAAAAGAGAAAAAGAATTGAGAGAGGAATAAATGAAGTTTACTTTCCTTAAGTGAAATCCCCCTCAAATTTATAGTCTCGCTCAAATTCACCGTCTTGCTCAATTTCACCTAGTATTGCCTCTGCTGAAGTTTACTGTATGTAAAATTTCTACTGATGTTCACTCAGTGAAGTCTTGCTCAAAGAACAAAGTTTAAACTGCAATATTTTTATCCATTTGTACTGGAAAATGCTTTGATTTGAAATGCAGGGGTGGGTTGCGTTGTGGAAAAAATTTCCACGAGTAAACTTGGCGGTTGCTTTGATGATCTTCACAAAAGTTCTGGTTTTGTTTCTCCTTTTTCTTTGGGCTCATTTATATTATTTCCAAATAAATTGCATTTTTATACTTACCATTTGACTTACTTGATATGATTTCTGTAGGCTAAGTGGAGGGATTAAAAACAAAATTTTCACATGTGTTCTCAGTAATAGGAGTGAAATTAGAATGGCATTCATGACAGTAGGTGTCATTGGTCTATTCTGATATACCTTCACATTTAAGTGTAAGCTAATGAAGAAAACAGATGGGTCATGGACCTATACCAATTGAAACTCTGTCAGACCGTGGTAAAAAAGAAGCGGAAGTACTAATGTTTACATATTGTCGGTAGTCTGGCTCATGCTATCTTCTTTGGAGGGCGCTCTTTGCCTTAGAAATGTTACATAAACGTATATTAAAGGATTCTGAACACAACATATGAAAATTTAATATTGTTATTATCTAAAAGCTAAGCAAAGTATGAATAAATTTTGTAGTATGCCAATGGTAAAGGTTGGGGCAACCCTAAATGAAATCACACTTTCTAATCACAGGTCTGCAACAATATTAATGTTCTATACTTAATGGTTCAATTAGCTGTCCTTTTCATTCCTCCCTCAAGGTACCATCACGGCAAGGACAAGAAATTGCTAGTGATGGACTGAACAAATTTCTTCTTGAGATCCCATCTCTCGGCTTGATCGGGTCCCAGAATTATATCCATCCCGACACCCCCTTTACCATCGATGAAGATGTACAACTAGTATGTAAATATTTACAAGCATACGACTGTAAATGTGACCATCACAGAGGGATTGATCGTATGTATAAAGAGGGTCAACGTCTTGTCAAGTTTAGTACCAACCAAAATCTCTTAGAGAAGGAATGTCAAGATTTGTTGGACCGCTACATTCCCAAGAGCTTGACTCACTCTAAAATGACACAGCAACTCTTCATCAGGTAGATATGCATGTTAATGTGTTATGGTTGCTAAATACAACTTTTGTTGTCTTGATCCATAGTGAAAAAATATAGTTAATTCACTACCAACTTCAACTTGCCTCTATCTAGTGTGATGTTCATCGTTTTCAGTCACTGGCCATTGTTTTTAAAATTTAATTGAATCCTATTTTTTTCTATGTTAACCCAATGCATGTTCTGGATTATAATTTAATTTTCTTATGCGATATCTATGTATATATATTTATTTTTTAATTTTCCTTTGTATTCTAAATTAAAGTGGTAATTATGTTAGATTACTTATTCTCTCTTTTATAATAGCTACATGAAGCGTCGCTGTAATTTCCTTGATATATTACCAGCCTTCAACTATAATACTGGATTTGCCGAAGTCGTAAATAATGAGAAGGGTGTAAAAGTTGCAACGGATACCAGGTGTCTTGGCTCGACCATAATGAAAACCATATTAAGTGAAGTTGGCTATTTTTATGACCACTCGAAGGTCCATCAACAAGTAAGTATTTTGCAGTATTTCTTATCTCCTCCTTTTTCTATCTTGTCCCTCTCTCTCTTTTTTTTTAAATTTCCTTCCTATTCCACTTGATCAAATTACTTACCCTCTCACTCTCTTTTATTTTACTCTACCCATCTTCATCTATTTTCTCTCTCTTCCCTCTATATCCATCAATCACCATAATCTTAATTACTTTTTCTTTATTTTCCCTTATTTTTACACTCAATTATGGATTGTCACTTGTTTTAATGTCTTTTTTTATTAATAATTTCACTACCTTATTTCCTTTTTTCCATCTTCTCTCCTTCAATTATTATTTCCTCTCCTTCACTCATTATTTCCTCTCCTTCACTCATTATTTCCTCATGCATTTTTTTCTATTTCTCCCTCATGCTTTTTTTTAACTCCTTTGTGTTGTCTTACCCTCTCAGATTTTATACATGTACATTTGTGTCTCTCTATCTAGTGTGCATTCATCTGTCTGCTTGCATTCTGTTTAGTTTTCTCTTTCTATTTTTCATATTTTTTCTCATTTAACTAGATGTCCTTTTGCAGCTTTGCTTGCAAAGTTGGAATATTTTTCTAAATTAGTTTTTATCCTTAATTTAGTCAATAATTGATCCTAACTCTATCAATAAAAAGAAAATTCAATGTGCACGACATGTCTTGTGCTCTGGCCAGTGCATATAATCTTTGAGTCAACAACGTAATTTTTCATCTTCCTTCTCTCTCCCCCTTTTCTGTTTTCAATACTTCGCAATTTAACCTTGCTATACGAGGCTCTATTCCAAATCTTTGTTTATCAGTTATTATGGTTATGCCACCAAAACTGAACCACCTATCCACATAGGGTTGCTTGTTTATCAGGGAATTTTGCAGTTAAATTTTGTTATCATGTATTAAACTGAGCATGCACTGAACTGCCAAGAATATGGAACTTACCTTAAGAGTTTTTAATACTGTTTCTCCCATTAATTAGCCTGAAATGACCCTTTTTAGGGTCACTTTTATTTATTAGGATCTGAATAAGTCTGAACTAATGGGTATGGCTACCTTAGTCCAAGTGTTTTTAGAAGTATATTTTTGGCATTTTTTACCTTTGACCCAAAGAGAAAGAGGTGTGGCTAGATGGGACCCACCCCATGTTATTTGAAGAGTTAAGTTGAGCTCTTTTCCTTTTACTGGCAAAGGTATCATTTTTGACTTTTTTTTAATACGGAAAAGGGTGTGGCCATATAGACATTCTTAAAACCACATGAGTGAGTGCAGTGCAGTGCTAGATTTCCATTATTTTGATCCCCATTAGAGCCTGTAGCTTCAAAATTAAAGGAACTTTTATCAGACACACATACATACACACAGATTAAGATCGATTTATAAGTTGACTCTGTCTTCTTCCCTTCTTTTCTTTCCTTCTATTCACCTTAGTTTATTATTCCTACTTTTCATTCTTGCTTCCTTCTCTCTTAACTTTAATTCTTCACCTTCCAGCTTATCTATGAATTTAAGGATGGTGGTGCAAGTCTGGGCCTTATCTCTCTCCACCCTGATCGACTGCATGAAGCAGAAAGGAGTATTTTCAGGAAAATTGGTGTTAACATTCCCACTAAGATGTAAGTTTGATAGTCACTTTTAACATATACTAGAGATACTCCCAGCATTGCATGGGCCAATGTCAACTTGAAACGTGATTAATGCCACTAAAGACATCATTTTTAATCCTTGTGATCAGTGGCTTCATTCAATTAACAGTAACTCATAAGTAGGCATACAATCAGGTTACATGTAGATATTTTAGAAGGGGCTCAAGGTTTTGGAAGCATTGTGTCAAAATACTTTGGAGGCTGGTGTATTAAGGGACAATCAAATCTGAGTGTGTTTGAAAGTAGCAAAATTAGCTGTTAATTTACCTGACCAGAACTATGGATGACCTCTTGGATCTAATTGTAGCACAGATTTTCACTCACTATCATTCTCTTTCTGACTGGTGGTGACTGATGATTTTCGAAATTACTAAGGTTATTATTTTTGTGTGTGTGTGATTGGATTGCTTAGTAATAATGAACAAAGTTGATAGTAATAATGAACAAAGTTGATAGTAATAATGAACAAAGTTGATAGTAATAATGAACAAAGTTGATATTAATAAAGTGACATGTTCACTAAATTTAACGTAGCTGTGGATGTAATTCTTGAATTGAACTGTTTCAATTATTAAGTAGTGCCCTTTTGAACTCACAAGGGTTATAATAATTTTGTGTGTGAATAGATTACATGTTTGGTTTATAAATCAACTATGTAAAAAGAAAGTTTACTTATGCATGTAAAAATCCATTTTTTCAAATCTTGCATCTCTAGGATCCCCCCCCCCTCCCCCCCCCCACCCCAAACTGGGGCTTTAACATTAACCAGGTAACTTTCTCTGTTAAGTTGTATATGGATGCCCAGTTTCAGATGTGTAGGTCCAACAGTTTAACAGACCTTTAACCACATAGATACAAACATACAAATATGGAAGCAAATAGATTCAATTGTGAGTTTTATACTTATAAATTAAGTAACACTACTTTTCTTTTACTGATGAAATACTTCAGCATGAATCATGGCAATGTATGGAATGATATCAGTCTTACTTATTGTGCATATACCAACACAAAGAAAAACAAACTGTTAGCAATATTTTTTCACATTGTACCTTTTTCCTATTATGTTTTAAAGTCATTCTCGTGAAGTACTGGATAGCTTCCTCTCCAGAGCTCTCAATGTGAAACTCGAGAACAAGAGGTTGAAGCTAATAGATGACTCAGAGTATGTGCTGACACCAGATTTCACTATGAAGATGCTGAACATTCATGAGCGCCACGAATGTGGTGTCCCAGTGATTATTGAGGGAGAAACTGGAGTCGGAAAAACAGCTTTGGTGGAAATGCTCTCTAAGCTGTGGAACCAGTCCTTACTCTTGGAGTGGTCTAAAGAGAAGAGCAGGTTGCTTGACTTCATTGGTACCCCCATTGATGTCATGACTGACAGCCTCCAGGTGAGCTAGATAGTTACTAGGATTCAAATAAAGTTTGTGTTTAAATGAAGTGTGATAAACACATGCATTTCATTTTCGAATGCAGGATATCTACCAAAAAATGATCTGCCGAAACTCATTGATTTTTTTTTTATTGAAAGCTTAATGAACTGGAAAAATAAGGGGCTTTATTGTCTCATTTTATTGTCCTTGATGCATAACCTGGTATAAAAACATTTAGAAAATTTTATATCGAATATTCATGAAAGAATTATCATGTAGACATACTTTTTGCGTTCCCCTGGTAACGCTTATTCCAAATATATGGGTTTGTGGGTTTAACTACCAAGATTCAGGTGTTTTTTGAAGTGTTATTATTTTTGTCTTACACACCAATATGAACAGGTGTAGCTAGTGGGGCCCATCCCATATTACTGCCACAATCAAGTTATGTATGCATTCCAAGTTTTATGCCAGAACTCCATCCATTTTTCTGGCTAAAGTAACATTTTTAACTTCTTAGAATGTAGGAAGGGTTTTGGCTATGTAAACATGCTTAAAATATTCTCCTTACAACACTAATTTAAAATATTTATGTGCTTGAGGTTATAAACCCACTTGTTCAAGCGTGAATCGTGGGCATATAAACAAGCAGACAGACGGACAGAAATATTGATATAGTAGTTTTCTGTTTACGTAAATACAATATAGTTCAGCAGCCAAACACCGTATTCGGGTGGAACCTCGTTTTGAAGTATATATATTTTTTTCCCATAATGACTTCATATCGATGGGATCTGCCGTGTGACATCATGTCATCATTGAGCATTTAGATATTTTAAGATTTAAAATAGTGTACTGCATAGGAAAAAAATTTTTGGACTAAAAATAGAACTAAATGGTATGAAAGTATGTCTTATTGCATATCAGTATCACCAGAAAGATATAGAGAGTAAGAATATGATGCTAGTGTGTGGTTTAGTACAATACTTATCAACAGGTAGCTTTAAAAAATGGGGGGGAAGTTGGCATATTGAAAATGTTATGACTTTATATTAATTGAGTAGATTTTATGTAGTTTCATTTTTCATGGATGGACCATATTAATTTTGCAATATTTGATCAGTTATGAATATAGCAATAAAAATGAGCACATAATGATTCCTTAATTTTAGAATCACACGCAAACTACAGAGTCAATCCAAAACCATACTAAAACAACTAACTCAAAAAAGAAGACATTGTATAGCTCAATTATCCAGTTTTGTTAGATTAGGGTGAATAGTTTCTAGTTTCTCATTATGGATGAAGAATGTTTTTGTTTTTTTCTGTTAAAATGGGTTGGGTTACTTATGGAATATATTTACATCAGCATTGTCTCTTATCTGATACTCAAATTCCTTTGACAGCTAAAATTGATTCCAATGCTCAAACTATCTTAAAAGTTGATGGCAGTATGTCTTAAGATATGCACAAAATTATTTTTCACATTACTAGTTTTAGTATTAACATGGTATTGCAGTTATCATTAAATTTAAATAGTCATACCAATTGACCAACTTAGAGGTATGTGATCATGGCCAGTTTTACCAAGTCTCGGTAGATAATTTATCATTAAATTCAAATAGTCATACTGATTGACCAACTTTGAGGTATGTGATCATGGCCATTGTTGCCATGTCTCTGTAGACAACTTATTAAAAATATTCTCTAAAATTTTACCAAACATGGAAGAAATACATTAATTTCCCTCCAAATATATACTAAATTCAATTTCTTAAACAAGATGAATTTTCTTTCACTCATACTTTCTCCTCTTCATCACTCACATTTTCTTCAACTTCCTAGGGGTGCATACAGGCTATCAATGTGAAAAAGTTGACCAAAGATGGAAAACATGTTGAGTTCTTCCCGATGGTCAGCAAATATCTGATTCGTATGTGGAATAACCCAGTTATACCACTGCTTACTGTTAGCTGCCCAAATAAGAAACATCTTGATACACTGTTTGAAGAGTTTGACAGGAAAAAATGTTTAGAATCAACTGCGAACCTCCTCCAAGCCATACTAAAAGTTCAGGTAAAGTCGTCATTCCACAAGATTAACGTACACGCTGCTCTTACTCCGGCTGAGATCAAAGCATTGTTCAGTCCTGTGATTGAACAAGCTTTTCTGGTACAGACGATCTACCAAAAGATTGTACGACGCATAAGAAGGAGTAGTTCCTCTGGATCATCCCGTCTCAAGAAAGTACCGTTTGCAGCAAAACTCGTCAACCTGAGCTCTGAGGCTGGCATGGAGGATATCTACAAGACCTCAACTCCTCTTAGGACACCATTTGTAACTGTATGTGAGGATGTGTGCATGTTAATGATATATGGATGTGTGTTTTGCACGTTTTTTTATATTAATTCTGGAGATGCCAAAAAGTGATGGACATGGGCATATGCTTCTGATCTAACATGGTGTTACCTTATAATAGCTTTGTTTGCAATACTTACATAGCTATATTTATTCATGCAAATATTAATAAATGAAATATATATACTTTATATCAAACATATATGGATTCAGTACATACATGTTTGTGTATGTGTAACAGGTATTTTTGGATGAGGTGAACACATCTTCATGCCTTGGACTATTTAAGGAAATCATCGTGGACCGAACTTTGGATGGAGAGGTATGTAAATCAACTCTCTTTTACTACCATTATTTCTCTTTCTCAAATTCCTTTAAACATGAAAATTTCTACCATAATTTATTGAATATTGAAAATCCATGATGATTGAATAAAAACTTTAAAAGTAGTTTAACAGATTGTGGATAGCATTGGTAAGTTTGCTAAACTTGGTCTAGCAATTACCACATTTGGCAATTCTCTTTGTGTTTAGTGTTACTACTCTCTAAGAATCATTTAGCGATGATTATTGTTATTCAATCTTCAGTAGTGGGAGACAATATCTCAACTTCTTGGTTCATTTCAAATTGAAAAATACCCTCCACTTGGTTCTATCTATGGTTTTTCAACTCCAACATTTGAATGCCTCAAAGCTATTTTTATGCTCAGAAATGAATTTTTTTTTACCTAGTTAACATACATTTTGCCACCAAAATCATTTTCTTTGCTAACCAGAAGCCAAGGTATACTGATTTTGGGATAATGGGTGTGGTTTCTTTGTATCTGCTACTAAATATCAAATTAAGTGGTTTATGTGATTGTGATTGAATTATATTCACATATATAGTTTAGATATGAATTGTGTGGCTACGTAAATGTGTAGTTAGACACAAACAACTACTTCATATGTAATCTAGAAGTAAAATTATACATTTTTATGGCTGCCATTTTGAATTTTTTTTCTGTCACAGAGTTTGCCAGCACTTTTACAAGGGTCACCCTGGCTTATTTTAATCTTCACCTTTCAATCATGTAAAATTCACCTTCAGTATCAGCTTCATTTGACTGTGATTTCATTGTATTCCCACCACCACCATTGTAGCACAGATTGCTGTAACAACAAGCTTAAAATGGATCTGGAGTTTTTAGTATATTCCAATTCTTTGAGGTGCATTGGTTCAACCCTTTTGTATGTCATGTGTCCAGTAGTAGCATTCAGCTTGAATACTTTAGCTGAACAAATATAATTTGCACAATGGCTCGTGATGAGATTTTTTTTTATGTGTTGACTTATCCTTGCGACTTGATCCAATATCGAACCTTTAATATGACAAAATAATACAGTGTTATTATTAATGCAGTAATTGATGTAGGAATAACTAAGCTCCAATGAGTCTAGTATCTAGAAAAATTTTGATCACTTTCATACAATTTTTTAGGTTAGGGTTGATTGAGGTAGATAGTTCAGGTTAAGAATGGTGTATGGATTAGTTGAAGTTTCTTGATTGCATGTTGGGAGGTCAGAAGGAAGTTAAATATTTTGAAGGAAACTTGGTTATTAGATAGTCTTGCGGGGGTGGGGATTTATGTTGCATGGTGAGTTCAATTAGAAGGTTCCGGGTAGCCTTGATGATCAAATCTGATATGCCCCTGTGAAATAGAAAGTAAATTGTCATAACCAAAACTAAATGATGATAGGAAATATGTGATTAGTCATATATATATATATTCCTGCATGCAACAGCATGCAATTACTTATTTTCTAGAAACCCATACCTCCCATTTGCAAATACTGGATCAGTCTATACGATATCTACTGTTTCTTGATGTCTATACTTATCGTCATTTCTAACTTTCTTGTTACTTTATCTTTAGTATTCACTACAATCATCATTCAATTTTTCTTGTTTTATTCACTCTCACAATTCTAATCACTTAAATACCTTTTTTGTATCCGTATTTTGTCCTTACATTTTTATTGTTCCCACTTTACCACATCTATAACCTTCCTGTAATTTTCCCTCTGTCCAGCCCATCCCTGACAATGTATTTATAGTAGCAGCATGCAACCCTCACCGTGGTAATAGCCTGGCATCCCATAAGGAATGGTTACACAATGCATATTATGTACGCTCTCTACACCCGACTCTCAAGCTACTCATGTGGGACTATGGCTCACTGGATAGTCACCAGGAGAAAGATTACATCAATGCCAAGATGAAGATGATTAACAAGGAAATGCCTGAGCGTGAGGTGTGTACTGTGTAGTTTGTATGCTGTAATATAACTTGAACTTGCCTGTGTTAATATCTACTTCGTGATATATGGATCACATTAAAACATTCATGAATAAAATGAAATCAGCATGTGGGGTTCAATCTGAAATAGAGGGAAAAAATAAAGATTGCTTGTTACTTAACTGCTGATATAGTTGTAGCCCTGAGTTCATAAAGTATTTTATCCTAAAGTTTATTGAACTAATATTTTAGTGAAAAAATTATTCTTGTATGTCATTATAAATGATATGCATTTTTTTTTCATGTGTGAGTGGATATTATAATGAGTTTATGATATATTTTTAGCAGATATTATAGGGAGTATTTTCGTCTATACGTGTTTGTACAAGATGCATTAATATATATATATATATATATTGTTTATGTTATCTCCAAATGTACCATACTCCTTTATGACTATTTAACAATTGCTTTGTTTATCTATCATTATAATTTTTATACATATGTGCTAGGTTGCCTGCCTTGCTAACCTTATTGCCACCAGCCAGGAGAAGATGCGTGAATTTGCTGTCCTCCAGCTTCAGGATACCATCAAAATTATTTCTTCTCAAAATCAAAAATTAGTGGAAATCTCTGCTAGCAGTTGTGTCAGTCAGAGAGATATCCAACGTGTATTCACTTTCTACCAGTGGTTCAGGAATATATATGAAAAGATTAACACCCATGTTGAGTGCAGGAATCACCATAGAAGGGCAATGTTGGTTGCATTGGGGGTGGTCTATTACATGCGACTGAATACATTTTTTCGAAATGAATACAGTAAATTCCTTGATAACATCATCCGGCTTCCAAATGAAATTACATTCAGCTCAGCCTTCAATGAAGAACTGGACTACTTTATTAGTCAAGTAGATCTTCCCAGTGGTATTGCAAAGACACTGGCTCTGAAGGAGAACATCTTTGCCAATATAGTCTGCACGGTTACACACACACCCCTCATTATTGTTGGAGCTCCAGGATCATCCAAGACACTTTCTTTTAATCTAACCATTGCAAACCTGAAGGGGCAAGAATCTAAAAGATCGCTCTTCCGTAACACTGAAATTTTCAAGTCCTTGGACCCCCATTATTACCAGTGTTCACGTCGCACCACTTCAAATGAGATTCAGACAGTTTTCTCTCGTGCAATCAATCGTCAGCAAAGTCACCAAGGCTTTAACCTTCCGATCAACTGTGTAGTATTTATGGATGAAGCCGGACTACCAGAAGATAGTCATGAATCTCTCAAGGTGCTACACTACCACTTAGACAAACTAGAAGTATCCTTTGTGGCTATAAGTAATCATGTCTTGGATGCTGCAAAAACCAACAGAGCCATCTCTCTTTTCCGTCCAGAGGCTTCAGACAAGGACCTTGAGATGCTAGCAAAGGGTTGTCTCTGTTTCAATCCACGGAATCCTTCACCTGAAATGAATGAAGACTTAAAGAAAGTTGTTAAATTTTGTGGGCCTTATAAAAAGTGCATGAAAGATCCTCAATTTTCACGACTCTTTGGCCTTAGGGATTTCATCCAGTTTGTTAATTACTTGCGGAAGAGGAAAAAAAACACTTGTGCTATGTTATCTTCACAATTGGTCATGCAGGCTTTGGAACGGAACTTTAATGGGTCGGACAAGTTTGAACGTATTTGCAAAGTGTTCTTGGATGCAATTGAATCTCAACTGGACGATGTGAACCAGCGAGGGATCCTGGAGGTACTTCATGAGAGCATGATGGACAAACCACGAGAAAAAGATGATTTGACAGAGGATGCTGTCCGCTATAAACTCATAATTGATCCGTCTGCAGATGACTCCCTGGTGCGTACTCTGTTCTCTATTGGTCTTTTCCAAAGAAAAAATGTGAGGATGTTAGTTTGCAGTGACTTTCCTGGTGATGGTGAGCTTCAGAAAGTTAATACCATTGCTGCTATACTGCATTCTGCCATAGAGGGCCACACTGTTATCATGAGCCAGACAGAAGACATTCATGAGAACTTTTACAACCTTTTTAATCAGAGGTTTCGTCGTATTGATAACCATGAACATGGACCTAGATATTACGCCAATATTGCCATTGGTGCCCACCTTAAACCCTCTAGGGTCCACCCTAATTTCCAGTGTGTGGTAGTGTTGAAGGCATCAGAGATTGATCACACACCTGCTCCATTTCTGAATCGGTTCGAAAAGTATCTAATCTCTCACAAAATTGTTTTAGAGATGGCCTTGCGAAAGCTGCCTTTAAATATTTCGATCATAATTTCTACTGCCAAGCTAAAGGTGATAAATTGATTAATTATTCATGTGTTCTTTTCCTGAAAGTGTACATTCATTCTTGTCTTAGAAGCAGAGAATTTTTTTTTTATTGCCCAACTTTGAAATTTGTATACCTCTAACGTGTCCTATCTTTGACACAGGTCAATGAATTTATCCTTATTTTACATGAGAGCAAGAGTCTGTATGGCCTTCAGAAAGAAACGATAGATTCTCTCATCCTGGACCTCCTTCCCCATCAAGACCATACCTACTTTGAGTATGAGCATGGTAGCTCAGTAGACGAAACCCAACCTTTGGCCATTTTTTTCCTCCAACAGATATTGGGAGCTTTGCGGATTAATGCTGGTTTTCATATGCCTCGAGTAAGTACAATTTCATCTTGTCCATATTACTTAGCCTTTAATGTTTTAATAATAGTGTGAAATCAGTGCTACTAGAACTGTTCATGTAATTCAATGAAAATGAGTTGGTGATAACAGCATTTTTACTGATTATTAAAAAAATAATGATTTACTAAGAAAAGAACTTATATCTATTTTATGAGTGTGTATGTATGTAGCTATATTAAATATATTCTATGTGATCTAGACCGGAAAAAAAAATTCATTTCCAAACTTATTAACTAATTTATTGCAAGATTTATCATACATTATTACTTGATCTAGAGTATGGAGATGTACTTTATAAATGCTCATAACTTTGGATATTTTAATGTATCCTTGCAAATATGTTGGACTCAAAATACCAACTTGTACAGTGCAGCATTAATGTTAAATTCACATATTGCCAATAGTTGATCCTGAAGACCATGTTTTGTTTTTTTTATGATTGGGGATAGTTCAAATCAGATTGTTGCAAATTAAAAGCTAATTATTAAGATATATGAATAATTAAGAAATACCTGGAGTCCATTGCAGCTTCTCATGCAATATGAAGCCACAGTTTCTTCAACAAATGAAACTGCTTTACTTGCAAGAGTTTTGTGGACATAGATATTCTCACTAATTTTTTGCTCCTCAGTGAGCATATAGGATGCTGTTAACTTTGCTATTTTATTAATCACTGTTTAGCGTATGTTTTTATAGTATCATATTTTATCCTTAACAGATTAAATTTTCTGAAAGTCTATTTCCTTCCTCTATTCTCTGTTGGAAATGAAGGACTACTTTTGTTACTTTTCTATCTGTTTTTTTAAATGCGTAGTCAGGAAGTTGTTTAACCATTACCTATTTCCAATCATCCCCCTCCCCCCCCCCCCCCCCCCCCAAATAACTCAAGTACTCTTTTTTGAACCCAACTTTTTTTTTTTTTTTTTTTTTTTTTTTTTTTTTTTTTTTTGCATGCCTTCCTTTCATTTTTTTTTCTTCTTTTGACTCAGTTGAAAATACCTGCTCACTATTTTCACACTTCTATTTCTATGTCCGTCTGTCCTTGTGTTCATGGTAAAAGATCGGAAACTAACACCCTGTTTTTAAATGATAAATAGGAAAAAAATAGTTTCTGGATTTATCATCGAAAAGATTAATGGAGGAACTATGAAAATAACTATTTCGCCGTCTTGGAATAATTACCATAGAATAATTACCATGGAGTGGAATAATTACAGTGGTGGATCCACAAAGTAGCAGAAACAGAGTAGTTAAAAAATTTTTTTAGGAAGCCTGGGGTGAGCTAGCACCAAGCTTGTTATGTTCTGCTGAACAATGAAATTTCCAAAAGTTCATCATAGAATTCTTTATAAATATATTTTTTTAAATCATCCACTGCAAGCAACTCTAGTGTAACCAGTTCTTTCTCTGCTTTAGAGTGATTACTGAGGTTACCTTTTCTTGAAAATGCTGTTTTATTACCCCACCCCAGCAGTTATTTCTGCACAAGAAAGTTGCCTGTATGGTTACTAGTGGTGTTAGGAATTGCTGCAGATGTAGATTTTGTTACCTCTTTTTTTTTCTTCTTCTTTCTTGGATTTGCTTATTTATTCTTTGTTATTTTGGGAAATAGTTGGAGGGAGCACATGCCAAATTGCCCTTCCCCCCTCTTGAATAACCACTATAATGGAGCATTTTTTAGGGTATTAGTTGTAATGTTCAAACATGGTTAAAATGCATATTGATAATGTCATTGCATGACATAACATTATTAAGCATTGCGAACACTGATTACATCATCATATCACTTCATACTATTGTAAATGTAATGATTCACACAAGTTTGATTTAAAGGTTAACTGGTCTGGAAAAAAATTATTTTTTTTATTCTCTTATTTTGTTGTCCTTCATGCATAACCTGATATAAAAAAATTTTGGAAGATTTTAGTCCAATGTTCATGAAGAAAACTTAACTTAAAAATTTTACTTCCTGTGATGGGGGGGGGGGGGTGTAACTATTCATTGACGTCACAAGGTGAACTTTTGCAGCCAGAACTCAATGGTGGTGATAAGCTATTTCAACTAACTTCAACAATTCCTGGGGGCAGGAGGCACAATTCTGCCAGTAAGTCCAGGATTGGTAGCAGCATATTGACATCTAGCGAAATAGCAACTGGAAGAGAGTTATGGAGTTTAAAATCTGAAGGAATAAGTGAAGAGATCTGTCCCTTGGGAGAGTGTAGTAATTATTCATATCTTTAGATCCTATTGATACTGCTCTTCAGTTTCATCTATCTCTGATTCAGGTACAGAAAATGAGGATCAAAGGCATTCTGATTTGTCATGATAAAGTATAGCTATTTGCAAATACTGTTTAACTTTGGCTACTTTTGGTGTGGAGCTAGATATTTAATAGCTAGCAATATAGCTTCAGGAAATGAGTATCTTGTTATGGTAATATTGCTAGCTAGCTGTCCATTTTTGGTCTGGAGCTAGATATTTCATAGCTAGCTAGCTAGCTGTATTGCAAACTGTGTAATTGTTCTTTTTACACTAGGTTATAACATTTATAGCTGGTAGCCAATGTTAACCAGGAAACTTACTAAAATGTTGGATTTTCCGTGTAGTACCATGGAGTGCATGTTTTGATGCCCGATGCTCAAGATAAGCTCTCTGTTTGGTGGCAGGGTCCCTACTCTATCAAAAAGCAAGTGTCCCCAGTCTCATATGAATTGGACATGTCGGACCGCCATAAAAAAAGAGAGACCGTTTCATGTGAATATGATTGCACTATGGAACAATCTTACCACAGCAGTGTTAGCCTTGACTATCACACGGGATGATGAGGACCCCAACGACATCATACTTTCGAATTGTCACAGGGAGGTTGTCCTTCCATCAAGTTGTCAGTTGACCCCAGACCAGCAGCAATACCTCAGAACTTTCATCGACGGATGGTCAGTCCTCTTCTATGACATGCCAGGTCATACCTCCGTGCTGGAACACTCTATAGAGAGAGGGAGCACCCATCCTTTCCGATTGTCTTCATACAGGATTGCTATGGCATGGGAGGATGAGGTACAGATTGAATTCAGGAACATGTTGGAAGCTGGAGTTATAGAACCATCCAAGAGTCTTTGGAGCTTCCCCATTCACGTAGTTCAAAAGAAAGAAAGATCAATCCACATTTGTGTGGATTACCGAAGTCTCAATGCTGTAACATCAAATGACCCATATCAGATGCCAAGGGTGGATGACCTCATTGATGAAGTTGGTAATGCCACATACCTATCGAAATTAGACCTTTCAAAAGGTTACTATCATGTGGCAGTGGCAGAGAAGGATTGTGACAAGACTGCCTTTATAACTCCTTTTGGGAAATTTTAGTGTGTCACTGTTAGGCGCTGACCATTAGGCTAAGCGTCAACAAGTCTATTTCTAGACTGGTCTTGATTATTGGCAAAAGATTAATGATAATTTCAATGGCAATACACAGAGAGCCACCAATAAGGTCTATACAGTCTAACAAGTCCAACTTTCTTTTTAGGCATACATACATACTATATATATCTATCAAAATGTTTAGCCTCTGACTAATCAGGTGCTTTCACACAGTGTCTGGAAATCATCCACAGTCTTGTACATTCTACTATCAGTCTAGGTCGGGGTTGTAATGGTGGGCAGATCCCAACAGTCACAATGACCTTTGGTGTGAAGGGGGCTCCAGCAATGTTTCAGCGGTTGATGGACCAGTTACTCGATAGCCTACAAGATCATTGCCTTGCTTATTTGGATGACATTATTGTTTTCAGCTCAACCTGGGAAGACCAATGTTGTACACTTGTTATCCAGAAGGGAGGCCTGACCCTTCGTGCACCCAAGTATCAGTTTGGGATGGAAAGATGTATTTACCTTGGCCACATAATTGGGCAGGTTAAAATATCCATGGAGAAGTCCAAAATAGAGGCAATAAAAAAATTTAAATGCCTGTTCAACAAGAAAGATACACGTGCATTCCTTGGATTGACAGGATATTATCATTGATTTATTTTTTGTTACGCTTCCATTTATGTACCTCTCTCTGATACCACTCATCTCTCTGAACCTACCTCATTTCATTGGACACCGACTTTTACACACTCATTTGATGGTCTTCATGAAGCTTTATGCAAGAAGCCAGTGCTATACACTCCAAGATTTAACATACCTTTTCTACTTTTCACTGATGCCAGTGACTGTGGTGTTGGTGCAGTACTTAGCCAGTTGGATGATAATGGTGATGATCATCCAATGGCTTTCTATTCAAGGGAGCTGCTTCCCAGAGAATGTCATTTTTCAGCTGTTGAGAAAGAATGTCTTGCCATTATATATGCAGTCAATCATTTCAAGGTTTACCTACTAGGAACAACCTTCTAGGTGATTACAGATCATCTTGCCCTCACTTATTTAGAAATGATGAAGGAGACCAACAATCATCTGATTCAATGGGCTCTTACCTTGCAACCATACTCCTTCTCCATTGCATATTGAGCTAGATCCAAGAATGGAAATGCAGATGGCCTGTCTCTGTCAGAGCTGGAGAAATGACAATGCCCTTTGCAAAACTTGTAGCAACTCATTATTGTTATTGTATTTGTGGTTTGAATATGTAAGTGGTTAACTATGGCTATTATTAGTTTTGTTCTAAATATAGTTGGTGCTGATCTTTTGGAATTAGTTTTGTGAAAAAGATTGTTCTTTTGCTGAGTCTATTTTGAACTGGATTTGTTGTGTTGTGTTAGCTGATTGAATAGGAATTGACTCATTGAATCTCAAAACTTGTTTAAGGAATGAATTTGGTGGGCCAGACAAAACCAGCAGACATCATCACAACAGGTTCACTCTCTCATATTTGAAGTGTCTTCCACCCGAGTGGCTCATCAAAGGTTAAAATTGAACTTACATTTTACTTCTTGGCATGAGAGGATATATAGTTAAATTTTCAATGAACACAGATAATATTGTTAGCATTCTGATCAACTATAGGAAGGTACAATACAGGCAATTATTTAGGATGGTTGCTCTTCTTCGCCATTTGCATTAGACCAGACCAACCTGGCCTATTTGGAAGAATAGATATCAGGCCTTCCAAAACACATCAAGGAATGAGGTTAGGTTTTCTGTATTTGGTACAGATAATGATTTATATATGAATAACTTCATGCCATCAGAAGCTGGCATTAAATATCTAATATTGACATACCCAATAGAGCAATGTCCATTAAAATTGTCAAGCGAGAAGAAATAAGGAGCTCCTCTTGGTCCCTGGAGAAGTAGTGGCAATCATACCCATACCATAGAAGATATTTAGACCATCTGTGGTAATTGTTTGGTGGTCAACACATGCAGCAACATATTGAACAACCTGATCTAGTTTTGGAATGGTGAAGTCCATACCCTGACACACCGAAGCACTTCTTTCAAAGTATTGAACCTCTGAATGTGAACATCGCAAACATGATTATTCAGAGAATCTATAAAAATTAAAAAAATTTGATGCAAAATGATGGTGAAGTTGCATGTGTCACAGAGAAGCAACTTTTATGCTGGACCAGAATCTTGGAAGTATGATGTATACAGTGTACACAGATACTGTGGTAGAAAATGTGTTGCTTTTTCAACATTATTTTTACTGTTGTTTGGTAATTGTTTTTTGATTGAGAAAGGACTTAATTTCACTCTCGATAACTTAACTGCTGCCTCAATGACTCCATTTCATGCTGTCATCCTTTTCAATTGTTCATAAAAATTATTGAGAATTTAATAATGAAAAATTCGTTGAAGTTACAGCGTAACACTTCATTGATTTCTGCTATAATTTTCTTCACTATTATGATCCTTGACCCTCTGTCATGTATGTGGGAATGTACAGTAAACTATTACAGTCACCTAGATATGTCTTCATACTCCATCAAGTCATATAATGTGGTTAATTCTTTATCAGTCTACTTTAGCTGCCATATATCGGAGAAATACCTCTCCTGAAATATGTCCTTTTGCCTTCCATGTCTTTTAATAGCAGGTTTGTCATCACCACCTAACTTAAATGCAAGTATGATATATTTTCCTGTACTAAAAATGGTGCCACATATCTGGTGGTATGCTGAATCTGCAGCTTGTAGATCATTGATATTTATTTTTCTGACCCTATATCATTTTGACTATTACTTTTTTACATAATTGTTTTCAGAAAGTCAAATGATCAGATGGTTGTGAACTTGTAGTCTCAATTACATTTGTTATTGATGTGCTGTTTGTCCACAGAACAAACAGTTTTTCTTGAAGAAATACATCAACTCTCCTTTTCTGGTTGATACTGGAGCCCTAGAGCTATCTGATACTGCATCAATTCTTATAACCTAAGCTCTGTTCAATTCTCCTTTATTTGCAGAGCTAATTGCGGCATTGAACATGCACTAATTAGCCTGGTTCTGTTGTGATTCTACTTCCCCCTGCTTGACTTGCTTGTGTTGATGCTTGACATCCCTTTTCTCTAAGTGTGACAAATTCTGGCTCAACATGCAGGGTGTTTCACTAAATACATACTCATCCGTCATAGGTAGTAGCTCTTTAATATGGAAATAATCAGAATAATATTTTTATACTGCCAATATAGCACATGCAGTAGCTAGCAAATATTTTTGCTTGCCCCAACCACTCTGGAATCCTAAATAGTCTAGAAATCCACCCTCAAGTGCCAATAAGAATGCAGCTTCCCAAGCAATGCTTGGTTTAGAGAAAGAAGTCCACGGAAGATTAATTATTCAAATTCATTATAAACTAAGTTTTTAAAGGATTTTGCTCAGCAGTACTGTGGAATAGTCCAGAGTTGTACAAGAATACCCGCAGATAATTCACATCATCACACTGTGACCATTAGTTTATATAAAATGATAATTCACTGTGTAGCTTGGGTACAAGAACACCCACAGATAATTCACATCATCACACTGTGACCACTAGTTTTTATAAAATGGTAATTCACTGTGTAGCTTCTTTTGGATCTTCTGTAGCGCTTGTGGGGTTCTTTAGGCATTCACTATATTTTCTCCAAGTACAAAATGGTAGAGAAACACATAAAAAAAGGTTTGAAATAAGATCATATACAAGAGCCCCACTCCTTTAATTTATTAACTGTGGGCATGCTTAGTTAGTTTGGTAAGGGACAGGTTTCAATAAGCTACATTTTTCCACAAAAATGAACTTTCTACGTGTACAGTTACAAAGCTACACGTCTGGCAACTATTTGAAGTCATCTTTTTTCCTCTTTTTCATAATCTCGTGAAGATGCTGGCTGAAATTAATGAGCATGCATGTATAAAACTCGCTGTATTTTCTACACAAATAATTTGATTGATCTGTAATTTGAAAGATGTTTAGTTCAGGAGTATATATATATATATACCTGCTGAACTGAAAATATATATTTTTAATATTTCATGATTTTTGTCATATATTCCCCCCCCTTAAGGGTCATGATTTGTGTGCATGTCTATTTGAGGTCTCTATGTCTATGAATTTGTCCTCAATACCTTTTTTTCCCCCACATTTTAGCCACATAAACCCAGAGGAGGGTGCATCCAGGTGTCTAAGCTATCAAATTTTGTTTCAAAAAATTATATTCATTGTAGATGCGTCTACTCTGAAAATTTAGTTTCATTTTTTTAAAAGACCAGAATAAATAATATATATATATATATATACAAATAGTACGCTTTATAATCATTTTCATGTTCCGTTTTATAGTGCCTCTTGGTATACTTTTTTTTTATCTTCACCTTTGGTGAGAAGACAAAGAGGTTGTCAGAATTCCTGACAATGGAACAGTGTACGTAGAGCTGGCTGTTTGAGAATACTCGTTCTCTCAGGTTGAGTCCAACAACTTTCGGGGATTACCCTTGACTCTTGTAAATGGGCATTGCATAGTTCAGCTTGACAGGAAACTGCAACCTTTGGAATTGAAACAGCATGTCCGAAAGGATAAGAATTATCCTTGGAAGGAAGATGTTTGTCATTCCTAGCCGTGCCAGCAAGGTTATTGATTCCAGAACTTTTTTGTTAATCTGCTTGATTGTTTAGCAGTGCTGGTGCAGAGCTTTCATGGACTGAGGTCACACAGCAGCATGAAGGGAGCACTCTTCTTGGGAATTAATTGAAGGAGTGGCATTCTGTGTGATCCCAGGCTGTTAAGAACTCTGTTGGATAATCAAACATCTGGAAATAGGAAAGTTAGGTTGACTAAGCTCAGGATTGGTGAAGATCACTTTCCTTATGTTATTGATTTAATGACAGTCTCACTTTCTTGTTTCCTGCATTCACATTGCTGTTTAGCATTTGTACTCCTGTAACCAGGAGATGATTGCTTTAGTTGCATCGTTCTTCTTTGAAACACATGTAAATTTGAAAGCCTGTGCCTGTGATACTGCAGGACTTTGCTGGAGAGTGATAGGAATATATATATATATAATACCAAATCATGGAGAATGATGTCCTTTTTGAACAAACAATATTGTCAGCATCACAACCAGTTACCAGAATCAATGAGTGGGTGGTACCGATCTTAACATAATTAGCATGAAACAGAATTATAATGGTTTATTCCACATTACTTTTCTTTTTTAATTAGGCTATATAAAGTGTGGCCAATTGCCAAACTTTTTCCATCTTAAATTATTCTAGGTACAGAATAGGTCTACACTTGGTTTTATTTTGTTTGGTTCTTAAAAGGTAAAAAGGATCATACAGATGTACAATGTGGCTAGTATTGGCTCACTAAACCAGTTTATCTGGAATTTGAAAGAAGAAAAGGAAAAAAGAGAAGAAAAGAAAGAAGGAAAATTAAAAAACAAAAAACACTCAATAAATATGGGAGGGGATGGTGGACAAAGGGAAAATAATGAGGGGAGGGTGGGAGAAGACATCTGGCCTAGGGTTCTACCCTATCGTTTCTGCTTGGGGGAACTTGTGCCTTAACCACTGAGCCATGTTTTTTTAATATATGTTTTATATAAATTTCATTTCCTTTTTACCCTACCAGGGATTTCACTTTGATAACAATTTTTTCGCTAATAAAGGGGGCCGGCACGACCTGCCTGTGAAGTTTCATGAAAATGTGTACAACGGTTTGACTATTTTACAAGGTTAGCGCTCACATAGTTAACCATTTATATAATAAATTATGATGGAACAAAAAATTTATTGCAATTTATTATAGATTTGACCCTAAAATATCCTACATTAATTAGACTAGTATGCAAAAAGTGGGAAATGATTGATGGAACAGTAGAGCTACCTAAACAGTTCAAGACTTCAGTCAAGAATATCTTTGGCGGCATACACTTCAATCAAACTTAAACAACTGTTTTGGATAGTTTGCGTTCATTAGCTAGTCCAATTAGTAGATTTATTTTTTTTTTTTGGTAGATAGCCAATTAATATTTGCACAACTCCACTTCTAAGCAAATTACTTTTATTTTGATTGGATTCTTCCAAATGTCCAAGCTCCAGCACTCATTTCCTTCAGTAAATATGGTGTAAAAAACATGAGAAGATTCTGGTGTTTAAGAATTCTACAAGTATTTCCTAAAAATAATCTAATATTACTTGTGCAAATACTTATCAGCCCTTGCCATCAAAAATTGGCCACTGTGATTAAATGCCATCACAAAATATCCACACTAAATAAAGTATGTAAACCAAAAGTGATTCAGGCATCTTCTTTTACTGAAGTTTTATTGAAAAACTCATGATTCAAGACTACTCCATCTCCTCTCCTCCTCCCCCCCCCCCCCCGAATTAAGCCTTCTTTGAATGGGTTGCCTTCCTCCAATGGAAATGGCAATGTGACAAAATAATAAAAGAATTCAATGATCGATCACCTTGTTACAATTACATGTATGTGTATGCAAGTATGCTTCCTCATACTCAGGCAAATAATTTTCATGCAAGAAATGAACTCAATGAATGGAAAATGAAAAATCTATTTAAGGACCATAATCAACAAGTAACAAAGAAATTCTGTGTGTGCATGTTTGTGTGTTCTTTATAATAAATTTAAAAAAAGATGACAATTTTTTTATGTAAAAAAAAAAATTTTTTTTACATTTTTTTTTGTTGTAACATTAAACTGTGGCAGAATAGGAAATTTAAAAGAAACTTGGGAAGGAAGGATGGAAATATGGGAGTAAAATGGGGGGAGGGGTGGTTGAAAGAAGAAAAGGAATAAGGAGAATAAGATGAAGTGGTTCCATGTTTGAATCACTAACACAGCTTTGGAGACCTGTGTCTTAACCACTTGGCCATATTATTTTATATTTTCTTGTATTAAAATTTGTGAGTTCCTTTTCCCCACAGGGGAGACAATTTAATTTTTTTTTGATTTTTAGAAAACCTTGATTGGTTGTTCATCTCAAGCACACATACATGGCATTTCCCATTTACATGTACTAGTGTAAATACCTGTGCATCATGCTACGCAGAGAATCTTATTTGGCCTGGTTTGGGATTCTGGGATCACAATTTTTTAAAATCTTTTTTTTCTCTAGGAAACATCCTTACTGTATGACGTGTTTACCTGAAGAGTGGGTTTTATTTAGCATGACACACACTGAGAAGACATGTGGCCAGATGGGGTCCATCCCATTTTACTTCCATCCCATTTTACTTCCAGAGTCAAATTGTGTACAAACACCTAGTTTTAGGTTTGTCTTTCCAAAGCACTTTTTTTGGCTTATTTGGCCTAAAAAAAGCACATTCTTGAAATGTTACCCTGGCGTCACTGATTCCAAATGTATCTAGGTTTGTGAGTATGTTACCTAGGTCCTAGTGTTTTTTTAGAAGTACCATTTTTGGCATTTTTACCCTTATACACAAAGAAGAAGAGGTGTAGCCAGGTGGTACTTACCAGATGTTACTCCCAGGGTTAAGTTATCTATGAATGCCAAGTTTTATAGCAATTTTTTTTCTAGTATAGTACCGTTTTTGGCATTTTTATACAGAATGGTGTGTGGCCACATAGATATATTCAATACATTTCTCAGGTGACACTTATGGATTCGTGTGTCTAACTCCATCCGCCCAAGCATGAATTGAGGATGGACAGACAGACAATTCCCACTTCATTGTATGCTAGAGGGTATGCCAGGCATTGTCTGTGCCATTTGAACAGAAAACGTTAATGAAGCCACTCAAAACACCATTTTCAAACCTCGTGTTTTCATTCAAATAACGGCAGTTAGTAGTCAACAGTAGTCATTCAACCAGTTTAAGTTCAGAATGTTATGGAGGCATGGTGTAATGCTAAATAATCAGGACCATACGATGTGCTTTGGAAAGAAATAATCAAACTTAGCTGTCAATTTAACTAACCATAACTAACCATAACTATTGATTTTCCTTTAGGTTTTATTTGTACCACAGATTTCACTCATTATTTTTTGGTTTGAATGGACTGCATAACAATAAGAAAATGTATATTTTTCATTTTATAATAACTAATCTTCATTTGTGTTTGCTTAAGCCCCGGTTAATTACTGAAGTGACGTAGTCCATGCTTCAACCTATTAGTTTTGCCGAAAGTGGTTTAAGGTGTGCATGCGGGGAAAAAACACAAAAAATAACAATGAACTAAATGGGAGAGGTACACCTCAATAAAGTAAAAATGGCCTACATCAAGAACTACTTACCTTCAGCACAGGGAGTTGTGTGCACACAGTACAATGAGAATTACTATGTACCCCCCCTTCCTCCTCATCATTAAACCCTGGCAATGACCATGGGAAACATCCTAAATAATATATTCCTTCAACATAAGAAGATTTTAATCTTTCATTATAGTGAAGATGAACACATCGTAGTGCACTATCTTCCTTCTTTGTTGAACAAAGAATATAGAACAAAGTTCTAACTCCAGAGTTAATGCCATGCTTTCGTTGTTCTTCTTGAACTAATTTATAGAGTTTACAATAGACTCTCCCAGGAAGATTGACATGAATAGCAGTATTTTACTTCCAGACCTTCGCCTTGCACACAGAGCTAAATAAAGAAAATCTACATCCTATTTGTACTCAAAGTCCATCCTTGCGCCTCAATTTTTGCTAAAAATTGGAAGAACAAGACCCTATTTCCCCTTATATTTAATCTATGGTTTACTGTAAAAAAATGAAAAACTTGCATCTGCATTCCATTTGGTTAATTAACACAGATGGAATGATTCTGTTTGCCCTTGAAATTTAGACATCTATTGAGTATTTTGTGGAGTTATTAAAATTTCCCCAGAGCTCAGGTAACGTCAAATGGACTTTAGTTCACTAAGCTAAACAGAGCTGTGGTATAGTGTCCTTTCAAATTTGTTTAGGTTATTATAACTTAGGTGAGATCAGATTACATGTGTTTTTGTATTGCAAATTTTTGGTTACTCAGTAAGAAGAAAGTTAGTTAAGCTGTAAAATAATCTAGATTTCGGGTCCTGCAGCTACAGGATTTCCCTTCTAGGGTTCTGAATTGACCATATTGCTCCCTTGGTTGAATTGTACATTCATACCCATTTTCAGGTCTCTAAGTGCAGAGGTTTTGCTAGCCATTAACCATATATATATATATATATATATATATATATATATGGGTATCCCTAATTTATTCTCTCTGTACTATTTTCACAGTATCCGATGGCTGAGTTTGTAGCAGACACAGAGCACATCTTCAACTTAGTATTATGCGACCCAAAGTTTGATGATCTGTTTAAAACTTTGACACATAAAGAAGCCATGCATGCTGTAACTGATGCATTTAACCTCCTCTACAAGACATCAACCCCTGAAGAAGATATTAGCAATTTGGATATTACACCAGAGGGTTGTCTGGCAATCTCCTTACTTCTGCAATTCCTTGTTTGTTTGATGTCAAAACGTATGATGCAGCTCATGACACCTGAAGCTGTGATCTTGAACAGGAACAAGATTCCACTCTTTTATCTTAACCATTACCTCAGGTTTCAAGCTCACTTTAGCTTGAAAGAAGTGATTAGTATATATCACAATGCCAACAAAGCCACCAATATGTGAGTGTAGACGTCAGAGAAATGATAATACTTAACTTAATGCTATCATACACATGCCACTGTTGAATGTATGTTAGGTTATATATATGTTGCCTAATTGCTATATTCATTCATCCAACACTGTTATAAGTGTACATCTTCAGATATCCACTATAGTGAATTTACTAATACACATGTTTTTCATTGTATGCTGTGTTTCACTATGTGTAGTAATGTTTTGAAATATTTTTTTTGCCTCAGGGATTCCTTTAAGTGTCCAAATAAGCTAGGTCAAGGAGCAGGCCTGGGACACTGGCAGCAGAAATAATTTCTGGCTGTATATCCATTCGTATATTGATCCAATAGAGAATTTCTATTCTTACTGTTCAGCCTGGGTGTGCCAAGAATGTTCTATTCTTCTACATTGAATACAAAGATAGAGAAATTCTCTCAAGAAATGTTCTGTCTTCCAACTTCAAATGTGGGGAAGGGTGACATGGGATCACAGTATCTATTTAGTACCTTATATTCTATTGGACATGGCTAATATTGAAGCTGTGATATAAAGGAAAAAATGCAATATGTTCTGTGTAACTACAATTTTAAAAATGGGTCATCACATAACAGTATTGCATCTGTAATTAATTTCTTTTTAAAGATTTTTGTAGTGATTTTCTTTTATTTTGATGAAAAAAAAGTAGTGATTTTGAGTAATTTTGTGGTGATTTTTGGATTAATCCATTCGTTAACACTGCTTGGGGTCCTTTTACTGGGAATCCAACAGAGACTGCAGTCCCTTGACTATGACCTGCAGGACAATGTTGATAGGTTAGATAGTGTTGATATGTTAGACATAATTGTTGATGTTTTTTAAAGATACCTTGCCATTGAGTAGCAGATAACTGGTGCCCCATTATGCCATTTCTTCGCAAGGCATTTAGGACATATGGCAGATATTGAGCCAATATACACAGCAATAAAAATGTTGGAGATGCAATATAAAGCAGTGCTTGGTAATTGTATGGCAATATAAGCAAGCTATTGAGGTGTCAGTTGACGGTATGGATGGGGGAAATAGTTGACAAATGTGACTGCCAGTTGTGAAGTTGGATCTCCTGTTTTTTTTTAAAGATATCTGCACAACTTTCAGTGTCTGTCTGATAATCATCTGGCACAATAAAGGCATGCCTACTATTGCTGAGATGTTTCAGCCTCCACACTTGCTGCTAAATTCATGCCTCATCCTGGAAACAGAGGAAATTGACTTTGTTCATAAGGCAACATTATGATATAATTAAAAGCGGAATGCATAAAGGCTAATTGGTGTCTCTGCAGTTCTAGTAACCTACATTGCCCAGTCCATCTGAATTTCCTCTAGTCAAGTACCAGTGCTGCTAAATTCATGCCTCATCCTGGAAACAGAGGAAATTGACTTCGTTCATCAGGCAACATTATGATATAATTAAAAGAGAAATGCATAAAGACTAACTGGTGTCTCTGCAGTTCTAGTAACCTACATTGCCCAGTCCATCTGAATTTCCTCTAGTCAAGTACCAGTGGCTGCATATGCCATCAAAGCATGATTGACTTTGTTCTGATGGTAACAATGTTATATTAATTTTACTGTGAAGTCAGTCATATTGCACCTTAACCCATTCCATTTCTTTAGACCTGTATGCTTAAGCATCTGGGAGGAGAAGAGAACAAACAAGCAAACAAACAAGCAAACAAGCAAGCAAACAAGCAAGCAAACAAGCAAACAAACAAGCAAACAAACAAGCAAACAAACGAATGAACAAACAAACAAACAAGCAAACAAGCAAACAAGCAAACAAGCAAACGAACAAACGAACAAACAAACAAACAAACAAACAAACAAACAAACAAACAAACAAACAAACAAACAAACAAACAAACAAACAAACAAACAAACAAACCTAGAATTATAGTAAGACGTTTTTGTTGTCTCAATCTGCAGGACAGGTACTTGTCTAGCACATACATAAACATTTGATGAGGGAAATATTTCTAGAATCAGCTAAGAGATATCTAAAATTGGTGGAGAATATTAACTATTAGATAAAAGCTTCTATAGGATACTACTATTAGATATTAAAAGCCAAAATAACATAAATATAACAGAAACATTAGCAGAAAGTAGCCTTAGAGGGAGTTTCTTATGTACAACCTTATCTAAACATGACTCCTCCCCCTCTCTCTCTCTACCAGCTTCACCTGACAGAAAATTCTGTACATCCAAGTTGAGAAGGTCAGTGATGAAGTCAACTGATCGATAAAACTTGAACTTGAGGCTACAAGCCCTTAAGAAGTCAGCCAAATAGAAGTGAACACCAGCATATGGAAAACGACTGACCACTTCACCGAATAACTCTTTCCATATCTTCTTACTCAGTCTTATGTTGGAAGGAATGGTGTACTGCTCAAGAAAATCTTTAATGAACTGCAGGAAGTGAAGATTATGTTTATTAACATTTATTACAAAAAGGAAGGGAGAATGTGATAAACATTTGATAAATGGAGGGGAGAAAGACAATATAACTAACTTGAAGTAAGAAAAGTTATAGGGTGATTCCAAAATTAAGTAGAGGTGGGTATTGGAGCACATATTAAAAAAAACACTCATATTCAATTATTATACCCTTGTTTACACCCCTTAATGGGTCTCACATCAGGTATTACAACCTTTAGAATAGAGTCAGAACTTTTTAACACAAAACTATATTCAAATTTCATGAATCTATATATAATGGAGCTAACATATATAAATGTGTGTATGGTTGTGTGTGTGTGGTCGAATATGTGTGTTACTGTGTGTGTATGTGTGTGTTGGTGTGTATGTGTGGTGTGCATGTATGGTGTGTGTGTTACGTATGTGTGTGTTTATATTTATCTCCTACTCCCACACTTCTGAGAGAAGCCCTACCAACTAGGTAGGTTATCATTTGGAACCAGGATTTCTGTCAAAGCCCCCTTGGTTGTTGAATTGGAATCTGTTCCCCATGACCTATTAGAGCCCTAGCCTTCCCTATTGGGGGGGGGGAAGGAGAAACATGACCATTATACCATTATGTCCTTACTGATTAAAAAAAAACATTAAAAGGTCTCATGTGGTCTACTCCAAACATTATGGTAAACCATATTTTTTATTTTTCCCTTTTCTTTTATTTTTGTTGGTACTTTGTGCTATAGTAGCTATGTATTTTTCTGAAGTTTTCTTTATTTTTTTTAATAAACACTTTAGTTAGGTTTACCATATAGTCTGGCTTACCCTGACATGTTCTCATATATTTCTATTTTATTAAATTATCCTGTTGCAATCATAAATTATATCACCATTCCATTGAAGGCTGATTTAAAGCTCCACAATGGACAAACATAATTGTAAATCCACTCCAAAACTGAAGACCAAATTTTTCATGTTTCGGTAGTTGAGGAAAGGACTGAGGATCACAGCACTTGGTGTAAGTATCAGTACTATTGCCCCAATTGCAAATAAGGGTGCCTGAAGGAGAGGGCTCATCATAAAAATTGACTGAGCATTTTTGTGAAGTCAGGCAACAATGCAATTAGTGCAATAGAGTAAGCTTTTTTTTTATTTCACAAAGTGAATGGAGTGACAATTTACCATACTGACTAAAAAATCTTTAACCTGAGTAAATGAAGTGACTTCACTCACTCATGATAAAGACTTCTAGTCAAAGTGACAGTTGCAAGAAAATTAATAATTTGGAATTGAAAAGATCCCAACTACACTGAAGTCGGGATTTTTTCAGTTCTAATTATTGATTTTCTTGCATTAAATTGATGATATAAATATTATTTATTGTTTACTGTAGTCAAGTAGACGGCTAGAGATTGAGCCATTTCTCTGGCATGAGAATTTATTTTGCTATTTTTGTTATTATTTTTTCCCTATTACATTTTATTAATGATGACCATTACACATGAATGCACGCACGGACGCACACACACACATGCATGCATGTATGCACACACACAAAATCACTAATAAAATATGATATCCCCTCCTCCACCCCCAAAGTGTCCTCATTTTGAATGTGCAAATATGGTAGCCCAACTGTATTAAAATAGTATTAAATATAAATTGTAAATTTGTTGTTATACTATTCTAACGAGATGGGGTTCTACAAATGGTTGGTGATCTATCAAAAAGTTGGTGGTAGACAGAATCAGTAAAGCCTCATGAGCCTTTAGCATTTATAGCTGGCCTCAAGGCCAAGTCAAGCCAAAAATTAAAAAAATCTACAATTTAGGAGGAAAAAAACCACCTGGCCTTAAGGCCGAAGTCATGCCACAGCTCCATGACTTGGGGGGGGGGGGGAAATTCATAGAATAGTCTGTCATACATAACATACAGTTTTGGGCCAGATCTTGAATGGCTGATACATCTCAAAAAACTGTTCAATGGTGAGTCCAGGAAACTTCTCATAAATGGTTGAAACAATCTAAAGAAATTAACAATTTTAAAGTCAGAGTAGCAATTATAATTACATCGAAAGATTTTTAAAGATAATGGTACATACAGCATTAGAAAAACACACTACATCAACCTCCATTAAGATTAAGGCAGAACATTGCAATAGCTCTCGAGAACAACAATCATGGATCAATATTACACTAAGTTGAGGTAAAGAGATTTGATAATAGTATTCAGGGGCACACACTAGGTCAACATTACATTAGGTTGGGGATCATTGAATCGACATCATGTTGAGACTGGTTTTGAGATCTGTTTGAAGTAGTTTTGACAATTCTAAAGGAACAAAACACTGGTTCAATATTTTAATGAGATGTAGCAGGTATCTGTGAAGTTGATAGAGTGCGACCTCAGATCTGGACATGAGAAGATATGCCTTACCCATAGTGACTCAGACCTTACTTGCAATTAATTAGTTATCCCAATTGATGCTCATTCAATTCTTTCAATCGTTTCTTTTGTTGTTTTCGTGCTCATGGTCAGAATACAGTTTTAAAGCTTACAAACTTCGACACAAAAATACTTCAACTGTTCATATTAATATTACAAGAGAAATTTAGGATTTTTTGTATTGTTGTGTAACAAAGTTCATTCAAGAGGTTGTACAGGAATTATTATCTAAATCATAGTCAAAGTGCTTGAACTATCATTTCTGGCATCGTACACTTAAGAGAGCTGACAGCTGGCAATGACGTAGCCAGAATAGAGGCAATGAGGCACTTGCCTCTGTGGTAAAAAAAAAAAAAATGCATTAAGGGGATTTTTTTTTCATTTATTTGTTTGCAACATTGAATTTGGAGAGCAGCCTGTTATAGTTCTTCAGAAATTAGACAGCAAGCTTTACAATGAGGGGGGAGTTATTCTGAAGATCTTGACTATTATTCTGCACTACAAGATAAAGTAGATTTCTTTGATTCAGTGCTGAGGATAAAAATTCTTATACATATAGCTATTTAGATGCCATTAGCTAGTTTATACATTCAGGGCCGAGCTTAAATTTTGGAAAGTGAAGTGCATGTATACACAATTTGACCAGAAAGTAATTTAGGCAATGATAGAAACCCAGGGTATGAATGTGGGGGCTCCAGGACCAAAAAACTGGGAATAAAAACTGGTCAAAACTATACTGGATGCTAATTATTTCATTTGAAATTAAATTTAGCAGAATTCTAAGAAAATGGGCATTACTTTACCACTACAACTCTGCTCATGATAAATTTCATATACCTGTGGCATCCAGAAATATATTCTTAATTTGAAAACATACTGAGTAGTACGGAGGGGCATGCCAATTCCATTTCATAATAGATAATCATTCACACACTGTGTATTAGGTATTGCCTTGCTATTAGAAGCCGTTAAATATTGAATTCCACTCTGTATACAACATTGTAAAGCAGGAAAGGTTTTTTGTGCAGACAGAACAACAAAAAAATTCCACTGGAAAGCAGAAGTGAGCCAATGCTTAAATAAAAACTGTGCAGGTGCAAACTTATGAGTATTATCGACCATCCAGAGAACAGTCTATGTCAGTGAGTGGACCGACCCTTTCCCAGTGTTGCAATTGGTGAAGGGTTGGGGCTATGCAAGATATATTTGCATCGATGGGGGGAAAAATTCCTGGCTACGCCCCGGTTGGTTGAAATTTACTACTTTGAAATTTGATTTCAAGCTGCTGGGGTAAGACTGCCATCACTGTATTAGAGATGGCTGAGGAAGTATTAATATGTCAAAATCCTGGGGTAGCAAGGTAATCAAATAAGCATCATGCACTCCGCACTCAACCTCTCCAGCATGAACCACGTCCTCTGTACTTTACCTTTTTTTGAGGGGTTGCTGTTTATGTATTTCATGTATGCCTTTTTTAATGATAATGTGCTGTTAATTAATGCATTTTTTACTACCTAGTAGAAGAATACAAACTACGATAAAAATATCAACATTAATTGCATGTGAATGTTTCTCAGTTATTTATTGATGTGTTGTTGCTTGCACACTCAACACAACGTACTATGTCCTTGTCATGAACTTAATAACTTTTATCAGCATCCTTTTTAATTTTATGAAGGCAACTAGACTTCTTGGAACTGCTCCCACACCTAAAAAGTTTTCTTTTCGACCCATTACTAAATTAATAAGAATCGTTATTTTACTCAAAAAAATGAATTGTACAATTGACGTTCAAGGCGACCAAAAAAAGGCTTCCTCTATTATGAGTACAAATAGAATTGAACAAGAATTGAGAAAAATTTAAATCTCGGCAAATGTGTACTTAATATTTTCTTATTTTAAATAATATTTTAATTTTTGGTATATTTAAAGTTCATAAATGAAAATAAAACTGCAGTAAGCAGTATATTTTAGGCTTGTTTTCAGTCCGCGTGAATAAGCTTCTTGATTTTACACATAGTTGGCAGATAATCCACTGAAACACCTCTAACCCATAAAATCTATAAATAGTAATTGTGGCATATACCGGTCACCTTATTAAACTCATTGGATCAACATTCACAGCTAGGGAATACAGCAGGTAGACTATAGGTGAATGGGAAATCAAGGGAAGATTTTTGAATAGATGTCATGAGGAATGCTGAATCCTACAGGTAAGGAACTTATACACAGGCCCTTACCATCCATAATACGATGGCCACATGAAAGGTGATGATGCACATTTACTCGACAATTTGTTTACTAATCCACAGAATCAAAGTTTTAATGGCAGGATCAGCTCCATAAATTTTTTATGTCCTACAACACTATGTGTACATGAGCACTGGTTACACTCCATTTTTCTGTTATTTGATAGGTAGGCTAGGATGCTTAAAGACCTGATCCAGTCACCATAAATGAGCGGGAAATGCCTAAAATTGAGTGTATTGAAGACAAAAAGCTTTGAAAGAAGCATTCTTAATATCAGTAAATATTTTCTATGTAAGAATAACAATGACAACAAAATAGTCCATGGTGAACTTTTATGAGTTGGAGATTGATGCATGCTCCATTTTCAGTGATTCCTGAGGAGTAAGTAAAGGTAGCTACTTCATCCATCAATAAAATCATATGGTGATGCAGTTATAAGAAAGTGACTACACGGTAATATATTGTCTGGTAGAAGAAATAATCAAGTGGTACACTATAAGTGATTGAAGACGTTTATCCCCAGAACAAAATAAGATGATCTAACCTATGAGGAACAAAAACTGTTTTGGTCAAATATGGAACTCTACATGGACTAAGGTTAGATTATAAATTCATTTGAACCATCTGCAAAATTAGAAGAGTAGCCCTGTTTGGGTGTCCTCACCACTTGTGGTGAAACTCAAAAAGAATATTGGTTTGGTGGTTTTCCTGTGGTGAATTCTTCCAAGGGTTTCAAGATCTGTAATCACAAATTAGTGCAGATATCATTTTAAAACAAATATAATTTTTATCTACAGTCAGGATAGGCTTTCCTGACAATGCCACACCCCTTTATGTATAAAAAATGGGGAAAAATGATACCTTCGCCAGAATAAAAGAATGGAGCTACAGACCTGAAACTTGATATGCACATACCTCTTCAACCTGGTATGCGAAGCTATAATACCAAAAATGGTAATTGTTTGTTCACGCTGACTTAAGACTCGGAAGTCAGCCGTTAATTACAGAAGTGACATAGTGCAAGCTTCAGCCTATTAACTTCATCAAAAGAGGTTTAAGACTCTTTTTTTAAAACACCCACAACAAACTATTGCACTTGAACTGCGTGGAGGGTGGAATGTTTCTAAGGTTTCCAAGACTTGGATTTCTTAGGCTTTGAGGCTTATAAGGCTTCTCTGAATTCTCGACTGATAGGTAACCTGTGCTATTGCAGTCTTCTATCCTGCACAACTGTGTTAGAGAGAAGAAATTTTCTCCTCTATTGCTCCTTCTGAATTGGTTACCATTACCCAAGTCGGGGTTGGTTTTAGTGGTCAATTTCTGGTTTGTCTGTGAGGCCCGTCTTACCTGAGTGATGGCTGAAAACAGAGGTGGGTTTGTGACATTTGGTGGCAGTGTTTGGGATTAACTATGAGCTGGTGTGCAATTGGAATCCAGGAGTAAAGTGAATGGTAGCTAGAGCTGGTACAACATACAAACAGCAGGCAGTTGAGCAGATGACCCTTACCATAAAGCAGGAGGAAATGGTAACAGGTAGACATGGAAACAGCTAATGGCATTTATGCAATAACAGGCGGAGGAACGGAGATAAAATTTATATCAATAGTGAATGCTGGTATACCCTGGGGGGTTACCACAGCAGTGCCAAAGCTACAAAAACTTGATCCAAATGATGACATTAAGCCTATCTAGTAACATTTGAAAGGGTCATGGCAGCTAGTGAGATTGCTATAGCTATTGGCCTTACATCCTAGCACCACTGTTCACTGGCAAAGCTCAGAAAGCTTATGCCACCATACGCCACCATACAGACTCACTTGGCAGATGATTACAGTGTGGTTAAGTCAGTTATTCAAAAACACCATGTAGTAAACATTGAGGAATATTGGCACAGATTACAGGAGAAAGGATGAGACTAACTTTAATCTTGTGATGAGGCTAGGGAACTTAGCTGGTAAGTGGCTTGGGAAGTGTGAGACAATGGAAGAGGTTAAAGAGGTAATAATGGTGGGGAAAATCATGGAAACTTTGCCACCACACCTTAGTATATAGCAAATGAGAAAAAGCCAGGATCAGTAGTGGAAGCTGGCACATAGAGAGATGAGTATGTGGAGGCTCAAAAAGGGTACATAAAGTGGGAAAAGTCAAGGATCTGGTAGTTCAAGATGAGTAACCAGCGGAAGGAATGCAGTAGTGTCACCAGGAAAAGTTTTAAGTGTGAAAAGCCAGGCACATATAAGAACGCAAGTGTCTAAGGATGTAGGAGAAGGTTACTCCCGTGAAACTCAAGATGGAGCAAACAGCTAATAACATGAGGTGTTATAGCTGTGGATAGCTAGGACATTTTTAATCAAGGTGCCCAGCAAAGCTATTGGTTGTATTGTAAAGGCAATATTGAACAGGGGCTATGTTGGAGGAGAAAGGTTGCAAGTATGACTGTGGAACAGGTCTTCCTGGATACAGGGTGTGGACAGACACTTGTACAAAAGGACCTTGTACCGAAAAGAGGTATGACGGAGGAGACGGTTGAACTCAAGTGTGTGCTTGGGAATATGAGCAAGTATCCAGTGGCACTGAAAGAGTTGGAGGTCTCAGGAAAGAAGCTCACGGTACAAATGGAGTGTAAGATCTTTTACCAGTTGCAGTTCTATTGGGAACTGATGTCCAGGAGTTAGCAGAACTGCTGGATATTGATGAAATTGGTGAAAGCAGTATCTTGTCATGACGAGAACACAGTCGAATGAGTAGGCAAAACGCTGCTGACATGTGATAAGACTAGTAGTGTGGAAGAGAAGGAGGAGAGTTTGAGTGGATCCATTTTGGAGGACAAACCTGAGGCGAACATGGTAGAGCAGGGTGTGATATTAAAAGGAGAAACTCAGGTTAAGAAGGTAGACACAAGAGAGCTGAATGAGGCTCTAACTAACTTCTCCAAGGAGACGTTTGAGGGGGTAGAGAGCAGGCAAATCTAATCAGATTTCAGAAGAGGAGGAAAGCATGGATCAAGAGTGAAGCTGAACTGGAACATGAGTTGGAACTGTCTGCAATGGAGCTGGGACAGGAGCAGCTTAAGAATTCAATCTTGGAGGAAGTCAAGAAAGGTGTAAAGGATCGGGAAGAGTCTAAGGAGGGAGAATATTTTTTGAATGATGAATTCTTATACCAGAAGAGTGGAGTAGATATGGAAGAGGGAGAGGCAATGGAACAATTGGTATTGCTTAAGTTGTGTAGAGCTATGGTGTTACAGGTTCTCATACCACACCATTAGCTGGGCATTTGGAAAAGAATAAAAGAGCACAAAAAATTAGGCAGACGTTTTTTTAAGCCCAATCTTACCAAGGATGCGGCAGAATACTGTCAATCATGTGGCCAATGTCATAAAATTAATACCACGTAGGCTTGCCCAATACTACTAATCACCTTACCGGTTATGGATGTTCACTTTGAGAGAATAGCAATGGATATTGTGGAACCTCTACGTAAGAGTCAGGCTGGGCATAGGTTCATATTAGTTATCTGTGATTATGCCACCCAATACCCTGAAGCCATCTTTTTGAGATCAGTTGAAGCAAGGCATATGGCAGATGCCCTAGTGGGTTTCTTATCTAGGGTAGAAATACCTAGGGAAGTGTTAACAGACCAAGGTACCAACTTCATGAGTTGGTTGATGGGTGAATTGTACAGAATGCTTTGGGTTAAGACTATCCGAACAAATCTTTACAATCCACAGACTGGTGGATTGCTTCAACCTGACACTAAGGCGATGCTGAGGAGGACCACACAAGAAGAAAAGGACTGGGATCAACTACTGCTATACATCTTGTTTGCTTATCGGGAAGTAGTACAGGTGAGCACTGGAATCCGTCCTTCGAGTTCATGTAAGGCAGACAAGTGAGGGCCCACTGGACGTCATCCATGAAACATGGGAAGGTAAGAAATGAAGTGGAAAAATTTTTATTACCTATGTATCGACTATGACAGCAAGGTTGGAGGCCATGGTACATCTAGTGGGAGAGAACAAGAAGAAAACAAATTATATTCAAAAGTTGAGAGAGATGAGAAAGACAAGTATCCATGTTTAGGGGAAGAATTAAGTGTGACACAAGATGAAGGAAGGGAACTGCTGAGGAAACATGTGAAGGTCATGAGTGAGATACCAGGAAAAATGGAGTTGGTATGGCATAATGTGGATGTAGGAGGAGCCAAGCCCATTTAACTTGCATCTTACCTGGTGCCCCAGTGTCATTAGGTGTGGTTCAAGGAGGAGCTGGGTAAAACATTGGAAGGTGGTGTTATTGTGGGGTGTAAGTGTGTTGGGGAGCACTGATTGTCCTTGTTAAAATGAAGGATTGAACAACGAATTTGTTTGTGGACTACCGAAGACTGAACTCTCTCACTGCACTAGATGCACATCCCATGCCTCGCATTAAAACTATTAGATAAGTTGGGTGCAGACACATATCCAATACTTTGGATTTAGTATGAGGATACTGGCAGGTACCCATGGCAGAGAGTGCAAAGAAAAAAACAGCCTTTGTCATGCCTCACAGTCAATTTCAATTTGGGGTCATGCCCTTTGGACTAAATCAAGTCCCTGCCACTTTCCAATGGCTTCTGGACAGAGTTGTCAAGGAAATGGAGGAGTATGCTGCCGTGTATCTGGATGATATAGTGATGTTTATGCTAAATGGGTGAACCACCTAATCCAGGTAGAGAATGTGTTGAAGAGGTAGAAGCAAGCTAACATTACAATAAAACCATCAAAGTGACAGGTGGGCATGAGGTAGTGCATGAATCTGGAACACATAGTAGGCAGCTGCATGATGAAGCCAAAGGAGTCAAGGGTGGTGGCCATAAAACAGTTTAGTAAAACACAATGAAAAAAGGAACTTAGGATAGTGGTTACTACATGAAATTCAAACAGAGCTATTCTGCTGTGGCAGTTCCATCGACAAACCTCACAAGAAAAAGTAGTGCTACAAGGTAGAGCATAGTGTGCAGCCAGCCAGTACTGAGAAGCCCGGACTACACCAGGGAGTTCTTCCTGCAAACGGACACTTCGGACTGGGGAATGGGAACTGTGCTGGAGCAGGTGGATGAAGAGAGGAAGAGAACCCAGTGTCATATTTCAGAAAAAATTTTCCTGCCTAAAGAGGAGAAATATAATGTCATTAAAAAAGGAGTACTTAGCTGTCAAATTGGGGATACAGGCTTTCAGGATGCCTTTGTTGGGTCAGGAGCTTGTTGTGGTCAGTGATCATCAAGCCTTGGAGTGGTTGGAACATATGCAGAAAAACAACTCTAGACTAACTCATTGGAGTTTAAGTTGGCCATCGATTTATTTCAAGTTCCAATACAGACAAGGAAATCTCAATGGGAATACAGATGCATTGCCAAGGCTAGGGGTGAACGAACAGGCAATAGTGAACAGATCTGAGATGGTGAATGGATCAGAAATGGTGAAAGACTGGAAACAATGTTAGTAGTTGGTCTCTGGTTTGTCTTTGAGACCAATCTTAACTAAAGTGACAGCTGAGAACAGAGGTGGGTTTGTGACATACTTCATCACCAAAGCACTATACTAATAAAACTCACTCTTCAGGATAGACACATCCCATAGCAAGGATGGGTTTTTTAAAGTAAAGAGAGATTTTCAAAATTCGGTTCCAAGAATCCAAAATTTGGTAAAATGAGATTCCATAGGATAAAATTTTGTTAATAAAATACCATAAATCACAAACTAACATTTCACGTAATTAGATATACACTAACTACATTTACTATTTTGGCAAGCAATAGATTAATTGAACCATCTATTCTTAAAGCCAGCTGGTTATTCACCCACAAAATACAAATTTACTTTAATCCAAAATATTTCTGTATTGACCCCCTCCAAAAGTCCACTATAAATTAAAAAGAGCATCCAAACATACCACTTTCAATGCTCCTTTACAAGAGGTGGGGAAAAGCTACATAATAAATACCTACATATGTATAACAAGCAATCTAGACAATTTCACAAGTATATAAGGTTAAAAATAAAAAAAAATCAAGAAAAACCCGCCCTAGTTCTCATATAGCAGACATGTAACAATATTATTTCTGTGTTGGCATTCTATTTCATATGTTCACTTTTTGGATTAGCTACATTTTCAGCTGATGCTTATATATGGTGTGATGTCATTGTGAAAAAACAACACTTGCATCTGTGATTCTTGAATAAGAAAGAAGAGTGCAATTGTTTGTTTTTGTAGACTACTAAATCTCTATTTATCTCTCTTTACAAGACTTAGCTGTAGTAAGTACAGCACAGGCTCTAATATGCTAAGCATACAATGAGAGAGGAAAAGTAGTAAAATGAAGCTTGTAAAAGGTGCATGTACAGTACCACATTACAACATGATATAACTTTAACACACCACTTTCCATGCACATTAAGTAAATTCCAAAATTATTATTTCCTCTGCAAAACCAACATAGAATTATTGGTAGTTCCTTGTAAACATTTAATGTGAAAAATGACATCCTACTTTTTGAATTATAACGCATAATAATTGATTTTCTTTTGAAAAGCAGTTAAAGAGAAGCTTTGTTAAAAGAAGAAATCCTTGTAATTGCAAAAAAAAAAAATCCTCTTCTAATTCATGCTATATATCATGACTAATTGATTTTCTTTTGAAAAGCAGTTAAAGAGAAGCTTTGTTAAAAGAAGATATCCTTGTGATTGCAAAAAAAAATCCTCTTCTAATTCATGCTATATATCATGACTCGGCAAAAACCTACTTCAGTCATTCCAAATGAAGAAACTAACTAAACTGCACCTCATCAAACTGAGTACCCACATTAAGGCATTAATTATCAAACTTTTTTAAAACCCTCAAGTTTTTTTCAGTATAAATGGGTAGAAGAAACATACACTGCATCAGCATTATGCTGAGTCGAGACAGGTTTTAGTTATTCCACACATATTTATACACAAATTTTTTTAACACATCATGATTTTGGCTGACAACAGCTCTAGTAAAATGGATAGTGATCATTATCACAATGCAGGTCAGTTGGGTTGGTTTAAAATGTATCTGGATTCGCACAGGATCAGTATCACACTAAGTTAAGTCCATTTACAAAATATAACAATTCAGATCTAAATACTGATAGTAAATCATATAGGTTGATGCAGGTTGGAGCACTTTGACAGTGGCTTTATAAGAACTAGAGTAAACCCCGCCCAATGGGCGGTTCTTCGGCCCACTTTTGGTGGGTTGTAGTCACAAACGCATCTGCTTTGAAGACATATGTTGTAGAATTTTAAAACGAAAGTGAACACCTGATTAGGTCAAAGTGTTTTATAGAAGTACCATTTTGACATGTTTTGCCTTACACATAAAGAGGAAGAGGTGTGACCAGATGGGACCCACCCCATTTTATTCGCAGAGTCAATTTGTGTCAGCATGCCAAAGTTTTAGGCCTGCAACTCCATTCCTTTTTCTGGCAAAGTACCATTTTTGGCTTTTGTTGAATACAGAAAGGGGTGTGACCATATAGATGTGCTTATGACATTCCCCTGGTGACACTGATTTTAAATATATCGGTTAATGGGTCTAACTTCAACTGTTTAAGTGTGAATCAAGGATAAGCAGATAAACAGACTATTCATACTGTATAGTATAGATCAAGCTGGAGCAACACTACACGAGGTTGGGGTGGGAGGTGAAGGAGTTGAGGAGCTTAACAATATTTTACACACACGCGCGCGCGCACACACACACACACACACACACACACACACACACACACACACACACACACACACACACACACACACACACACACACACACACACACACACACACACACACACACACACACACACCATACACACACGCACATACACAATTATAACTATACTGAGTGGTCAATTATTCAAAGTAACAGCATAACAATGAACTCATGCATGTCTGCACTTGGAGTAACTTCATACACAGATCACGTACATATTCTTGAGCCATGTCTCTGTACTTTACCAAGATCTTCTCCTCGCCTTTGATGAAACGCTCTAAGTGCTTCACAGGAGATCCAGTAATATTAATCTGGTTTAGGAGAAGCCCCAGCCATGATCGAATATTTTCCTCAATTTCACTTGTCTCAGAACACAACCCTGAAACCACTTCAATAAAATCTATCCCCTGTGTAGTGCATAGAGAAAATGAAAGAGCAACGTGTGAGTAAAACATTTTTTTTAAAGTTTATGTGACTGCAGTGAGCGTGTGTCAAGCATGTTCACAATGTGCAGCATGCGAACTATTTAGAGTGTATATTGTGTGGTGATGATGTACAGTGTGCATTGTGTGGCAATTTATGCTATAACAGTGAGCATTAATAATATGTAATGAGAGTGAGTCTTGAAGATATCATGCCCAGCTGACAATTTGCATACACACACGTGTGTGTACTCGAATAATCAGCAGGGCATGGTAAGGATAGAGTAAAGCTCACTAATGCAAGTAATTAATAGAAAAACATTGACTGTACTATAAGATATCCCAACTTTTTTTGACCGACAAAAGAATAAAATAGGAACTATATTGGAAAAATTACACACATTACATTACAATTAAAATATTAAAATCAGATAAACAAAGCAAATACCAATTTTATGCAATACGATGATGGGCCTGTCTAGTTTGGTTTGAATCAGTAAAGTATTGTGTGATTGGGGTCTACATAGAGCCTTGTTTCAAAGTAAAACATTTCAGTCTGCTCCTTTCAACTTTCTTTTTGTTATTTAGGAAGAAACAATCCAAAAAAAAAAAAAAAAAAAAAAAAAAAAAAAAAAAAAAAAAAACATTTATATTGAAGATTACTCATAAAGGAGGGGGGGGGGAAGGAAAGATACCTTAACAATGTACACAAGTTAGATTGTTTATACTAGGGGAGGAAGAAGGAAAGAGTACTTCAGAATAGTGATAGGAGTCTATGCACTGAGACACTGGTGAGCATGAATGTCAGGATCTGCAATCCACAGACAACCCTAATGGCTACCACAAGGTTAAACATAAAATGTGCAAGAAAGACCATCTAATTGGTATGTACACATCCTTATAAGGAGACTGGGACATTTTGCCTGAAAACTACCTGAGGGAGCCAAGCTGGAAGAAAAATAAGATTGTGTGAGTGCAAATGTTGAGGGCATAAATGTCACTTCACATCATGTTAGCATATCATTATCGGAGATCTTCCTTACCCTTATCTCTGAACAATGAATTTAACATTAAGATTGCAACCCTTTTGTAATTTCTAGACCTTTTGTGTTGTCGTTTTTTGGGTTTGCTCTTGTTTTTCTATTATCTTTAGGAAGAAATATCAGTTGAATTTACTCCATGTGTAGCTCAGATCACTAATTAAATTTTACTTAAGATGAAATATTCAGAATTTAGGCTTTTCTGGTGGTCATTTAAAAAATTAAGTCATTCTGATGCAGGGAGTATTACCACGTACCTCAGCATCCGCCATAGGAATATGCTAAGTAAGCACAATATGTTCTTTTGTTGAAATACAATTGACATTGTGAATCATAAAGCAAAATTTTGCATGTATCTTATTTATAATCACTATAAAGAGTTTTAAAAATATGCATGAATTTACAGTATAGTTCTCTCTCTCTCTATTCCCCCACTTTCTTCTCAATTCCCCTTTTATTTTCCACATCCCCTTTTGCCTCACATTTATGTCCATTTCACCACACACACACGTGGGCACACACACACACACACACACACACACACACACACACGTGGGCACACACACACACACACACACACACACGGGCACACACACACACATGGGCACGCACACACACACATGGGCACACACACACATACTTGGGCGCACACACACACACACACACACACACACACACACACACACACACACACACACACACACACACACACACACACACACACACACACACACACACACACACACACACACACACACACACACACACACACACACACACACACACACACACAAAATCATAAACAGAAACCATACCTCAGTGAGACAACCATGAAGTGTTCCATTTAAGCTGACACACTTCAGTTTCCTTGGATCATTGTCAAGGAAATGACAGTATACCGCCGGGAGACTAAACAATATTTTGATCAGCTCAACAGGTGGCACAAACGTTTTCAGCATCAAAAAAAAGTTCCTGTATGTTATAACACATTCATCCAATTATACACATTAATCCAGTATACATAAAAAAAAATTTAAAGACACCTTAATACCTACATTTGTAACTCAGTATATACTCGTCATGCTTTCAGGAGAGTTCACTTTTCATAAGAGTAACTTGCAAATTTGGAATTAATATAGTGGAAAAAAACTCTTACTATTAATATACACCATTTACATCTGTCTATCTGTATATGAGTAGCACAAGGTGGCTAAGGTTTATTTCAATGTAGTAATAATATAACAATTATTGGGTGGTTGTGGAAAAGTACAGCTTGCCTAATTTAGTTACTATTCTGAGACAGTTATTCACAGGGCAGGTACAGTAAGAAGTCAGTTATCCAAACTTCAGTTACCGAAATATCAGTGAACTGAACACTATTTGAAACCACACCCACAATAACAAAAGCAGGTAAAAACAAAAAGAGCAACAATTATTAAATTTGCATAAACTAAACCAACTAACCAACCTGGGAACACTGCAGCTGTTTTCTCCATAGAGTCTTAAAGGAGCTAACAATTACAGTTTGGTGAGTAATGGGAGAACATTAGCTAGTGTAACTATCCAATACAACCTAAGAAATCAATAGACTACAATATTATTAGGAAGGAAGACTAGTTTCAATCCTTCCAAAATACATTTAATTGATGGAGAGAAAAAGTTTTAGCCTGCAATATATGATATAATTGTGTTAATTTGAGCAACATGTAGGGCAACTTCAGTTATATGAACATTTCAGTTATGAGAACTTCAGTTATCTGAACAGTTCAGTTATGAGAACTCTGGTCCCAGCAGGTTCAAATAACTGAATTCCCACTGTATATACCAAATAGAAAATAAAGAAAGAAAGTTACCTAACTTGTGTTAAGATTAAGGAGGAAATTTTAATAATTATTAGCTGGTTCAGAGAAGCAAATTTTTTGAAAATTCTATATGCATTCTGTAGTTCAAATAGCTGATTCAGACTACATAGAAACATTTTATTTTTCTAAAAACAGTGTGACATTATGTGAAGTAAAATTTGGTGTACACAATTATTTAAACCAAACAGCTGAAATCCACAGTATACTGTTGAACTTAAAAATAACATCATCTTTAATGATTATTTAACTTCTTAGTCAAAGCAGTGATATTTTAATTATCATATTTTGCAGTTTTTATAGCCACTGAATGGATAGCTCCATGCAGTTAAAATAATCTTTTCCAGCTGAAGTACAAATAAAATAGGAGCTTCCCACTGCTTACAAATATTATTTATTCCATAGCCCACACCATATGCAGAAATCTACTTCATCCTTGATATACATATCTCCTTGCATTCCTAGTACAGTGTATTATAACTGTAACCAGGTTACCCGCATTTCTCAGTATTTTAAATCTTCCACACACAAACAATTTTTTTACTAATATCTTCTAACTGATTTCAATTCCATTCTTACTTGAGGTGTGAAAATGGTCTAAGTGTTGCATCGTTTTCTTTGGCCAGGAGATCCACCAGGTGGTTGTGGCTACAGATGAGAGTAGACGGCAGCTGAAGCAGTTGGCACAATTTTAGACCTTTCTGTAACTCATCGATGGCATCTTGTTCAAGGATCACACGTTCATGTAAGGAAATGAATTTATCATTCCAGATACTGTCCATATCTTTCGAGATGAGTGCACCACATATCTCATGATGAAGCTTCATCACCATGGATACTGCATGGAAAATAACTGATAAGCAAACAGAAATCTAAATTGTATTGGCACAATTGGATGCATTACACTACCTGTATCATGTTCATATACCATGAGCACAGTTGACCTGGTAAATAATTTGTTCAATGGGAGAAGTTATCATTTGATCAGTATTACCAATGAGATACATAGCCTCACTACATTTGTGGAGACAGATTTTACAGAAATCCCTTGGAACATCTGTGAATTTTCTATTATTCAATTAAACGTCCTTAATCAATTATGAAGCTATGACTCATTATATAACAGTAATCAATCTGGCTCACCCAACAAAACATGTCCCAATACATCACTTGTACAGATTTTAGGTGTAATCCATCAATTTGTTTATTACTGCCATACACCTTCACTGATTTCCACACCACTGGCAGATTTAGACAACAATATTTAATGAGTAATAGGAATAGATTTTTAAACAATAGTTAACTCTGAATCAGGATGCTGTAAGTAGGTCATTTCCCCTTCATGGGTGTCAATTTTTACATAACTAAGTACAGAATTTCAGGGGATTTGGCCTATCAATTTATCTTTTCCTATTTGTGCATAACCAACTGGGCAAAGAACTGCACTTCTGATAGAGGTGAAGTTTGGCATGAGCTGTTAGAGTGAGTGGGATGATTCTTACATAATAAAATGTGCAGTTACAGTATTTTGCCCATCTATCTATTTTTTTCTATTTGCGTGTAACCATTGGGACAATTTGGATAAAACATGTGCAGTTGGGGTCTGTGAGGAAGTTTTGAAATAATATTTAGAATTACAATATTTTTTGGCATAGCTATCTCTCTTTTCTTTTTTGGATAACTGCTTGGTCAACTGGAATAAAAATTTGGACAAGGAAGGCTTCCTTCCTTATACCTTACATTTTCCACTGCAATGGGTGTTACCAAAGTGTGTCCAATGGGGCCAGACCCAGAATGGATATAACTTTAGCCCCACCTAATCAATAAATTTTTCCCCTAATTAATAAATTTTTCCCCTCCAACTAGAACACGTGTAAAATAACAGATTCTACTAAAAAAAATTTTTTAAAGATGGAGGGAAGTAGAACAACATTTACAGCTAAAAGCTTCTGATGAAACATTTAGCCGAGACGATTTTTTGGCTTTTCCCTTACACTATTTTAGAATCTGTTATTCAAAATATTGTGATTGTTACTACACTCCCCAATATTGAATCCCATACATGTGGTTGTACTCACACACTATTATCACATGTACAGCCTATATACTAGTAAAACTGACTTACTCCACAACATTCGTGAATACACAAAATTCTTATAAAGAGGTTGGAGACCATTGGGAAGATCTCTTGCAATTGTCATCTTGGAAGTATGAATCTTGTAGGACACATCGGCCATCTTTAGGCAAACCCTTTTCAGTAACGGGAAAATAGAAGTACTCTCTTCATCAGTAATGTAATCCACTTTGAAGTCACCCCTGCAAACACACACAGTATGAAAGTTATAGAATGTTAAAAAGTATACGTATCTTAGCTAAGTTTAGGCACTATAGATCACAAAACAGGAACACTTAATGGAGTTTCTTTTGTATTAAATTCATACCTTGCATTTACATTAACATGGTCTTGTTAATAATATATATTTTGTCGTTCCGAAGTCATATTGTACTATGTGCTCAGTAAACATCAACCTAAATTAATCCACATAGACGACATCTTAATGGACTACATGACTAACACTATGTAACAAAAAAAAATTGGATAAGGTTTCCGAGTCAGTGGAGAACTGATCCTGTTATCCAAAGGTATAAGAATTGAGCATCTTACTACGCTTGCTACATCCTGCCATGCATATCATTTACTTTACCAGTCAAAGAAAAGATTAGTGTTCAGGCTAACACTGTTGCTTACCAGATATGTGGGTGAGTTGTAAATTATTGTCACAAGTGAATGGTGCAATTTTCATTTTCACAATCACCAGACAAGATATAAATGGTTGGGAAAGGAGAAGGGGGGAAAAAGTGGGTTATTGCTTGGAATCTAACTCAGAATTATCATTTGTGAGTCAGAGTGTAATGACTTTGCAAAATTTGGGATAGATAGGCCTGCTTGTTGTTTCAGACTTCAGTGATTAATCTATAATAGAAATAGCTATAGCTAGGAAATTGAAATATAACTTCGTCATAAGTCGTCTATTTCATCTTACCTTTCATTTTTCATGTTCTTTCAATGACATTAACAATTTGCCCTATATGGATACACCTTGTCTTCCACAACCTCATCTCCCTTCTTTCTGTCCATGCTTGGCCACTCCCTCTTCTTTTAAACATTCTGAAGTTCAAAGGCCATCTAGCCGGATCAATATTTTGCATACAAAAATCTGACAGTTGCACTTTACCGGCCTGAATATTTTGGAGTTGTAGTTAACTGAGCTCAATTTTTTATAGCTCAATAGTTGAATTTTATAGCTATATTTAGTAGCTGTCAGTCACAGAGCTACATTTAACAGAGCTACATTTAACAGAGCTACATTTAACAGAGCTACATTTAACAGAGCTACATTTAACAGAGCTACATTTGACAGAGCTACATTTAACAGAGCTACATTTGACAGAGCTACATTTAACAGAGCTACATTTAACAGAGCTACATTTAACAGAGCTACATTTAACAGAGCTACATTTGACAGAGCTACATTTGACAGAGCTACATTTAACAGAGCTACATTTGACAGAGCTACATTTAACAGAGCTACATTTAACAGAGCTACATTTAACAGAGCACATTTGACAGAGCTACATTTAACAGAGCTACATTTGACAGAGCTACATTTAACAGAGCTACATTTAACAGAGCTACATTTGACAGAGCTACATTTAACAGAGCTACATTTGACAGAGCTACATTTAACAGAGCTACATTTGACAGAGCTACATTTAACAGAGCTACATTTAACAGAGCTACATTTAACAGAGCTACATTTGACAGAGCTACATTTAACAGAGCTACATTTAACAGAGCTACATTTGACAGAGCTACATTTAACAGAGCTACATTTGACAGAGCTACATTTAACAGAGCTACATTTGGCACAGCTCAATTTGTCAGGACAAACCCTTCTACCACCGGGACACCAGGACAGGAGGCATTTTTCTGTGACAATCCCAGGAAATCTGGGATAGTTGGCAAGTTTGTCCAAGTGTGCATGTAAGAGTAACATACTCATTATTGCCAGTTGCCTGAAAGAACTGCAATAGAAAGGAAAAAAATAAACAGAAGTTAACTTGCCTAAGCAGAAATTTTGTTAGAGTGTCAGTAATGCAGTCCGTGTTAGCACTCTCTAGATTGCATATGAAGTCATAGATGAACAGGTCCATTTGCTCACACCTATACTTGAGGGCTTCCCTGAGTTACACAAAGATGCACAACATGTGCCACAAATGAGAAGTGATATCTTATTAAAAGAATTTCATATAAAATTGCTATGCATGCTGAAAACATACAACATTTGAGTCAGGATGCCAATGGGTATAGTGAGAAATGCAGTGACGAAACTGAAGATAATGGTGCATGCTAGTAGTGAGGTTGCAATTATGCTCAGTGGTACGTGAAAAAAAATCTATAGAGTAATGTGCACACGTGTGAACACACAGATATCATGTATGGTAAAGTTAACGTAAATATGCATCTGTGTGTGGTGCTTGCAGGGAGATGTGTAAACACATGTGCATAGTGTTATGTGAAAAGATAGAGAGCATATGCAGTGATATGTGTAATGAGTCTGATGACATACTTGTGCATGCGATAGATGAGAAGGATGTAGAAGGGGAAGTCTGATAAAAGGTTAGCTTCCATGTGACCTCGGAGATCCTTTATGACATTGTTCAGTTCACTGTGCCTGTTGTCAGGCTTAGCCTATGCAAAGTTAAACAAGATATTACTCATAGTACCCACTCCATACATTTATACCTCAAATACAGACCTTTATACTCACCTACTATGATTCCATATAATAGTTCTATTTTTCAACAAAATGTACCACTCACAAGCCCACCCTATTCACTACGTTAAGAGTGCCTCTCTTCACCATTCACTATTATCAACATTTCATTCACTTATATTCACAAGAATTTAGAATTCATCTACTCATTCACAAATATTCAGGAATACGTACCTACTATCACTCTAATTCCATCTCCCATGCATCACTCATAACTTACCATTTTCTCGTAATTGTGGAATGCAGACATGATCTTACTGAACCTGTTCTGATCAACAGCTATGAGCAAAGGTTCTTTGGCGTTGAACATCAACTTATCAATCACATTACTCAAATACGTAGCCAGGTCTGGTTTCAAATATAACCCAGACTTCATTTTTACTTCAGCTTGACAAAAGAATACATTAATGCAAGTTATTTGTGCATGAGTACAAAAAAATAATAATAATAATTCATGATTATATGACCATCCACTCATGCATAAGATAATCTCACTTCTTCTGCAGGTCATGTTTATCTTTGCATAGACAGATTCACATGCTTTATCTCCCTTGAGAACATCAAGAATCTTCTTTCCATCCGATTTAGACACCACTACGACTGGTAGACATAACTCCACACCAGAGGTGAATTCAAACTGTAGTTTATAATCATCTGAGATATTGATGAGTATCACTGCTTTACAACAATTCTTCTTGAATGTATCCAAAAGTTGAGGGAGCAGTTCACCTTTCTGCAACTCATGGCAACGGATATTCTCTCTTTCGCTGTGGTCCTTAACCAACAAATTCCATTCCTCCAACAAACTCTGAGTTCCTGGTAAGGGGTAGCATGAGAATAGCTGTCCAGAATACTTGTGTTTTATTTTTACAAGTACCTCAAGACCTATAAAAAGGAAGAGATTAGGGGATAAAATAAGATAGAAAGCAGGTGGGGAGAAATGATGGGAGGAAAAAAAGAGGAGATATTAAGGTAGAGAATACACTTGCAGTAAGAAGCCTTTAAGGTCACTCAGCTTTATGAAAATTATTGTATTCAACATAACAGCATGGGTCAGGAACGTCGAAATACATCACATTGGGTATAGGATTTGAACATACTGTAACACTGTGATGACAATGACTACCTGAGGATTGTGAGTGGTGTATTGTTTATCAATGAAGCAGTGAGATAAGGCTTGATAGGATCTGGCCAATAAACCACATATATTACCAAAATTGTTTCAGGAGTATCTCCCACAGCACAAAACACCATATTTGTTAATCCAAGAAGGATGTGGTTTACAAATTAGTGCAGGTCAGAAACCAGAGAAGTGCACAAATGTCACAACCACTGCGAACATTCTAGTCTTAATCTTGTTACAGTGACTCAACCATTCTTGTATTAAGTTCATTTTAGCAGTGCAAAAGATAGGAAAAAATATGCTACGGAAACAAGACTGGAAATTTTCAGCCAAAAACCTACTAACTTATGATTTTATGTTTTAACTTAATAGGAGGGGGGGGATCTCAGCACTGGTGTTCAGAGGAAGTTTCATAATAAGAACAAGATTTCCAAGAAAGTAACATTTAGACTCTAGGCAGGTTAAAAAAAAAAAAAGGATTGTTGCACACATTAAAGTTGTGGGAAAGTTTGGAGTCTAAATAGCTTCAATATTTTACACATCTGTGTTGTGGAGAAGTCTGCTGTCTCAATAGCTCATGTCATCTTTTATATACCAATATTATTCCTTCCTTCTTTAGATTCAGAATAATATTTGGGGACAGTTTGCAATGAGAAACACTACAGCAGATGCTGGCTTCTTCTCAATATTGAGTATATGGAGTAAATAGGAAAAAAAACACCACCACCACCACTTCAGCCATTAATAATTTCATTCTTTTCCCAATTATCTAAACAGTTCTTTATATTTAAACATCATTGCATTTATCAGTCCTATCATTAACCAATATTTGCACAACTATTCCATACAACTTCTATCTTATCAGAAAATATTTATTTAAGTAAACTGTCAAGAAAGATATTTGTGCTCCTAGAGCTTGCTTTCTCTTGATATAAATCTAAAAAAACACTCAAACTCATATGATCTGACCAAAACAGTAGGATGAGTTTGATGTCAGACAGTCAGACAGATAGACAGAGAGAAAGACAGAAGACAGAGACAGACAAACAGACTTTCATTTTCTTTCTCTTGTATTCGGTAGGGATGCAGATCATGTGCAGATCATGTGCAACATCAAGTCACTCCTCTGCACAGCGTGAGTGCCCTCAGGATCTTTCCTGCACTCACCACTCACATAAGGGTCTAAGGGGAGCCTAGCTTCCGAAATTTTGTGCTAAGCAGTCAGTGGAGAGTTAAATAAAATATTCTTTCTCTTTGTTCCATTTAAAAACAGTGGCATTGTTTACTGACTTGCCCCTCCCCCAAGATGGCGGATAACTACAGTTATAAATGAACTTAATACAGAAAAATTAGTTATGATGACACAGAATAAGTTGCTATATAATTGCAGCTCAATAAGTGAAATCACTGGATATAATATAATAAGGCACAGATTACACTTGTATTTCAATTGAGGATCATCCATAACATCCTGATACATCCCCACACATAACCCCTCTATAGTAAGCTTTGGTCATAATTTCTGTTCCCTGATTGGAAAAGTTCTTGCTTATTGATCAACACCCCATAGTTGAAAACATATTGAAATTAAACCACTGATAGGAGTAATCTTATCCTACTTGCATTAACTAATTATAGAACATCAATTATTGAATTTATGGCACAACTAACCATTTTCAATGATACAAGGTGCCTCATGTAAATCCGCACTAAGAGAAGCACTATTCCCTCTTCCAACGACTTTCTTGATTGATGCCAGTGGCTGCTGACTAGGATCTGTTCCAGTCATTAAATCTTCTGGAGGAGTGTCCATGTTGATTGTTCCTCTCCTGCACCTCTTCCACTAGCTACCCCACCACCACCACACCTCAGCTAGCTATACACCGCTACATTAACTACAGCTACAGTATTATAATTAGCTAACCGATACTGTTTTAGGTGGTCTAGCTAGCCAGCCTACAGATGGACCCAGATATAGACAAGTTTAGATCCTCCAGGAGCGAAACAATGAAAAGAAATTACAGAGCGACAAACCTTGTTCAATAACCGCAATTCTTTCTTCTTTTTTTTTCTACCTTCCCCCGCTCCTCCCCCCTATTGGCAGCCAATATGAAATCCATGAAGGAAAAAAAAAAAAACCACATCATCCACAAGAGGTTCAGATGGTTATTTACCACAGGCTAAACCAACATATTGATTGTCAGTAATCACAACCCATACTTCGTACCCTTCATTCAGTGCACCACTTTGTTTCATTACAACTCCCCACTCTTCCACTTCATTGGAAATAATTAATTTTAATGATATAGGTGTGCAATAATGAGATTGCACCAATGTAAACAAACCTAGGGTATGATCAAAAGCAGTAGCTTTTTAATGGTACATATTTTTCATCTTGTGCTGAATCTTTTATCAAGAATTCAAAAATGAAAATAGTTTAGCAACTTGAAACAAAAATTTTCCAAGTCTGTTTTGTTGCCACATTCACTGACAATATGTTTTTTTAAACTGTTTGGTCAACAGGTACATTTTAATTGTTTTTCTTCTATTTTTTTTAACACATGGTGATACATCATCATAAATACAATAAAGATTGGTGTGTGTGTGTGTGTGTTCGTGTGTGCATGTGTGCTTGCATGCATGTACATGTGTTTTGAGATTCACGCTCCAACAGGTTAAGTCAGACCCACCAACCCATATATTTGGAATCAGTGTTGCCATGGAAATGGTTTAAGTATGTTTATATGACCACACACCTTCCTGTGCTTTAAAAAAAAAAAAAAAAAAAAAAAAAAAAAAAAAAAAATTAAAAAAAAAAAAAAAAAGAAGGAAGAATAGACAAAACAATGCTTTATCCCTTGAAACTACTAACTTAAAACTTATTATGCACACACAAACATTGCTCTGGGAGAAACATGGGCTGGGTCCCACCTGGCTACAGCTCTTCCTCTAAGTGTGCATGGCTAAAAATGCCAAAAATGGTACTTCAGAAGAACACTTGGACCTTGCACCAAAAGTTAGCATACACACACAGCGTGATTTTGTGAGTGACATGGGCTGGGTTCCACCTGGCCACATCTTTTCCTCTGAATGTGTCAGGATGAGAATAGCGTGTATGTGTAATGTTCACATGTATCCACTTTTTGCCAAACCACCAAGCAAAATAAACTCTTTCTTCAGGGTGGACAATCCTACATCAACAACAGATCTTAGCCCCATAACTTTAGGATCACCTAACTAAACCTCTTCCTGTGGGTGTCTTTTAGGCTAAATGTGCCAAAAATGGTACTTTTGAGAAACAGGACCAATTGTCAATAAGATAGTGATGAACAAACAAACAAATCTAGAATTTCAGTATTTTTAATGGGATGGATGGATACTTTTCTTGTACAAAAGAACCTCACTTAAAGACCACCATACAAGTAAAACCACATCACGAATCAGACCACTTTTTCTAGGCTCCAAATTATATCCACTAGAGTAAGATGTGGCCATTTTGTCAGGTTTGAGATTCTGGGATCTAAATTTTTGAGAATCAGCTTTTTCTTTTTCAAAAACCATCCTTGCTGTAGGATCAGTCTACTCTGGAGAGTGGGATTTTAATTGTTACAGTACTTTAGTGATGAAGTGGATACACATACACATGCAAACATACATAAAAACTGCTTTTAGCCTCACACGCCAAGAGAAAGAGGTGTGGCCAGGTGGAACGTAACCCATGTTACTCCCAGAGTCGTGTGTATGCATACTAAGTTTAGGTTTGTAGCTCCAAGGGTTTTTTTGGCTTAAGTACCATTTTTGACTTTTTTTTTCTGGCCTGACACGAACACAGGAAGGGGTGTGGCCTTTTAGGTATTCTTAGACTGTTTCCCTGGTGACACTGATACCAAATATATAGAGTTCCTAGTGTTATTTCAAAGTACCGTTTTTGGCATTTTTAACCTCACACACAAAAGGAAAAAATGTGGCCAAGTGGGACCCACCCAATATTACTTCCAGAGTCAAGTTGTGTGTTTTTACGAAGTTTAGGCCTGCAACTCCTGAGTTTTCTGGCCAAAGAACCATTTTTTGCTTTTTTTACCTATGGCACACACATAGAGGAACACTTGGAATAGTGGGGTTGGAGGCAGGAAAGGATGCATCCACAAGTTTTGATTAAGATTGGATTTTTTACTAATTTTTTACTCTTTGGAAACACCAATGTTTGTTGTTACGACTAATTGGTTACAAGTAGGTACTTTTACTGTATGGAAAAAAAAAGGGGGGGTGGATACTTTTACTGTATAGAGCCCAAAATTTGTAAATTTTACCACAATTTTAACCACACTTTAAGTAAAACAATTATTTTGCCTGGTCTACAACCCTATGCTTCAAAAAAAACAACAAAAAAAAAATATTATAACAATTATTTGCCACAGGGGGGGGGGGGGGGGGGGGGGGGGGGGAGGTTTGAACAAAAAAGAATATTCACAAAAACTCTTCAACTGTCCCTTGGGTGAATATATGATTTCACAATCGATACTCTTAAAGTAGCTGAAATATAAATATAAATATATATATATATATATATATATAGGTCTTAAGGTGGGTACACACTTCTTTTTTTCTGCATTTCATTACAAAGAGTCCTCATACGTCATCAAACAAAACATCCTCCTGTGTAGTCACTGTTCACAAAGATGTGTTGTTCAAACTATTTTAGATTGCATATGATGGCAGGAAAAAAAAAATTTTGCCTAAAATACAGAAGTTGACAAAAGCAGTTGGCACTAAGAAGCCATCTAATTGGATAGATAGATGAGGACACTTGAGGATGCTTGAGGATGCTAGAGGACGCAGCATACCTAGATACCGAATTAGAACTCTAGGCTATCCTTGTGTGTTGGAGTGTTCACATCATTTTTTTTAGAATGGGTATGATCATACAGGGTCAAAAGACACTTGAGGATGAAATGAAACAGGGCGCTGGCACTTTGTGTCATATTGTGATACAGCCTTTACTCTAAGAATGTGCTATATACAGAACTGCTGCATTTGTTGTGTGTTGCCTGGTGCTTACCAGCAAAAAAAAAAAAAAAAAAAAAAAAAAAAAAAAGCCACAAGCACATTATGTTCTCTTTGGTAGCTGTGTCAGTATTTATTATACTATTCATGAATGTACTATTGCCATAACAAAAATATGTGAAAACCACAGAATTTTTTAAGTTAAAGAGAGTGTCATAGGATGACTTCTTAAAATTAGATCATAAAAGCATTACAAATGTCACTGCATCTGTATATAAAATATAATTTCATACTTTTTTGGTCTGTATGTGCAAATATTAAATCCTTCCAAACCGTTGAGGGGGATCTTCCAGGGTAATATTCAGAATTTGATTAGGGCACCTCACTGCACATTCTCAAAATTTTATTCAGATCCGCTCGCAATGAATGTGGTTTGCCAACCACACCCACAGGAATTGGTTTCACTGCCAGAACAGATCAGGCTGAAATTTGGCATAGTGTTTTTCCCCTCATGTGGGTGTGATTTCATTGTTAGCCACACATCCTGGAAGTTATTTTTAATGCCAAGAAAGCATGGTATTCCAAAACATGTTGCCTTTAAAGAAATTTTATCCACTGACATGCCATATCGCATATCATTTAGTAGGATATATAATAAATCAGTCAAAGATGTACATGTGGAACTTCATGAAAGCTTGTCCCCGAATAGGAAATTGAGTAAAAAAATCAAACAAACTAGGCTCCTCATTTCTTTCTTCCTTAGGCCATTCCAATTGAATACTTGTTGCAGGGTATTTTTAAAACTATAAAACTGATTAGATTAAGTTAATTTGAAACTGACACTGAAACAGATTTTTTGCATCATAACATAATAAATTTTATGTTCTTGTCATAGCTAATGAAAAGAAGTTTATTTGTGTGTCCGTGAAATGTAAAAAAATTGCTAGGTTGAATGATTGAATGATTTCATACTAGCTAAAGTGCTGTAGCTGAGTGAATATTTAAACATAAACTAATGTTTCCTTAACTCATCCACATAGAACACTTGGTAACTCAACAAGCTCATCACTGCAACACAGATTCAATTTGATTTGAATAAGTAAACTATATCTAACAATACACTCTCAAGTGGAGATGAAGATTGAATAATGGCGTTCCACCATACATAAGAACAGCCTATTCTAGTCAATTTTCATTTTTGCATCATTCAAATCTAGATTTCAATGGAGAGTTCGCTCACTGCTATCAAAACAGTTGCCATTTCTTTATATATATATATATACCATTTCAATATATATTCAAGTAGCCAATTCAGACCTTCAGCTGTGCAATTTCTAATCTAAACCTAAAATGATATTTTAGTGTTGTAATGATGGTGTTCTCATATTTTACCTATTTTCTTTTTATTATTCAAATTCGGTTGGTCCTTGCAACAAAAAGTATCAAGTTTATGTGGCCTACCTTCACACCAACCTCTAGGATATATCAGACAAAGGTAACAATTTCATTAAGTTTGTTATGCAGGAGGCCAAGAGGCAGGCTGAAAACAAATGAAATATTAGTTGTTACAATTTTGGTCCTACTTCCAACAGTATGCTTCTTTTGCTTGTACCATTTCGACAACTGCTGATAAATATACTCGGAACTACAAATATCTATGACAAACAATTCATAGTATATAATAACAAATCACCTCTGAATGGCAAAAATAAACCTTAACACATTTTGTCGACATTTCTCCTCAATCACAAATTTGGAAACAAAAAGAATCAGGATAATACAGCTGCACTGTTAGCTATTCGCTTCCATTTTACTCTTTTTTTTCAGTTGAAATTTCCATTAGAAATGGTCACTACAAGCCCCCCCCCCCCCCCCCCACCCCATACCTGATTGGCCACACACAAGGATGCTTTTAATAGTTGTTACATCCATTGCATTAACATGATGTGGAAAGGGGGAAAAACAATGTTTATCAATTGGAATATTGACAACACAGAAAAATGAGGATAGGAAGTTAAATTTCAGCCATCTCCCTCAACCTCCTGACAGCACTCCGCACTGTCGTCGCAGCAGTTGTACTACAGATACAGAAACACACACACACACAACATGTTAATATCATCACAACTCAGATGATCTAATCATTTACTTGTTCACAACTACAGCAGAAATTGAAACCAATCTATCTCAATATCAACCTATATCACCAACAGATCTTTAAGATATAAATTTGCACTGTTTATTTCCTATTCAAATGAACAGAATTTTGTACACACACAAATTAACCTATGCACAGAATTTTGTACACACACAAATTAACCTATGCACAGAATTTTGTACACACACAAATTAACCTATGCACAGAAATATGATCCACTCACTCACATGCATGCGCACGCATACCATTCAGCTAGGGTTAGCACCAGGGAAATGAGGGAGTGTTAGAATCATGGAAATGAGGAGTGTTACAATAAGGGAAGTAGCCAGGATAACTAGCGTTTTGGCCAGAATAGCATATCCCATTGATATATTTTTATACAATGGTACCAAAACGTTGCAAATAAGTAGGACTAAGAAAAGGAGCTAATCTTGCAGAATAGCGGAATAGCATTCCAGGTTCATGTAGTCACCATTAAAAACGTAGAAACTATCAAACACACACACACACACACACACAGACCATTCACACACCCCTAGGGTAAGCTAGATATATATATATATGAAGAAATATTTCTTTAAATATAGCTGTAGCCAACCCCTGGGTACCCTAGGGGCGTGTGAGCAGTACTGAGCATGTGTATTTGATAGTTTGGCTAGTACTGCTATCCACAATTCTCAAGAAAAGGATAACCCTAGCACCAAGCATACATGCAGTAATCTGAACCTGCACTCACCTAGGCACCCATGCTCCACCAGCAACCGTTTTCTTACACTTGTTACAGTGCCATATTCCTACACACTTCCTCTTCATGGTGTTCTAAAGCATTTAAAAAAATAATAAAGACAGTTCAGGCAGTACCCAGGACTTTGCCACCAACCTTGCCACAGAAATAACAGGCGTACTTCCCATGTTGGGATATTTCAATCTTCTTCAACATCTTTCTGAGGGAGGCACCATATCGAGTGCCATACTTGCCCACTACGCCAACCTTCTTTGTACGCTTTGCCTGGAAATCAATAAACCAAGTTCAAACTACAAGGCAGTCAGCATTTTTAACAATACGCAAAAGCCTTCAAGATTAGAACGGATATCTTTAAAGATCAGTTATTCCCTCACCATTTCTCCTTCCTTGCGCACGTGTAGACCACAATTGACAATTTGTTTTTTAATATCAATGACCTTTACCAACAACAAACCTGGTGTGTGTGTGGGGGGGGGGGGGGGGGGTTGCAAATTTTGGGAGGGGAGAATGTGTCCCGCTTAGATAAACCCTTTACCTATAAATTCTCCAGAACAAAAGGTAATGGGTCTACGCGAGATTAGGGGTGCCAGACCCTTTACCTACAGTGAACTTTGATCCCTAGTCTCATCTCGGTAGCAATTGCCATAACCTTTACCTTTCTGGCCTTTCTACAGTGTGGGGTAGGTAAAGGGTCTGGCTAGCGAGGCTGAGGGTAAAGGGTAGTGTGTTTGACCTTTATTGCTAACACTAGAAAGTGAATTTTGATTTAACTTAGCTTTTGTAATATCCAGGACCAGGATTTTTTTCCCCTTCCTTCTGAGCACTGGAGAATGGTGCATGATGCAAAGTTGCTCATACCAGAAGAGAGCCTCACTGGACACTCCACAGTCCAGAGTCTCTTAGGACTTTCATCACGACTTTCTGGATCTCAGTGTTTCACTAAACCTTCCTCTTTTTTTAAATCCAGGAACCCAAACCACAAATAATCCCAGACCATGTCAGTTTGTAATATCACCATACCCATTCCAGACTCACTCTACCTCAAGCCTATACAAATCCTATTCAAAATCACAAAATTTTAAACTTCCTCGTCCCCCCCCCAAAAAAAAATACATGAAAAGAGTTAGTCACACATTTTCTGCACAGATCTTGACCAAATCTTTCCCATGCTCTAAAGTCCTTTAACCTTCCATCCTCCCTTCTGTTCTCTCTTTTTTCTTTTTTTTTCCTTCCATTCTTTATTCACATTTGTACTATAATCAATGCATAAAAATGTTTCATTAGCACCATTCAGTATTATTTTAAAATAATCATTTATCATTGTTATTTTTGTTGTACATAGCTATAGCTACTTCCTGTTTGGCTAAATTGGCAGGCATCTGACCTTTCATTACTCATGTTATTGCTGAATTCAGAGCATACCATATTATATAATAAATAACAGTAAGGGTAAGAGACTAACCAAGCAGATTGTGGTGGAGAAATCTAATTTTGTTATTACTCGACATGTCAGACTGTGGGGGTCATGGTCCTCGTTATCAGATTGTTGAATGTTTGGTTTGTAAGCCAACCAAGCCAACCCAAACATGAAACTCTAACTGCAAACTTCCTCATTGAATTATCTGTTTGCTGTGAATATATTTCCCCACAAGACTAGACTAGCAATTAATATTGAAGAATGTTAATTTTTTTTTTCAAAATTTGTTGTTCCCAAATAAGGTACACCAAAATAGCATTTCAAGTGATATCCACATGTTTACAATGCCACAGACTTGAATCACATTTTAGGTTTATATGAGAAATGTTCATCACCCCAACCCATCCCTCTAATAGAGAAGTAGAGGGAGGGGAGTTGTTGGACATTTCAATGGAAGGAAACCATGACCAGAACTTGAACTAAAGACCTTAGCACTGGTTGAAGGAATTTTCTACGAAGAACAAGATTCCCAATAAAGTAACATTTAGACTCCTTTAATCTTTGGGTAAAAAATTTGAAGAAAAATATACATTTGCTGGACGTGACATATAGCTAGACAGAAGGGAAAAAAGATAGATTTTTTTTTTCTGTTGGTCACGTTTTAAAAATAAGATTCTATAAAGTTATGATTGTTTGTTGTTTTTTTTTGGTTTTTTTTTGGTGTTAAACATCAAACCTTAAACTAGCTTCCCTGCATAATATTTCATGCACATTTTTTTTCAGAGGAAAAGGAAAGCACTTGACCACCACCCCACCCTTGACCACCACCCCACCCTTGACCACACACAAGGGAGGTGGAGGGGGGGAGATAAAAAAATATATGGAAGTTGAACCCCACTGTGTGAGTGTTAAACTAGAGACAAAGGAGTCACATCATGAGGATGGATTAAAGCATCTGAATTTACGATAAATAGTGAATGTCAGTACAACCAGAATGTGTGCTGTAAAGAAATATTCGAGAGATCTCAATGGGAAATATATAGAGGTGTGTGTGTGTGTGTGTGTGTGTGTGTGTGTGTGTGTGTGTGTGTGCGTGCATATGTCTGGAAGTAGTAAATTTGTCCATCCAGAATTTGCCATAAAATAATCAACAGAGTGTGAGGAAAATCAAGTATGAAGAGGTTTGCATCATACAGAAGCAATCGCGAACCTGCTGACTATCTCACTTGCAATCTTCTTCCGCTAATGGAGGAAAAGACATAAATAAGTCATTTCACATCTGACAATGCATATTTTTTACATCATGGCATAATTCGAGTGGAAGTGATTCATAAGTCTAACATGCAGCACAACAGAACAAGCATAAACCACAAAATGTATTAGATCTCTGTTATGCTAGTGTTGTGTGTGTGTGTGTGTGTGTGTGTGTGTGTGTGTGTGTGTGTGTGTGTGTGTGTGTGTGTGTGTGTGTGTGTGTGTGTGTTCTTTCCATGAGGGGATGCATGCTGAGGTTAGAGTGGGTTCGACTGAAACTGATAGGTTTGAGGTCCGGAATGGCTTACGGCAAGGATGTACCCTGGCACCCACATTATTTAATATCTACTTTAGTGCTATGGTGGCTGATTGGCACAATAGGAGTAGTGGTGCAGGAATGAGTGTGTTATATAAGCATGGTAGGAAGTTGGTTGGGGACCGCACAGCTAAGTCTAGATTGAGTGAGATGAGAGTAACTGAGTCCCAGTTTGCTGATGATGTGGCATTGTATGCAACCTCTTGGGATAGTTTTGAGTCAGTAGCAGCAGAGTTTGTGAAAGTGGCAAGTGAATGGGGGCTGATTGTGAGTACTGAGAAGACAAAAGGGATGGTTGTTGGTGAGGGATTGAATGAGAGTGATGTCAGACCAGTGCAGGTGGAGGGTGGCTCTGTGGATGTAGTCCAGGACTTCACATACTTGGGTGCTAACATCTCAAGAGATGGGGAGATCACTAGTGAGGTGACTAGAAGAACTGCTAGGGCAGCTTGAGCATTTGGATGTTTGAGGGTGCCAGTATTTAAGAACAAAGACCTCTCATTGGCCACAAAGAGAGCAGTGTATAGGGCAGTTGTTCTAGCTGTATTACTGTATGGAGCTGAAACTTGGACAATGAAGGCTGTGCATACAAGACGTTTGAATTCTTTTCATAACCGTTGTATTCGGACAATCCTGGGTGTGACGAGGTAACAACAATGGAATGAAAGATTAACATCTCAAAGCCTATCACATAGGTTTGGCTTGCAGCACTCCATCTCTGATATCATTCTGGAGCAGCGTTTAAGATGGCTGGGTCATGTGGGTTGCATGGATGAAGAAAGGCTTCCAAATAGATTGTTGTTTGGGGAGCTTAACATGAAGAGACCATGCCACGGGGCAAGGAAGAGGTGGAGAGATGTTCTGAAAGTGGATTTGCAGGCAATTGGTGTGTATGATAGATGGTATGAGTTGTGTCAGGACAGGAAGGAGTGGTTTCATCTGTGTTTAGATGGTGTAGAGAAAATTTCAACATCCAGGCGATGGAACACCTGTTCAGCTAACAAGCAATCTGAATTAAGAACACTAAGTTGTGCCTGTGGAAGAAAATTTCGAAGACAAGGAGATCTGACCAGACACCAACATTTCTGTGTGATGCCATCATAAGCTAAGTTTATTGCCATTGGTCCTGGATTCATCCAGGACACTGCCATCATGGTACTACGTACCATGGGCAGCTTCTAAGTTCTAAGTGTGTGTGTGTGTGTGTGTGTGTGTGTGTGTGTGTGTGTGTGTGTGTGTGTGTGTGTGTGTGTGTGTGTGTGTGTGTGTGTGTGTGCGCTGGTAGTGTGCAGTGTCAGTGTGACTAGCATATGAAGAACTACCTGAGCTACTGACTGAAGAAGCCATGCCAGCTTCCTTGGCTCTACTTCTCGTGGTTCTTAATGACTCCTTGGCTTCCCGTGCATCCACATCAAACCACGATAGTTCGAAGGGCCTACAATAGAAAAACTCTAATAATTGCACACCAAGTTACTGTATATAAGTCTCAATGAACATGAGGTTAAGTAATTTCCTTATTGAAGGAAAAATTGAATAATATAAATGGAATCCAATATTCTTCGAGAGGCATACCCAAGTTAATTGAATGTAAAGTCATGTGAAGCCTGACACTAATCTGAATTCTCCTGCATATAAACAGGGAACCTCCCTCATCATTAAGCCACTGCCCCTATCACCAAGAGACCAAGGAATAACTACAGTACACAAGTTAAAGATATAGAAAATGATAATAATAAATAAAGAAATAGAATTTTAAAAATAATACTACATTAAAATTAATTAACAATATTTATTAAGAAAAACTTATAAAATTAATAAAATATAAATTGAAATGCCAAGGTATTCAGCTGATAAAAAAAAATATGTAAGTCCATTCACATTCACTTTGCTGGTTGAAAAAAATGCTATAAAACCATAACATTCACTCTCCCTTTTTCTACTAGTTTCAGCATCAGCCAACTCCAGCTAGTGAGGTAGACTTTTCTATGGTCTCCCTGAAGCTCTCTTAGGAAGGAGCAAGGGAATAGCTGCATAGTCCATAAGGAAAGTATAAGCATTCTTGTAGCCACATGAAATGTGGTACCGTGGGGAATTGTATTGATCATGTTAGTTCAATGGGATCACTACATTGAAGTGGCTGGGGGGTGGGGCTTGTAATTACACATGGAACTGCTGGGGAACAATTATTCAAATTGGCCTATCTTCTCCCCCCCCCCCGTGTATTCCTCAGCATGGTGTGGTGTGGCATGGCGTGGTGTGGTGTGGTGACCTACGTATTGATAGTGCACACAGAAGGTGCTCTTCTTTTTCTTGCTGCAGTTCATGTATTTGTTGTATGTTGTTTTTGTTTTTTTCAATGTCATGCTGTTCAATAAAATCATATATTCTGCCATTTGTAGGAGACTCCATATTGTGGAGAAGTTTGCAAAAACAAAATCTGACTCCATAAAAAATTTTATCCTTCACCTTCACCAAAAACTGCTGATAAATTTTTATGCATTTCCTTTATATAAAATTCGTGTATCACTCTTCAACTAGTTCTGTATAAAATGAGTCTCTATCCTCCTCACTGACTGTTAAAGTGATATAGCACTTCATTACAAACTAGCAGTAAGTGTCCAAGATAAACAGATACACTGCACCAAAGTATATATTTGGAAAGATCACATCATTCAAATGTTGATACACTGTACTCATACAGACAGTTAAACTGTTTTTCCCTGCCAATTTGCTAAATTAATGAAAATATTCAATTGTTTTATTACATAAGCAGTTATGTATTGGACCAAGTTACCAAGTGAGGAGCAGTTCCACGAACCCTGAAAGTTTGATACAGATGAACCAAAGTAGGGCTAGGGCAGTGGGGGAGAAGGGTAAAATAAGAAAATGGCCAGTCCTTGGAATTAAACCATTGACCTGCGCTCTGAAAGATGCCATAAATATTTAGCCACAGAAAATTTTAATTATTTTCCCCCTACCAGAGTTGTCACATTTAAACATATTCTCCCATCACTCAATTTATCACTTGCAACTTTTAAATTACATAACCAGTTAATTCTCCCAGCAACAGCCCATTCTCTACAATGTACTATCTGTGTCACATGACCAAACCCCAATAGATACTACGTCTCTCTCCTATTTCAGGACTGGACTCTGTGGAGGTGCTCAACCATTCAACTGTCTTCTGGACATATTGCAATGTAAGAAGGTGCATTTTTATCAACAACCAAAACAAAAGAAAAAGAAAGAAGAAGGAAAAAGATAAGATCTTTGCATTGAATCATTGAGCAAAAAGTAAAATGAAAAAATAAAATATTTTTAAAAAGTTTTCTCTATTACAAGCACTGATAATTATTAGCAGCGATGGAGCCACAATAAAGTTCAGCTATGGTCTACTTAAAAAAAAAAAAATTAAAAAAAAGGGTAAAGGTTATGATGCCAAATATAAAATGAACAGAACTAATCTACAGAGAAAACACGAGACACCTTGCTTGCTGCCATACTTCACTCACAGTGGGTGAGTAATAGCCAAATACCTCCAACACTAAAAAATGTAAATATAGCAGCTGGACCTCAGCACTTCCAACATTTTGAGTCATCAACTTCAGAACAAGACTTGGTTCAGGAAAGTTCCCCACAATAAACATAGTATGCAATGATTACATTAGCTACACTCAAACGCACTCCTTTATCATTTAACAAATTTGTGTTTTAAATTTGAAGCACAATTAATTTTTTTCTTACGTTTTGTTGTTTCTTTATATCAACTTTTTTTTAAATCCCCACCGGTTTCTCAACCAATGTCCAGCTTCCTGCAATAACAAACTCGTTCAATTTGCTTAATGCAATATGTAGAGGTTATTGACACTAACATGGTGTCACACAGAGGTAATGTCGCCCTGAAATCCCCAGCCCCCCCCCCCCCTCCCAGAATTTTCAAGAAAATGTTGACATTGTATGGCTTTATGGACAAGTAAGAATTAGAGTCAGCTGACTTTTTTCCGTTTAAAATGTCTAGTATTGGCTGGAGGTCCACTGATTTAAGATCAGGTCCTTCAACTTTAAATCTCATTAGTTTAGCCAGGTTAACGTCCCTGGTCCTGTTTCTCAGGAGAGTCTTAATAAGGACCTCTCTACTGTTGCAGTTCCAACTGGGTAAGCAAGCAAAATATTGAGTAGCTTGATGGTGCTGCGTGTGACATGTTAGCAACTTAATGCAAACCTCCAAACCACACAAATTGTCTGAAAAATCATTTTCTGTATGTAGTCTCACTGAATTGACATGCATTGCATATTTTGGTTTGAAAGCATGTTTCTATGCTTGTATTCATATGTGCCTAGGCATAACAGCCAACCCCTTGGATCAAAAAGAAAGGAAATTCAGGATTTGCACCTGGTACACAGGGGATGGTTTTAAGTTTTAAAAAATGTGTGCTACCATCCCCTGGTGGGGGGGAAAAAGGAATTCAATTTTAACCTAGAAGACTCTAACTAGTGATCAATTTAAAAGTAATATTGTGCATCAACTAGAGTCTTCCAGGGGAATTAATCCATATAAAAAAAAAGCCTGTATACAAGAAGCATAGCAAGCGACAGTTAGGCACAGGTCAAGTGGGTTAAGTTCAAATCCAGGACTGCTTTTTTTTCTTTCTGTTATTTTTCTTTTCATTTTTCCCCTTCATTCGTTTCCTTTTATCCTTCAATACTTCTTCCTTCGATCCTTTCTTAATGCCCTCCCCTTTCCCTCCATGTTTCCCCTTGCTCATGCTCACTGTTACTATGCAAACCAATTACAGAAAAATTAATAACCCAAGAGAGTTCCGAACTGTTTACAATCTGATTGTTGGCATTCTACCATTCAGCTATTACACCATGCCTCCCAAAAATACTGACCTTTCTGAAAAACCAAAAGGAATAATGGTTGCATGCCTACTTATGAGCTGTCTTCATTTGAATGGAAGTACACAGTCTAGAAATGGTGTTCTGAATGGCTTCTATAATGTTTCACGCAGACATTGGCACGGGTAAACTCCAGGTATATGCTGCTAGTTAATCATAATAAAAGATGTGTCTAATTATGGATGTGGTCATAAAAAATCCTTCTTTTCCCTCCCTTCCCTTTCCCCCCCCCCCCCCCCCCCCCACCCCCCAAGTAAATTTTCTGTATAATACCCTACCCTGACTAACCTTAATAATCAAACCAACACAATACAATTAATAAACACTTTAGTAAAGTAAAACTCGTTTTTGGAATGTTAACAACTTCCTGCAGGTGTGGCTAATAAAAAAAAACACACCCACAGATGAATAATAACATTCTTCTGATTATGTGGAACATGACAAATCTCATTGAACTTTATCATTTGTTAGTGTTTTCCAGGGGAATTGATTCTATTATATCACTAAACCACACCCATATGATCTGAACGAAACTTTCACGAGGACGTTCAGTGAGATCCCTAATCAATCCATAAAAGTTTCATGAATATCCTTCCAGCAGTTTGGGAGGAGTTACAGTCCACACATACAGACAGACAGACACGCATATTGTGAATAATAGTAAGATTACATCCATTCTGTCACTTCCTTCTCTAATACTTGGACAGCACCAGTTTCAAGCCTATTCTTTGTAAAGTACAGTAAAAATAACAACCTCTGCTTCATTTTGCTCACATGGGCAAGAATTTAACGTTTGAATAAATAATCCGTTTCCAGATATCTCATTATTATAGATATTAATTCTTCCCTTCTCACTCCAACCCAATCCAATCTCATTAACCCATTCCATTACTTCACACAGTATCAAGTTCCCTTGTAAATTCCCATTCCCCCTATCATGCACCCCACTCCCATCTCCCCTGCCCTCTGAGCCCTGCACTCTGTACTCTGCTTACCTTGATTTGAGGAGAGGCAGAGGCATACCAAAGGCACTCACAACAATGGTGTCCTTCACTTCAATGGAATCCACTGGAGCACACCAAACAGGTAAAGGGTAAATAGTAAGTTATGCATTGGTCCAATAGAATAAGCAGAAACATCACCTAAATGTTAGTAATATTGTTAGATATCCATTATCTCACTGCTCCCTTCCCTGCCACTCAAGCAGTTTTAACCCATCCTCCACCAGCCTGGGGCCCTGGGGCCTGCCTGAGGTGGGAGGCTAGTTACCCTACCACCCAAGCAACTAGGGTGTATGTAGTATATAGTGCCACATAGTGAATGGAGAGAGAACAGAGTGGAGGAGTGTGATAGAACTCCCTCAACATTCTTACAAAGGAACACAGAAACAGAGGAAAGGTGGAAAAGGAAAAAAAAGTTCAAGAAAAAAAAAGATGTAACAGTGAAATGAAAAATATTTAAAATTTTCACCTTCTGAAAATGGCGGTACGAAAGTGAGTAGACGCTCCTTCCTCTTGTCCGGCTTCTCCACTACGACTCCACTTTTCTGATTGTATTTTCTCAAAAGTTCGTCATGATGGTGTCGGTTCCGAGCTGTTTGAAGGTCCCATCTTTTTATGCATGTCCATATATGGTGTGTGTGCGTGTATGCATGTGCAGTGTGTGTGTGTGTGTGCACAGTGTGTGTGTCGGTGTGCATGTGTGTATGTGTGTCGGTGTGCGGTGTGTGTGAGTAGGAGGGGGAAAAGTATTGGATAGAATGACTGAAGGAAAGAACAAAAGCATGTACTGACACAACTACAGGAATAGGAATGGAGACACACGCACACACTCGTAGAATTTTAAGCAATGGACTCTTCAGTAGTAACCAGAAATAAATGTTCTTTAACACATTTTAAAAATTTATTTTATATTCCCTTGGATATGCTGTAAACAGTCGAATCATTTCTGAAGGTTCTAAGCACACCCTTCAAGGGCACCAATATCTAGAGTACACACACACACACACACACACACACACACACACACACACACACACACACACACACACACACACACACACACACACACACACACACACACACACACACACACACACACACACACACACACACACACACACACACACACACACACACACACACACACACACACACACACACACACACACACACACACACACACTAAATAAATAAATAAATAAATAAATAAATAAATATACTAAAAAAATAACAAATAAATAAATTAACCTTTCGGTAGATCAATTCAGTTATCTTTCACCAGAAAAAGTGACAAGGTATTAGCAGTTGTTTGAAGGCATGTGAGTGATACCTGTCAAACTTCCTTTCTAATTGTCCAACCACAAGCAACCCTGTTTCAGAGTGTTTAGTGCAGTTGACCACCAGTATTTATCACCAGCTGTTTAAAGTCTAGTCTATTCAAAGGAACAACTTGTTCAAATAGAGAAGAGAGATGATGCCGTGATCTGCTGGAGAGCACTAACTAATCGAAGGTGGTCTTCAGAGCATACAAGTGAGGCGTGATGCTCCTGATTACCTAAGAATAACAGTGCAACATGTGAATACAGCTGTTTTAGCTGGTTTTTAGAGATGGACCTCAGGATAAGCATCAGAAGGAGGAGGTTGAGACTGTGCTGGGCCTGTGGTGGAGTGCTCAGGAAGTGAGAGACACGATATAATTGAGATGTGGATGAAGGGGAACATTGAACAAAATTTTTTCTTGGTTGTTGACAAAAGTTTGAAGAACAGAAAGAAAAACGACATAACTTACTGCAAAAATACAATTGCACATTAAACTGACACAAAATTGTTAATTTATGAAGTGGTGCACTTCTGTGGCTAAAATTATCACTCCTACTTTTCCTCTTCTGGGGATAACCCTGCTATATATAGATAGATAGATAGATAGATATATTATCAATGTTTACCTCTTTCTTCTTTTTTCATCCTCCTCTGGTTTTCTGTGCCTCTTTGTAAATGTTTCATCAGATGTATCCTAAAAGAAAGAAATTTGGTGAAGCACAGGAACATAGAACATAAACAGGACAAGCACCAACTCATAGATTCTGACACATTCCTCCCTCCAAAACAGACAATAAACAACAGTGCTGCACACCAATTAGCTAGAGCACAATGTATTCCATATAAAGAACACCATTCCAATAGCATCCCCAAATACTATCAAGTATTATGAGAGAAAACTTTTAAATTATATCTTTATATGGTTAAGAAATATCAGAATGATGCAAAAATAAAGCATGCACCACATCACTTGCTAATCCGCTCACATCGTTATCATCAGAATCCAAATTCTCCGTCGTCGTAGGGACACTAGCAATTCTCCAAGAGGGAACAATAACTTCCTCACTACCATTCAACATGCTCGTCCCAACCTCAGACCCCTGGACAGACACATTACACGAGGACGACGCCCGGGAGTTGGAACCTGTCAAATCAGCACTATTGCCTACCACATCCAAGTGATTCAGTACCTCATTATTATCGCTAGCCTGAGGGTGTATTGTTTGTGCTGCACCAAACTTCTTTGGTCTGGGAACTGGGAGATCCAGACCCACATAGCGCAGTCGTGTCCGCACTTCCGATTGCTTGACTTTTCTCTTCTTTGGAGTGCTCTCAGTTTCAACAGCTTCAGCTTGCGACTTCCTTTTGGTACTCCGTTTGCTAATGTTAGAACTCTGTGGCTGTTCGGGAGGTGGAACGTCTAGAGTGACAGGAGTTGCGGGCTGAGAATGCACTCTTGTATTCATGCGTGGCGTACAATCATTTGAACTACTTCGACTTCGTGACTGTTTATCTGTATTGGTGAGTTCGGAATGAGGATGCAGTTTTGGGGTCAGTCCATGACCTGAAGTGGATATATGAGTGGTGAGGAGTTGTGATTGCTGTGGGGATGGGTCAGTGTCAATGCTGTCAGACTTGGAGGCAGACCTCTTCTGAAAGATGGCAAGTCTTCTTTCCATTCTCTTCATCCGAGACTCCATCTGTGTGTGTGTGCGTGTGCGTGTGTATGTGTGTGTGGCAGGCAACACAAGACTTGTACACTTAATGTTAGGCACATCAAATGTAATGGCACAATTCACACAATGGGCCTGAGCACACATTAACATTCACACAGGTCATGCAACAATGTGATGGAAAGATCTTGAGTGTGACCAATCTTGATGCTCCCTAGAGAACAGATGAGGTACACATGGTCTATGGTAATGTGAACAGTATTACGCTGGAGGGGAAGCTGCCATGATGAGGGGTAGCAGTGAGTGAGCAAAAATTGATCTACTTCTGCATCACACAGCCAGCCAAGGTTAGTGTATTAATTAATGACCACTGTGAACTGGTCTGGTCCTCCGTCACTTTTAAATGCACAGCAACTACCTGGCAAATACCTGGCAACTACCAGGCAACAACCACGCAACAACCTGGCAACGACCAGGCAACAACCACGCAACAACCTGGCAACGACCAGGCAACAACCAGGCAATTATCAGACAACAACCAGGCAACTACCAACAACCAGGCAACTACCAAGAACTTCTTAACACACATATTGGTAAAGCTAATTTCAACAATGTAATACACAAAAAAAAAACATTTCCAGATTTGATGCCATTTCCCATGAGTGTTGGAACAGAAATAATGCCTATCTGGCATTCTCTGTGTGTATCTGAATGTCATATGGTGAAGTAGCGTGCAGGAATAAAGTTTTAGACAATGATAATGATAATCACTGCACTATCTTTTTGAAGGATTAAAAAAAAAAAATTTTTTTTCTTGAACTTAAAAAAAAAACAAACAAAACATTATTGGTTCATTTTTCAATTAACGATTACATAAATTCTCACAGTGAAAGACAGCCACTCACATCTGCAGCAAACATTACAAAATATAATAAGGCCACGCAAAATAATATTTTAGTTCCTCAGGCCTGCCCACATCAATTTTTGGTATTCACATCAAAAAATTTTGTATCACATGACCCTGGTATATCACATGACCCTGGTAAATACCGCTATATACCATCAGCAATTGTAACCTTTTGTATTTAAAATGTCAATATTGAAAATGCATCTCAGATCACATTAAAAAAAATTTTTTTTTTTTTTTTAAAGAAGGAAAAAAAAACCACTTCACCACACCAACATTTTGAAAACTATGCCTGAGAAACAAAAAAAGAATTTTTTGCCTAGCCTAGGGGCACAGCAGGAAGTTCTAGTAGTCCCACTTAATTGGAGAGGGAACAATACTTGGGACGGAATAAATGCAAGTGAATAGTCCATTCTTCCAGAAAAACCACACAGAATATTACATCTCGTCATAGATATTATAGTAGCTACATGGATTGGAAACAGTAGTAAAGATTTCGTGAAACATCCGCATTACGCTACACCGGATATTATCAGAATATTATCCATATACTTACTGGCGCAGTGACCAAAGTAGCTAAATTGGTAGTCCAGTCGGTAAATGCCTTATTGTGGCACTGCCAGTGAGTGAGTGAGTTTCTGTATCAAAGTTTAGAAATACGCTTAAACGATATTTAAACATATATCTAGGAATCAAAACTTCCTACTACTGAGCAGCAAGTTGCCTCTGAGAAGGAAACCCCACCAAAAAAAAAGAAGAAAAATTATATTTACCCTTTCGGGGTGTAGCTACCAAAAAAAAAAAACAAAAAAACAACCCAAGCAGTTCATTTCTTTTTTCAGTAAACAACGCATTAAACTAAAACAATTGTAGCTACAATGAATAAATACAGTATCCAAATCTTACTTCACTAAAAAAACACTACACATAGTTTAGAACGAACCACCCAGGAAGGATACAAATGCCAGAAATGACACTTCAAGAAATTCCATGAATTTTTTTTGCTGTGTATGTACAAAAATGTGACTAATTGAAGGGGGTCCTATCCAGCATTTATAGGGACTAGAAAAGGTTTAATAACCGACAATTCATAGGGTTTTTATTTCTATTTCCAATCCATATACTACAATGTCTATGATCTCACACAGGATGATAAACATGATGGCACACTGAATAGCCTTTAGACATGCAATGTCACCTGCAACCAATCAAACAGCAAGGATTTCAGCACTACAACGCCAAAACAAAACAAAACAAAACAAAAAAAAAAAAAAAACAAAAAAAATATTACATTGGTATTAGGGGAATCCCCATTTCTGAGATGCATGATCACACAGTAGTTTACCTGTTCATTATTTCTTCTGCAAGTATTCAGCTCCTTGTCTTTCTTATGGAGTAGCACTTGCTGCTCTCTGATGATATCCACATGCATGCTCAGCAACTCAGGAGTCCTGTAGGAGCCAAAGCTATCCTCCCCCCTACAAATAGTGTCTCTCGCTTCCTGGAGGTCTCTTCTGGAATTTGAAATTGCACTGGCAGGGTCAGAAACGTTTGTAGTACTTAGATCACTTTCAGAAGCAGAAGGAAAGCCTTCAATTGTGCTGGCAAGCTGTCCAACTTCGTCCCTTTCCTGCCGTAAGCAGTAACTATGTTCTTTAGAAATTAGGATGGCTTTTTCGAACTGGAGAATTCTAGGTACGATCTCACGGGAGCGAAAAACCCTTAATAAAGGGTTGGCTCTACAAGGCGAAGATAGCAGACAGCTAGGTGCACACGAAGTGAGCGCGGTGGAAGCTGCGGAAGCATTGTGACTGCCCGAAAGTGCGGTCTCTCGCCCCACAACGGGTTCAGCTTTTGGTGGCGCCACACCAGGTTTTTCTAAGCCACATGATTCCTCTACATTACGAGACCCTCTCACGGACATAGCTTGACTCCCAGCCACATGGAGCGCTGGGCCACTTCGGCAACAAAACTCTTGGAAAATTCCAGATGTCTGGGTTGTGAATATCATTACTTTGTCACGTGACTATAAGAGCAAGCCTGATGGTCCGGAAAAAAATTTTAATTACTAGATGGCTGGTGTTATCAGATACTTAACTCCAGAACAGAGAGAAAGTTTGGAGGAGGATCGCACAACTGTTGGGGACTTTAGAAAGAACAAGCTAGAGAAGGAGGCGAAAAAAAATTGGGACTTGTTTTACAAAAGAAACACCAACAATTTCTTCAAAGATAGACATTGGATAACCAGGGAATTCCCCGAGCTCTTTCAAGCAGTTTCAAGGAGAATAGATAAGGCGGGGAAGAGGTTGCCTGTGTTGCTGCTAGAGGCTGGATGTGGTGTGGGGAATACTGTTTACCCATTACTGAGTGAGCTAGAAAACCTTTTTATATATGCTTCTGATTTTTCACCCAAGGCCATTGACTTATTGAAGGTGAAGGGTAATGGTTATAGCTAAACATAAATATTATCCTAAACTTTATTGAAATGATGTGATACACAATATACAAGGCGTTAAATTAAAGCTCCTATCTTTATTCTTTCTGGCCAATTTTTTTTTTAATTAATTAATTTATTTATTTATTTTTGTATTCTCTGAATTAAAAAATATATATAATTTTTTTTAATGAATAAAGAATTAATAAAAAAAAAAATAGCATTTTAAAAAGGTGAGTAAGTGTTGTATTGGTGGCTTCCTCCTCTTAGGGCCATGATGACTACAGTGAGACGAGGTGTCAGGCTTTTGTGTGTGACTTAACACAAGAGTCTCTTCACTCCCATATCCCTGGAGCTGTGGATCTGGTGTCTCTCTTCTTTGTGCTCTCAGCCATCGCTCCAGAGAAAATGTCTGATGCTCTTCGGAACCTGAATGAAGTGAGTGGCCATGGAAGGGATTGTATGTGTGCATGATGCTTGGGTATATAAATATGTCAATGTCAAGCCCTAGTAATGATGAATTACTGGCAATTCTGTTTGTTTAAAAGACAATAGTTCATTATTTCCCATTGCTTGTGGATATGCCATGCTTAAAACTCCCAATAATAGGACATGTACCTCTGCTGCTAATGTACTGCTATGATCTGACACAGTATAGAAAATTTTGGCATTTTTCCCTCACACAAGGCACAACGAAACAGCACTGAAAGAATATATTATATGTCAGTTCTTTATCAATTCTAAATCCATCTTCTGCACTTTGCACAAGTGAAGAATCAAATTTCCCATACCTTTGGGAATAGTAGATTCAAAGGGCTTCAATACCCTTCGAGATGAAGTAGTCCAGAAAAATTAAAGGTTCGCTCACTTCTCGTAAGTGATGATTTGTTACTTGTTGATGCCAATACATAGGAAAATTATCAGAGCTTGCTCAGAGCTTAATTTTATCATCAGTTATGATTTCTTTTTAACAGGGGCCTGGTAGCTGTGGTGGAGTGTGATGTCAAACTTCACTTTATATATTTAAATGAATGGCAAATGAAACAGCGTAAATGAGGTTCTTGAATCACTGCTTTAAGATTTTTTCAGCTTTTACCAAGTATGACATTAGTGGTGAAACAAGTTGGCCATAGCTATGCCTGCCTGAGTGACCACCTGGTTGAAATGGATGGTTTGATCAATTCCAGTGTGATTAGCTCAGTCCCGAGATACCTCACTGCGTCACCAGAGGGTGACCTTGGGAGAGTCACTCCAAGGACCAACTTTTAGTGGTTTAGGATGGCCAGCATAACATAGTTGGCTGCAAAACTATGAAGACACAACTCTCACTAAGCTTATTTTCCTGGGAAGTTGGCACTCCTGTAAAGGAAGATCCCACTAATGGGGATTTCCCCTCTAAGCACCTGTGGACAACTGCTGGGAATCTTATTTTATAAAATATCACACATCCTGTTCAGTTTGCAAACAATTAGTGGATGGAAGTTGAAGATTCACAGGAACACTCAATTATATTCTGTTCATTAATTAAATAATTGATGTGTGTAATAATGATACAATTAAATTTTCAATTCACAATCCAAAACGAGATAAGGAAGTCTGGTTGCTGCACAAGCAACTAAATATATTTATAACATACCTCATCTTATATTATTCCTTCATTCAGTTTCTATTTTCTATTCCATGTAATAATTCATTCTGAATTTGGTCAACATATGATGAGAAGAGAAAGCTCCAGTGAATTCAGGTCATCCTGTTATAGCTGAGTCAGCATAAAGCATAAAGCTCTCTGTGATAGGCTTAGTATAGCTTAGCACTGGCTAGTACGCTGAACTAGTACTTCTTGTCTGGGACTGACTTCTGCTGGGAAGGAGAAGGTGATGGTGTGTGGCAGTGTGTGGGACTATTGAATGGAGTTGCTGCTAAAATTTAATTGGGAGTCCTTTTCTTGTTGTTGCTGTTGTCTAATTCTTGTGTAACAGATTCTTGAATGTCTTGACCACATTATCTGGAGTGTACAAACTACACATTGTGGCAGCTGCTAACAACATAGCAATTGTTTACATTCTAAAAGAATTGTTTGATGCAAGTATATCACTTCAAAACACCTATTTACAAGTTACTATGGTGATGGACCATCACCATAGCAACTTTAATAATTGTTCTGAAATGAATTGGTATTGTTAAAAGACCTTGCTTTCATGAGGACTCTGAAGGTTGTTCATGACGTGTGATAAGAGAACGTTGGAACTCACTTAGTATCTATTTCTATGCTTTAGGGAATGACATTCACCTAAAAGTGCAACAGTTTACCTGACAGTGTGTGTCATTTGTGAACTTGCCTCAAAATTATACACTATGGTCTATTCTATTAATAGCCACATGTTGCTGTGTGTACAGGCACCACTCACCTGCAGTCACCAACAGGACTATACTTCCTGCACTAATGTGGGGTAATATTAGCCCTGAATATGTTTATCTTTGTGTCTTCAAGTTACCATAGCGATTTATAATATTTGATGTCCCTCACACTTCTCAAGTCATTCAATTTTGCATGCTCAGTAGAAGGCAGTGTTGAAATCTCCACTCTACTCCATCATGGTTGATGCAACAACATATATCTGTTGTTAAGGACATACTTCTGTCTATGCTCAATACATAAATTGGTTCCACAGTTGATACTTGATTTCTATAAATAGAAAATTGAGTGGAGGGAGAGCAGCAATGATATAATAAATAGTTTTAACTTACTGTGGTACAGTGTCCATCTCTTTGTTTGGTTTGACTGATTGTGTTACTTATGTGAAGAATGAAGTTGCTAATGGAGGCTGCACTGCTCCCCACAGTGAGCAATCCATTCAGTATCAGTACACACTGTGTTGCTCAGGTTCAGACAGGGGCTGGAGAGAAGGTTGCATGTTTCTTGGCCATTTAAGCTCATCTTCATTTGTTTTACTTTACTAGAAAAATTTCTCTCTTAGGTATTATAGGATATAGTCTATAAACTGTGTACATCCATAGGCTTTTGCCGTGCCAACTTTGGTGGCTGTAGCTCATGATGTTTCGAAAGAAATGGCGCTCTAACAGTCACACAGGCAGACAATTCCCACATTTGTATTTGCTGAACAAGCTGTGTACACAATGAGTGTGTGTAAGACTGCTCATGGTAAACTGCTCAGTGTTGCAGAGACTTGTGGTGACTCATGGAGTAGATTAATGTGTTTTCCCCTGTGGTTCAGCACACATCCTGCCACTCCCCATGCATGTGGTGTACCTGCATGGAGGAAGGTCTCACATGCTGACTCAGGAGTTTTGTTCAGGTTCTGATAGACAACATCAATGAGGGTTCAATGAGGTGTCACGTGTGGGGAGGACTTCACTCCATGGGGTATCACCTACTGCAGTAGCTGTTGCAAACACAAGTAGTGCCAACAGCCCCCTCACATCTGTCCCCCTTACATCTGCCCCCCTCTCATCTGCCCCATTCATATCTGTCCCCCCTCACATCTGCCCTCCTCACATCTGCCCCCCTTACATCTGCTGCCTCTAACATCTGCCCTCCTCACATCTGCCCTCCTCACATCTGCCCTCCTCACATCTGCCCCCCTCACATCTGTCCACCCTCACATCTGCCCTCTTCACATCTGCCCCCCTTACATCTGCTGCCTCTCACATCTGCCCTCCTCACATCTGCCCTCCTCACATCTGCCCTCCTCACATCTGCCCCCCTCACATCTGTCCACCCTCACATCTGCCCACCCTCACATCTGCCCCCCCTCACATCTGCCCCCTTCACATCTGCCCCCCTCTCATCTGCCCCCTTCACATCTGCCCCCCTCTCATCTGTCCACCCTCACATCTGTCCACCCTCACATCTGCCCACCCTCACATCTGCCCCCCCTCTCATCTGCCCCCTTCACATTTGCCCCCCTCTCATCTGCCCCCTTCATATCTGTCCCCCCCCTCATATCTGCCCCCTCACATCTCCCTTCCCTCTCATCTGCCCCCCCCCCACCCCCTCACATCTGCCATGGCACACTGCTGATGAAGGGAATGTCCATGGCCTCTTCACTCAATTATATCTCTCTCTTAGATACATCCATTAATTCTGTGTGTATGTATTTACTATACTATGAAGTAATACCATTCATTACTTTTCTAAGACTGGAAGATAAAGAAATACAATAAAAAATATATATATAAAAAAAAATTAAGTTTCATGTCATATTTATCATGTTATTCTGCAAGTGTTGCATTCCTATTCAACACGGCATGTTGGGGGCATGCTCTGTGCATGCTCAGATTTTTTTTTTTTCCCCTGTGAAAATTGATTCTGTTCGGTGATGAACAGGAGAATGTTTTGGAGGAGGTTTTCTTCGCTGTTGCTTATTGCAATCTTAGCTTGTGTGAAGAGACTGCAAGTTTTAAAAAAAGAGAGGAAGAAAATATCAATGGCTGCTTTATGGAGAACAGTTAACACAATATGAGTAACAACTATCACATGCATTTTTGTCCACAAAAATATATCACATGATCATCACATGATATTGGTTGCTAGGAATTTTGTCTGCAATTTCTTATCAACTTTTTAATATGAAACAGGATTTCTTCTTCTTTTTTTTTGTATATAATTCTGACAGTGGATGGATAAATAAATAAAGACCCCCCCCCCCCACTTCCTTTTCCCACCTTATTCTGTTCCTTGCTTGTGGCAGTGTATTCCACTCTGTGTTTAAAACCCTGTGAGTGCACCAGCCTCCACCTATGTAGCAACCCTTGAGAATCCCCAACCCCCCCCCCCCCCCTCTGAGTTAACTGTGTGTGTGTGTGTGTGTGTGTGTGTGTGTGTGTGTGTGTGTGTGTGTGTGTGTGTGTGTGTGTGCAGGTGTTGTGCAGTGGTGGTATGTTGCTATTCCGGGACTACGGTCTGTATGACCACGCCCAGCTGAGATTCAGCAGAGGTCACAAGGTGCAAGAGAACTTCTACGTCCGACAGGATGGCACCAGAGTTTTCTTCTTCTCAGAAGGTAATCCTCTCCCTGGATTTCTATTAGTGTCACTGTGTGTATGTGTAATGGTCACCTTAGCAACCACTGATTCACAAATGAGATTAGTGTTGTGGCACATCTCCACACATTGAATCAGTTTGTCCGCCAAAAATGTTTCCATCTTCATGAAAAGAAAGGAAACAATGTGTTGAAAGAGAGAGAGCTCCTGTGCCCACATTGTGTCTCCTGAGTGTTGATTGTCTTCACTTGTTGGAGAGCAAGCCAGCGCACATGGAAGTTTGTATTGACGAGGTGGCTAATAGAACTTTGAACTCAGGCAGGTTGATAACTTGGTAGTTGGTGTGGATGCAACAGTCCAGGCAATTAAAAGTAATCTATTGTTGCATTTTAAATTGTATCAACAATTGCTAGGGAGATAAGTTGGTAAGGGTTGAAGTGATTAATAATTGTGTGTGTGTCTTAAGTTTGAGTCAGCAGTTGTGTCTACCCCTTAGCAGTTCAGTGTTGGGTTCATGTTGACACTACTTACCTTCAACTATCACTTCTGTTCTGCTTGAGGTTGGTTGGATACTTGACATCAGTTTGTTACACCTAATCTACTACTCTGAACTTTATTTGCCACTCAAGAGTGTTCAATGGAATAGTGATGTCAACTGAAGCCATTATATTTGAAGTTAAAAGTTATTGACAATTTCTTTGTGTGCAAAAAGTAAGGGGTTTTTTTTTTTTAATTGTTCTCTCTCTCCCTCTCTGCTATCTTGAAACCTGGGTATCCAATTTAGTGGTGAACTGCAGCTGAAAGTGCAAAGGTTTGCATCAACAGATTATCAGGGACAGCTACTGTACTCATGTTGTGTTTATTACAAGCCATGTAGCAAAAGGTAGTTTGCCTGTTTTCCTATTCATGTGTGTGCACATTCTTTTGTCTGTCCATTCACTCTCTAATATAATCATGGGGTTGAGAAAACTGCTGGGACCATTGGGATAGAGTTAGATATGAGCCCTTGGGGAGGGTGAGGGGGGGGGGGGGGGTGAGGGATGATTTTTACATAATTGAATTATATATTGCTGTATTTTTTGTTACTCTGTTTCAATTTGTGCATGACCACTGGGATTTAGAAAACCACAGAGCCAATTATGATAAAAATTTTGCATGAGCACATTGAGTGGAGTGGAAATTGATTTTTACATAATTAAATTTTGAATTGCAGTATTTATGCCTCTCTATCTCTATTTACAAACCACATATCGAAGTTTATTTAATTTTCACCTTGTGTTCACAAAATCTGTCCACTGTTTAATATCAATTACAATTACTTAATTGAAGTACTAATAACTAGTTATTGTAATTGTTTGAGTGGTCACTAACCCTACAAACCACACTACTAAATACACAGTCACCTGTATTACCATAAATGGAGCAAACAAACTATGAAGCACATGAACCCTGTACAACAGCAAAAATAAAAATGCATGGCACACATTGTGGGATTCCATCCTTGGATGGCTTCTGGTTCCACTTGTGATTGCTGATCACCACATGTTTTAATATGTGAACACTGTGTTGTTTGTTGTTCCTGCCCCCACAGAGAGATTGGCTGAGCTGGCGGAGTCCTCAGGGTTCCAAGTGGTTGAGAACACATACGTCCAGAGGCAGACAGTCAACCTCAAGGAAGGGGTGTGTGTTCCCCGTGTCTTCCTCCAGGCCAAACTCAGAAAGCCCATCCAGCTGGTCACACCTGATGAACTTGTGGAGGTGAACCCACTTGAGGTTGATGGTGTGACAACTGGAACCAGGAAAGACAAATAACCTTCAAACTGTATAGCCATCAACTCTCTTAGCCACACCCCTCACCATTAACAGAGGAGCTGGAGGCTTGGTAACATCTCATTAGTAACAAATAGTTCATAATTTTTTTAAATTATATCCAGATTAAATTCTAAAGAAATGCCATATTACATGATTATTTGTGTCTCTACACAATACGTACAGTATAGTGCCCTCATTGAATAAGAGTGGAGCATAATTACCACATGACCACTAATGTTCTATTTTTATAGACTCCAGAATGGTTCAAATATCAATATAAGTGAAAGTCCATGAGTTGAACTATTCCTTGGAGTGTTTTGGTAGTTCATCTGACAAGCAAACACATGTGGCCATCATGGAGATGACTATGGATGTGATATTTCTAATCTTAGTCAAACATGGCTATTTCCTCTACCTCAGTTTCTGTGTCCAGAGAAGCTAATGTGATAATGACGATCAATAGCAACCTCATGACAACCATCAGGTGTGAGATACACAGGATATGTGTGGCTCAACATCCTCACTCTGACACCCATCTCTTCCCACCCCCCACCCCCCCCCCCCCACACACACACACACAAACAAATACATGTCATAGAATCATAATGAACTCATCATTTTGTGAAACAGAATTTATTGCCCAGCACATATATTGATATTTTGTATGCATGCATGTGTATTTGCTATGCATTCCTTCTGTTTTGAAGCTTCAGGGTTAAGGCAGTTATCAAAAGTGTAAATTCAGCTGTGTCTGCCATGGTGTGGTTAGTTAATTTTGATTTGATAAAGTTTTGTTGCAGCAAGCTAAACTGCAAGCAATAGCCATTTCAGACTAACTCATGAGCTACAGTGTTGAAGCAGCTATATTGAAAAAGGAAGGGATGGATTGTGTTGCATGCAAGTGGAGGTTCAGTGAGTGCACAGTCTAGTTTCAGTTGAATACATGAGTATCAAAAGGTTAATGCAGAAAAGAAGGGAGAAAACTTTAATAGTAAAGTTATTGTCTTAGCTCTTTTTTTTTTTTTTTTTTTTTTTTGCAAATATCCCCAATGACATTCCACTTGACTGCAAACTTATAATGGAACAAGCTTGAGGTGGACAGGTGGTTGTGTGCCAGTGGCATAATCATCGAGAATAAATGCTTCATGAATGGCCAAATGAATCAGAATTAGGAGACCTTTGCTTTGCACAATAGATGAGGAATTAATGTACACAAATAGGGGAAGAAGGGGGATATCTGGTCAGACTCTGAGGAAGGTGGGAGCTGACCCACTGGCAACTCTGTGTAGCTGCACCCAGAGTTAGTAACTCTCCTCAACTCAACATTGCCATCAACAGGTCCTCTGATATAAAAGACCACAACAACAACAAAAAAAGTTTACCACGAAATTTGTAACAATCAACAGATTTATGACTGACCATGTTGTTGATTCAGTTGCAGGAAATTGAAGGTCAAAAACCTTGCAAGTAAAGCTGCAATGGGTCCTCCACTTTTGGAGAAAAATAGGTCATATTGTAAGTTACTTTCCTCCCCCATCAACTCCTCATTTTGAAGAAAGGGATCATCATTTTATAAATTCCCTCAACACTTGAAATACTTCTATAAAATTTTAATTTTTTTATTTGAACAGCCTAAAACAAAAATGACAAACCTAAACAAGAAAAAAAAAAGGGAGGCACATACACATGTGGAAACAATCTTCCATATGCCATAAAGAAAAACAAATTTTAATTTGGTTTAAGAGGGACTACTATTATTATCCTATTATAATTGAGCTGAAGTAGGCAGTCCGTCTATAACCCCTACTCCTCCCTCATTCTCTGGGAGTATTGTCCCCAAACTTTCTCTGACATTCAGAGGCCCAAGGATGGTGTTAAGGGGGGGGGGGGGGGGGATAATTTTTTTTGCCATTTTTGGCATAATTCGAACAATGGCTGATTCAAAGGGTTTTTGGATGGAGATATCCTCCTCCACCCATTAGTGGGGAAAATACCAATCCAAGATTTTAAAGGGAGAATAGTGTTTAAAGAATGACAAAACAGCATTACATAAAGCTTATAGACTAAAAAAAGGGGAAATAGTTATATAAAATAATACATTCACTTCTACTCATAACTGTTTGAGAATTAAAGTGAACTCATTAAAAAAAAAATTACAGTAATTATTACTCAAGTAAGTTGAAAATTAATTTAATACACACCCCAACCTTTCCTCAACACTTCAAAGTGCTGTCTACACGACCACAGATTTATCTCCACCCCTATCAGCTCTCCCCCCCCTCCCATCAGCCCATATTCCTAATCATCAGTTGAAAGTCAAACTATTATTTCTCAACCAACCAAACATTCAGCACCCAACTCCCACGCCTACCCCCACCTAAAAATCCTAATAAAAAAACTTGAAAAAAAAAAAAAAAAAAAAAACCCACCACCAATTAATCTTCTTCCATCCACACACCATTAAAAAAAACCCAATTAAAAAAAAGGAAAAAGAAGCTTATTCACTATGTAAATATATATACAGCACCATGTGCACAATTGAATTAAATAATGAACATTAAAAATGAACTCCATAATCCACACCAATGTAGTCTACATGTTCCCTATCATACTGCTATACACACTATCACACTCCAAAACTTACACCAGTTTATTATTATTTTTTGCTTAATTTTTTCTTTCTTAGCCCACAGCTTTCAGCTAACACAGGGTGGCAAATTTCTGTGGGTCAGCACATTTTCCTGAGATGGAATGCTAGGAAACCAGTGCCATTTCCCTAGAGACACCGATGGAAGGCTATTTAGGTGGCACAGGTGTAGATGGAAGGCAGGTGACTAGTTCATTATTCAATTTCTATATTGTAACATTGAATGTTTTGTCACCCAAATCATCAAATAATTAAGAACATTAATTATCTCAACAAAATACAACAAAATTGAACAAACATTTAAAATTGAAAACTTAGCAAAATTAAACTACCCCCCCCCCCCCCCCCACCCCCAAATAATTCTATTAGAATTAAGTTAATGTTGTCTGTCTGTCTGTCAGTCTGTCTGATAGCTGGACACTTATACAAACTAATAGGTACATAAAAGTACAAATAAATAATTTATGAATAAAGTCCTCCTGTAAGATGTCCTCCAGAAAGAATTGTCTTACAGTAAGACATTTGATCCAGTAAGACGTTTGATCCAGTAAGACATTTGATCCAGTAAGACATGTCCTCCAGTAAAAGATGTACACCCATGAGACATGTCCTCCAGTAATACATTTTCTCCTGTAAGATGTCCTCCAGCAACATCTCATCCGTTACATATATATATATATATCATCCAGAAAAAAATCCTCCTGTAAGACATGTCCTCTTCTAAGACACATCTTCCCTTAACACACGTCTTCCCTTAACACACGTCTTCCCTTAACACACGTCTTCCCTTAACACACGTCTTCCCTTAACACACGTCTCCAATGAGACATGTCCTTCTGTAAGACATATTCACTCATAAGACATGTCTTCCCATAAAACATGTCCTATAGTGAGATATATCCTCCCATAAGACATGTCCTCCAGCAAGAAATGTCCTCCCTTGAGTAAGATTCTTCCGTAAGACATGTTGTCCAATAAGAATATCATCACGTAAGACATGTCCTCCATAAGACATGTCCTCCTGTAAGACAATTTTGTGACCACAGCCCATGCGTGCTAGATATTGAAATATAAACAGTGTCCTCAGAATCTCATTGAACTTGTTAATTGCAAAACTTACTATATGAAAGGAAATAGGAAAGGGATGATACAGAATAAAATGTCCACCACATAGTCATTGCACAGGATTTTAGAACACACAGAACTCACAATATCATTAAAAATAATACAAAGTGTGCATGGTGTGTGTGTGTGTGTGTGTGTGTGCGCGCGCAAGTACTACCAACATAAGTGTAGTGAGTGAGTGTGGTGAGTTAAGAGTCGATGTAAGTGTATAGTCCTGCGGAGTCATCGTCATAACTGTCCATGGCTCTGGTTGGCTGGCCACGCCCACCTCTATACCCTGTGCCTCCACCAGCACTTGAATGGCTGTATCCACCTGCACCACCACCAGACAGGCCACTGCCACTATAGCTGCCCCCACCTGTATCACTCCACTCACCTGGCACATGCACACACACGCAAGATGAATCAATCAACAATAGTCAACTTTGCCACCATAAGCAATTTATACAGAAGGGAATGTATGGACGGGTGTGGCCACACTTTAACCTCTATACCATAACCCTGGGTGCCATGAATCCTGACCTCTGTGCCAAAGAGATGGGAATCCTAGTAAGTTTCGGTGTCTAACTCTCATAATGAAAGACAAAATACCAAATAAATCATTCTATCAACCAAGCACTGCTCTATCTACCTATTACCTGTGTGTGTGTGTGTGTGTGTGTGTGTGTGTGTGTGTGTGTGTGTGTGTGTGTGTGTGTGTGTGTGTGTGTGTGTGTCAGGATTTCATCATACAGTTAAGTAAACTCGACCTGTTCTCTAAATTAACACTCTAATTTACAATATAAAAAATTGTACACACACACAAACATAGCACGCACAGACACACAGCATGCACACACATATTCACTAACTTGCATAACTTGTGGTAGGTTCAGCCTTCTCCCTGGCCAGTCTTCCTTTGACCAAATTCCTCTTGGACGGAGGCACAAGTCGAGAGGGCAGTTTGTCTGGAAGGTCATTCCCTGTAAGCTTGTGGTCGATAAGGAACATGGCAACAGAGAACTCATCCCTGTCCAGCTGTCCATCCTGGTCAATGTCCGCCAGAGCCCAGATCCTGCGCAGCACAGAACTTGGGAGTTTTGACTTCATCATTTGCTCACGAGCAGTGCCACCTGTTGGGATGGAATGGTTGGTGGGTTGGGCATGACAACACTGCCAGCAATAACTGAACACATGGTACTGTACTACATCTTTATACACTGAACTGTGGAACAGGTTGTCATGGCAATGTGAGTCCCCCCCCCCCCCCCCACCCAAAGCACAACTAGAGGGTAATCACACACAAATACACACATACCAACACACAACCACATACACGCAGGTGGGGTACATAATTACACAGAGCAGTACAAGCTTCCATAAGGTCACCTCCCCTGAGCAAACTACAAGCATGTACCCTTTATCCGAAAAAATAAAACAAAACAAATCTTTCATTGGGAAATCTTAACTTCTTCCCTTGATTATTACCTGAAAGTCTTCCATCTGGAGATATACAAAGTCGATCAAAGATGGCGTCATAACGTGCGGCGTCTGGAGCAACAATCCATCCTTCTTCAACCATAGGATTGGAAGGCCTCGTTAGATCCTCCTTTCCAGAGAAAGGGTCGCTATCAGAATATCCAAAAGCACCACCCTTGATCCTGCGATCCTTGGACATTTCTTCCTCTCTGGGTAGCATCCGGGACAGCCTGGATATGTCTACAGACAACATCTCATCAACCTGCTCAATCAGTCGAACATTGAGTCTGGGAAACTTGGTGAAATCATACTCCGCAAGTCTGTCTTTCATGTGCTTCAGAGCCGGGAAATCTCCCACAGGAATCTGCTTTGACTTGTGAAGAGATAGGAACACCTGATCCAGCTGATCGATGAGGTTGTCCTTCTTTGATTGCTTACCAAACATTGAGGGCATCTCATTACGGAGGTGGTTGAGAATGAACGCCTGCACTTTAGCTAGACGGGCTCTCTTGATGAGTTCATCTAACTTCCTCACAGCGGACGAGCGTGGCAGTCGCTGTATGTCAATAAATAAATCATCGTGTTCGGCTTCAAATAGAGATTGATTTTCCACATTTTGCCGTGGTTTATCCCAGAAGGACCCGATGTACACTCTAATGACTTCCGGAGTTCCCAACACTTTGCCGAGTGACCACATGAGTGCTCCATAGACACGCATCAACTGCTGGATGGTAATCATGTCCGACTTATTCAGGATGATGCGTATCTTACTGTGGTTCTTCTTGATGATGTCGATGACACGACGGAATTCATCAGAAATGTCGAGCTTGTGTGCGTCAAACAGCAAGATGATCATGTCCGACCGCTCAGAGAACCAACCAATCACTCCTTCAAAGTCATACCCTCTGTGCAGCCTCTGTTTCTCCCCGGATAAGATCCCGGGAGTGTCGATAAGTGTGATACTCTCAAGGACAGGACAGGGCAAGAAGGAAGCCTCCAGCTTTGATAGGAAAGAGTTGCCATAGGCTTGCAATCCTTTGAATTGATATTTTGGGTCTACAGTGAGAGCATTGCCAGGAGTGATGTGCTCTGTGGAGCCATTCATGATAGCCATGAAGCGATCTGTGGTGGGCTCAGGTCCAATTCTGATTCCAGGAAAGTCCCGTTCCAGGAGGTAGCGGATGAATGTCGTCTTTCCGGTGGAGTATTGACCAATCAGAAGCACTATTGGCTTGGCGTCAAAGTCACCAGCATTCATATAAGGAGAGTGAAATTCACCAAACATACAGTTCTTTTCCAAAGGTAAGAGCTTCATGCGGTACATGTCCTTGACGCCATCGAGCACAGAGCTATACACCTGGGCCTCTTCCTCCTTCTTCTGGCCCTTTAGCCATGAGAACATTCTCTCTTAGATAAGCAGAGGACACTCTGGAGGGGAGAGAGTCAAACAAGGGGATGGAAGAGAGTTAAACAAGGGGGGGGGGGGGGGGAGGGAGGGAAGAATTGAAGGTATTGAAGAAAAACACAAAGAAAAATGTGTGAATGTGAATGTTGCAGCACATGCTCAGAAGTGTGCATCATGTGACAAAAAAAATACACTACCCAATGAGAACTCGTGAGTGAGTGAGTGAGTGAGTGAGTGAGTGAGTGAGTGAGTGAGTGAGTGAGTGAGTGAGTGAGTGAGTGAGTGAGTGAGTGAGTGAGTGAGTGAGTGAGTGAGTGAGTTAGTTCTGACTGCACACAACCAGGGAAACTTATGACCATCATTATATTTAGTCAGCATACACCACCCACCCACACTCTCACTACAAGGCCTCACTACTACCTGTGCAAGCAAATGTAGATAGATGCTACAAAAAAAAAATAGAACCTCTACCTCAGTTATAGCCCCAAGGTTAGGGAGGTTAGAAACTGACTGCTCAACCAAATGGCACACTGAAACAATAACAACAAGTTGAGTAGCACCAACTTTCCGTAAATATGCCCACCAATAGTCTCACAAAGTATATAATTTTCCTTGGATATGCCCACCTGACTAATAATATTCCTTAGCATGTCAATGACCCAGGGAAATAAGAGAAATATAAAATTGGGAGCAGTTGCAAATTTATCGTGAATTACAAAGATGAAGAAGTGTCGAAACAGCTAAATAGTTGCAGAATGCCAGCATACTATCACGTATGCAGTCAGTTACAGTGTGTGGGGGAATAGAACATTTCATCAAATAGTTTTAGTGAACCAAATAAATCTACATAATTATGTATGACATCATTATGACATCATAGCCTCAGAGCTATGATTATTACAGAGTTAACACACCCCAAGGGGGTCATAACTCTGAGATTTCATGGCAGTGTAATAATAATTACATAATATCTAGCCTGCCAACATCATAAATTTGTTATGTTCCTAATTCATAATTACAAAGTACACAAATGAGAAATCATGTTTAGTACTAATTGCAACACGCCCCCAGGCCAATAGATAGTGTCTCCAGACTGGAGGCAGTCCAGTGAGTGGTTACCAGGACACTTCAACAGTTACTCCAGCAACCTCGACCAACCTCTGAGTCTGATATCAACATTCTGACAACAGCTCATGAAAAATTGACCGGAGTCATCAGACATACAATTTCTCAACTAACAATATACATGGCTAACACACAGATACTCTAAAATGGACTAACTAACCTTCCTTTCAGGAAATATAACTAAAATTTGTTTGATATTTAATGATACAAGAAGTGGCAGACCACAGACTCTTGCTACATTAGGAAAATGTCATTTTACAAACATTTAAAATTTTAAGAAATGTAGCTCTTGGGACAGTTCACACTTGAGATCACTGTAGCTCTACAAACAGTTGAGCCTTGAAAGCTGTTGCCCAACAGACGAGTGCAAGCTGGTACATGAGAAAGCTGTAGCTACACATGCACTGTGTTCCATAACTCAATGGTAGCAACAAGACAGTTGAGGAGAATATAATTGAAGATAAACTGATGCATTCCCCCTCCCTACCCTATTTCTTCTCTAGCACTTTCCTGATTCTCTACTGCATGGAATCCAGTCTACAATAAAACATAACACAACACAAGGAATTGAAGTCCAAATCTGTGTTGCGTCTCCACATCCTATTGCAGCCCAGGCTTTAGTCAACCTATTCATTAGCCTCACTATATTTACAGCCTCCCTGGTTCAGTATCTCATCTTGTCAAGTACATCTATTTGAAAAGCACCCTTTGTGTATTCCCTGGTTTAATACATCATATTTAGAAGTGTGTGTAGTAGTCTTTAATTGCCTGCCTAGTTCATAACCCTTAATTTAATAACCTGACTTAACCTTTAACCTGGAACAATACAGACTATTCTTATGCACCCCACAGCTCTGGTGGGCACATGCCATAATGTACAGCAATGTAAGGCCTGTTAGGAGCTTCGATATGGTTGTCCTGGCTTTGGATCAATGTGTTGTGGTTTTTAATAGAGCAGACCTAAAGCATGACCCCATTCCAGGTCGCACCACCATATATTGCTAGGTCACGTCATAAAGTATTGTTTATTTTCATTAGGAAAAGTGAAGAACCACACAGAACTGATTTGTACTGTACATCTTAATTGAGAGAGCAGCAACCATCATCAAAGTTGTTGTTTTTCATTTCATTTTTGTGTAGTTCAATTATGATATTTAATAATGATGTGGCATTATGATATTCAGCTCTGAGAACTGCACATTGGAATAAAGATTGCTGATGTTAACTAGTTCATCAATGACTTGCACTCCGACTCTGTGGTCACAATGCACCAGTATGACAGAGGATGACTAAGGCCTACTGTAAATCCCTCTCAAAGGAGTTTTAAGAATCTATGAAGACTGTTCTGGGGTTGAGGCTAATTATGGCAATAAAGAGCAACAACTGCTGCAGGCTCTTGCTGTGTGCCCTATGCATGCAACCCAGCAGCTGAGCATAGTCACACATAGCACAAGTTCAGGAGGGGGAAAATAATTAGATCTAGCATTGGTACCAACAGGGAATTAAAATTTTTTTAAATTTTTTCTTTCACATCCTAATAATTACCTTTGAATTAAACAAAAAAAAATTGCATAGAAAGATAATTAATATGTCATAACTGTAAAATAGAATCACCTTCTAGACATGCACTATTATTAATGAACTGGTGGTTATAACCAATTGGCATATATATATATATATATATATATATATATATATATGTGGACACTGAGTTCCAACAGCCAAAAAAAAGTTGGATGTTCTCAGAACCATACAGATTACCCACCAAAATACCCCCCACCCCGGGAGTCTCCAGTTCGTATGCTAAGCCCTACACTTACGAAATGAAGATCCTAGCAGTCCCTCCGCTGGTAGCAATTGGCCCAGGTATATATTTTAGATAGACAAGCACTCGGAGCAGGAAGAGCAGAAAACCTGCGGTTATCACCTCTAATACCAACTCGGGAAAAGGGTCGCTTACAAATGTTCAAGTCACGAGATAATGACGTTGCATTCCATTGGTCTTGGCTGGCGGGGATATGAAATTCGTACCTTACCTTCCATTCTGGAGTTGTTAATTTTACAGTTTTGATCTTCCTGTAATCACCAGTAGTGAAAATGCCCCGAGAGATAATTACCATCCAACTCGGACAATGTGGAAATCAAAGTAAGAGATATACTTACAGCCCTGTAGTGCATAGTAGCTGCTTAGAAGTCCAGTTATTATAGGGAAGACCTATAAGAGACATTGTTAATGCTATTAAGAACTATTAGAGAATTTTAATCACCACCTGGAAAGTAAATTCCTTACATCTTATGATTGGAATTATTTGCTCTCTATATTCACCAGTGGTCCCTATGTTTACCCAACACAGAACAAATGAATAAGATCAAATTCCATGCTATTCTTGGTCCTGTCTATTCAGCATTCATGAGTGTCTAGATTTTTTAAATACCATTTTTTTTTGGCATGATCTCCCTAAAATCACATTTCCACTTCATTATTACTAAAGAGATTATATTACTTCATAAATTGTTCAATATTTCCTTATGTTGTTGGATCAGTTGGCATGGAGTTCTGGAAGCAGCTGTGTGCTGAGCATGGCATCAACCCAGGTAAGACCAATGGCCCATAACACTGTCTGACCTGCCATAGACTGGTACAAGCAATAGGAATGATAATAGGTATTCACATTGTGTGAGTTGGTGTTTTTTGTTGTTGTTTATTATTATTTTTTAAATCGAGGATTTCTTCATTGTAATATTTAATTAGTGTTTGTTGCAATGTTGATTTAACAGATTTAATATATTTGTAGCACTAAGTACAGAAACTGGCTTAGAGAGATCTTTTCTGATATGCATCATGTGAGATAGATAACGTCCTCCTTTGATAATGGTGTCCAACAGGGGCTAAGGGCCTTGTAGCATCCCATCAACTCTCCGCCCAACCCCCCCCCCCACCCCACCCCCTATCGATATCCAGCCTGTTGATTGACTATCCTCTGGCACTTCAGTGGATTATCCAGATACATGCAGACAGTGTTTAAAAGAGTAATCATTACATGTAGGGAAGGGCTAGTCAGTGTGTGATGCCACTATGATCATTATCATGGAGTAGATCAAAGAAAATGGTGGATGGTCGCTTGCCGTTCTGTCTGGGTTCTACTTGTTCATTTGTTATTGTTATTATTATCATTATTATTATTATTTCTGTATTATTTATTTATTGTTGCCTATCTGTTCCTTCCTGCCAGAGGGAATATTGGAAGACTTCGTGGTGGAGGGAATTGACAGGAAAGATGTCTTCTTTTATCAGGTACAAACATTTTATTTTGGGAAGGAAAAGTAGGTAAAGGGGTGGAGATGCAAAACCTATATGGTGGGAGGACATATCCAGCCTTAAACCCGTCCCCCTGTGCTGGCCAAAGGTCTTTGTATTGTGTGAGTGGGGGCTATGCCAGTTCTTGTAGTGTAGACTTATGCACAAAACTTATTACATTCTGGGTGAGTGTGTGTGGGTGGTGGGTGTGGTTGGCACTGTAGTGGGTAAGAGTGTGCAGGTCACATGCCTCCTGGTCCGGGGGGGGGGGGGGGGGAAGACAGCTCTCAATAGACAGAGGACCACTGCCTCAGTCACCTCAAGTGATGTGGTAGCTGCAGAGGTGAGCATGTGCACTGCTGGTCTTTCCTCCAGATAGGTGGGGACAGTCAGTGGTCATGTGACTCTATCAGTGGTCATGTGACTCTGACAGTGCACACTCTGCCCTTTAGAGGCTGGGCCAACCTGACTGCTACGAGCATAGAATCAAATGGAGGGGGTGGATGGAAGCCTGCATAGGGAGAGGGGAGTAGAGGGTGAGGGCAGACAGATGTGGAGGTGAGTAATGGACAGAGTGTGGACCGTTCAGTTCAATAAACAACTTCTAAAACTTTAATACTGTAGAGGAAAATATTATACATTGTCATGATAGTTGCAAATACATATTGTTACCATATTGTGTAATGCCATAGTCATTAATTTGGACTTGTTCTTTTATCACTCTAGAACAATTTCAACAAAAAGATAAGATCACTAGCATCCCCCCCCCCCTCCCCACATACACAGGCAGATGACGAGCACTATATCCCCAGGGCAGTTCTGCTGGACCTTGAACCCAGGGTGATCCATGGTATTCTCAGCTCTCCCTATGCCAAGCTCTACAACCAGGAGAACATCTACATGTCCGAGCATGGAGGAGGGGCCGGCAACAACTGGGCCAGTGGCTATGCTCAGGTACACGTGTGTGTGTGTGTGTGTGTGTGTGTGTGTGTGTGTGTGTGTGTGTGTGTGTGTGTGTGTGTGTGTGTGTGTGTGTGTGTGTGTGTGTGTGTGTGTGTAGTGTTTGTGTGTGCATGTGTGAGTGAGAGTGGGTATATGTGCATGTGTGATGGTGCAAGGCTGTAGATAAGGGGTTACTTGGAGTGCTATAGCACCCAAAAAAATTTTGGGGAAAAAACAAACAAAAACAAACAAACAAACAGACAAAAGAAACCAGATGACGAGAACCATAGGTGTAAAAGCATGAGGTCACTTGTGCTGGTTTATTGGGATACTCCCCACCCAGCACAGACCTTGACTATGACCTGCCAGACTGACACTGCTTGCAACATAGACAGTCCCGGTGAGTCTAATAGAGTATCATGTCACAGGATCTGTTGAAAATGGTTGAAACATGAACACCTGTCCTGTCCAAAGCAAGGTAAGGGAGAAGTATTAAGTTACAGAGGGTCAGAATTTGATGAAAATGACTGTATCAACACTGCCAGAGTATCAGGTCAGAATAGCCTTTTTGCCTGTTTTTGGCAGAAAACTGAAATGTTTGGCAAAAATTGGAGTGTGAAATTCATATCCATCAGTACCAAGAAAATGTGGAGTACCAACACTGTATGAAGTGGGTACATAATTCCTACGAGAGGGATCAGTGGAAGATTAATATAGACATATTTTGCTATGAAAAGATTAATCATGTTGTCCAAGTGATCCATTTAAGATTTAATCAAGATGGATACAAAGTTATTTGTATGTTGTACGATCTGCTTTGCTGCTAATTATGTTTTCACACCTTATGCTGATGGCTTGGATCAGCAAGTGCTGGCTCTACAGTTGTGTGTTCTACAGTGAACTCAAAACTGAAAAAAAGGACAGTAAGACTAGAGTTGTTCTGAAACTTTTGCAGTCTCTTATCGAGTATGAACACACCGTTCTATTCCATCATGATTTAGCTGGTAAAATTTATCTTGCTTATGCCAGTAACAAATGCCATCAGTGAGAGGTCATACAGTGCTCTACAGAGGTTAGAAAACCTGGCTAAGAAGTAGTATGCAGCAGTCTAGGCTAAACTGGTGCGTGATCCTTTGCCATGTTTATAAATATTTAACTGATATGCTTGAGACTTGATAATGTAAAAAATCAAATTACTAGCCAGAAATCTAGTGCCAGAATATTATTGGCAAGTTTGACTAAATGACTTATTAATCTCAGTTTTGGTGTAGCTAAATGTATTTTTTTTTAAATATTTTAAATTCGGATTAACCTTCTTTTCAACCTTTTGGGACACCCGAAAATTATTTTATTTTATTATTTTTTACTTTTGCACATCACACCCCCCCCCCCCCCCTGTAAGTTGCACCACAGAGAGCCATCAATCCCACACCCCAAACCTGATAGCACCCCCCAAATTTTTTATATTTACAGCCCTGGTGTGTGTGCGCGTGCACGCGCATGTGTGTGCGTGCGTGTGTGTGTGACAATAGTCGGCATGTCGATGATACCCAACTGTAGTTGTAACCAATGGAGTGTGTTAATGTGTACATATTGTCTATCTGTAGGATAATACCTGATGTGGTCGGAGTACAATCTATGGGATGTGCTCTATATGGAGTGCTGTCAAATGTGACAGTGTGTGGGCAGGTAATATGGCATATTTCAATCCCCTATAGGCTGAAAGGTTGACGGAGGAGATCTTTGACATCCTGGATAGAGAGGCAGACAACAGTGACAGCCTGGAGGGGTTTGTGCTGTGTCACTCCATAGCCGGAGGCACTGGGTCGGGTATGGGCTCCTACCTGTTGGAGAAGCTGAATGACAGGTGGGTTGGTGTGCTCTTATAGAGAAATATATACAAAGTGTCTCCTGTAGCCAGTAGGCAGACCGAGTCGTGGATAGCACAAATACTAGTTGAAGTGTGTGGTGTGACTAATAACTTACAGGGTGAGCCTGTGCAGTACAGAGGTTCTTTATCATTTAAAACTTTGCAGATATGATGACATTGAAACTCTGAAACACCTCATCTTCCATTGGAAATAGCTCTTCACAAGCCGTGTAGCGGAAGCGTATTGTTTCACATTGTGTGTGTGCATGTTTCTGTGCGTCCATTGAACCGTCCATGCTCTAATTTCAGTTGGAATTTCTTAAAGTATAAATAACATTAATTGTCATTTAACTAGTCATTGTCATTGTTTGAGTGTTACACTAACCCTGCAAATCACACTATGTACACACACAGTCACTCTGTAATGCCATAAATGAAGTCTACACAACAATGAGCCATGTGAACCCTCAGAACAGCAAAAGTACGAATGTACTGCACTGCTTGTGGGATTCCATCTTTAGATGTCTCTGATCTATTTTGTGAATGTTACAATGGAACTGCTTTTGTATTCAGAGATGTTCTGATTTATTGCTTAGTGAGCAACACTGTACAACAGAGCATCTCCGACCACAATGAAAAAAAATTTCAACTGGGTTCCAATATTGGAAATATTCATATTATTGGGTGCTAATGTATGCCACGATTAATTTTAGTGTAGAGATGCTGTGAATAGATGTAATAGCTGTGTGTTCAACACTGTTGCTTGGATGTTGCTGAGGACAGAGGAAGAGTAGAGAGTGCAGCAGCCGCCATGTTCAGTCCACAGGGAGAAGACAGGACACAGTGCTAAGCAGTGTTTTTATCACATATACTCTTTGAAAAGACCACTAGTGACTGTCTATAGAGAAGGTGGCTTGGTCAATGAAGTGTTGGCAGAAAGAACTGAACAGTCGTTTGAAGACAGTCTCTCATGCTCGGACATTGAGCAAGGAATAAGCTACTACAGAGATGTTTTGTTGAAGAGCTAATTAGTACTCTTCAAATAATAGAATCCCTTGAACAGATTTCTTTGAATGATGCTCCTCCAATAGAGGCAGCTGTTTAATACGAATCACTTTACTGCACCAGCAATTGGTAATGTAGTTGTTGCTAGTTGTAGTGGTAGTTGTTGCTAGTTGTAGTGGCACTAGCTGACCTGCTGGAGGGGGGGGAGGCATGTGTCCCCACACCTCAAAAGAGGAATGGATGGTGTGGATGAGTTGGAGAGCAGGGAGGGCTGACATGGGTGTGACATGGGTGTGGCCTCCATACTGACAAGGGTGGACATTCTGGAGATGGAGGTATTCCTGCCTCAACAGGAATGGAGGTGGAGTTGCAACTCTGGGGACTGGCACTAACACATTTCTCTTGATTAATTCAAATTAGTGTAATTCTTTCTTCTTTTTTCATTTTTTCCTCTGAGCTAGCATCAGCCCCACTGTGCCATGTGTGGGCATCTATCTTGACTACTGAAGTAAACTGGGTAGTGATTAGTCGTTGGCTCTGTTTTTGTATGGGTGTTTAATGATGTGTCCATCATATAACTAGGAAAGGCACATCTCAGTCAAGTAGTACCAACCACATCTGTGTAATGACCATCTTGAATTGTGATTAGGGACCACACAGTGTGTGTGTGTGTGTGTGTGTGTGTGTGTGTGTGTGTGTGTGTGTGTGTGTGTGTGGTGAGTGTGTGTGTGCGCGTGTGCGTGTATCCACCAGTATGCATTCCCTAATTCCCTGTCCTATGTATGAACTTGCAGGAGATATCAGTCTTAGATGAACAAGTTGGTTCAATTTTCACGTTCTAAACAAAATAATAAATCATTTATAAGTTAGGCACTACAAAATGGATACATAGTTAAATATTGCACATGATGGTATTAGTTGCAGTTAGTGTCACATGATCTGTTGCTCTGTGTTCATGCATCTGCTGCTACTGCTGCAGGTACCCAAAGAAGTTGATCCAAACCTACTCCGTGTTCCCTAATTTGGTATGTTTGACTAGTCGGTCATATTGTTTGGGTCATACTCATTGCTTGGTTTTAATTTAGTGTTTCACTTCCTCCCCCTCCTCCTCTTCGTCCTTCCCTCCAGAATGAGATCAGTGATGTAGTGGTCCAACCCTATAACTCCATTCTCACTCTGAAGAGGCTGACTTTGCACGCTGACTGTGTGGTGAGTCTACGGCTCGTCTCACAGCTAAAATAAACCTCGATCCCACAATCATCTCCATCACAGCAGCTGTGTGTGTGTGTGTGTGTGTGTGTGTGTGTGTGTGTGTGTGTGTGTGTGTGTGTGTGTGTGTGTGTGTGTGTGTGTGTGCATTGTTGGTAAAGGTGTAATATATTTATATATTTGTGACAATTCTGCATCTGTTTGTGATCATGTGAATGTCATGTGACATCACAGGTGGTGCTGGATAACACAGCTTTGAACAGAATAGCGGCTGAGAGACTGAGAATTCCTAAACCAACCTTGTCACAGATCAACCAACTGGTATGTGCAATACAAGAAATATTTATGAATTAACTAATGAATTATTTCTTTGCATGCTTATTTATAAATAATAAATTTATATATAATTTATTTTTCTTCTCAGATCCTAGTGTTAGTATCATGCTAGAACTCACATAATTAGTGTAATTCTGCATAACTCACCCACCACCCCACAGAGTGGATTACTCCATGTATATCTATCAGCCACGACATTGACATAGTTGCTGGTTGGATGGATAGTGATAGTGTTGTTGGTCTTGTGTGTGTGTGTGTGTGTGTGTGTGTGTGTGTGTGCGCGTGCGTGTGCATGTGTGTGCATGTGTGTGTGTGCGTGTGTGTGCGTGTGTGTGCGTGTGTGTGCGTGTGTGTGTGCACGCACACACACACACACACACACTAGGTCTCTACCATCATGGCTGCCAGTACCACGACCCTCCGTTACCCTGGTTACATGAATAACGATTTGATTGGTCTGATAGCATCTCTCATCCCAACACCACGCCTCCATTACCTCATGACAGGGTACACCCCCTTGACCACAGACACCCAGGTACACATGATGCCTGTGATGATTGGTCACATGATACTAATTTTTATCATGTGATGTTTAGTAGTTCACTTATTAATTTTAATGGTATACAAATAACAATAAATAATAATGATAGTTTATTTGATGGGTAATTTATTATTTGTTTCCTGTTACACACGATCCATTCATGACTGCCACATGAGTAATGTTGAGCATGACTATCTGTATGAACATTCCTCCCTCTACTGTAATTACAAGCCATGTAAGCGAAAGCTCATTTTGTTTTAACCTTGTGTATGTGCACAATTCTGTCTGTCTGTCCATTCTCATTTCAATTACTTAATCGAAGTATAAATTATAGTAACTGTAATTGAATTACACATTCCTAACTAGTTATATTAAATTGAGTGGTACACTAACCCTGCAATCCACACTGTAAACACACTCGGTCACTCCAAATGATCTTAAATGAGGCCAGCAAAACTGTAAGCCACACGAGCCCTATATAACAGAAAAAATATTAGTATACAACGTAGCTCATGGGATTCCATCCTCAGATGGCTCCTAGATTCAATATTGATTCCCAAATTGTATTCATAGTTGCTTGTTTAGAAATGATCAACAGAACTCAGCTAGTGATACACCAGATGTGGGTCACAGTTGTTGGTGTGGTCTGGTAGTGTGGGTCCACCTTGCTCCCTGCCAGGCACACTCACACTCTTGACTGCTGTGGCCATGTTGGCTGTGGTTGGTCTGTGCTCACTTTGCAGAGTTAGTGGGGGACCCCTGGCTCTATGCCAGTGAGCATGAGTGTGGCCAGTGGGGTTGTGCGTGGCAATGGCCAAGTGATAAGATATGATTAGCATGTGTTGACAATATTATGGATGGTCGAGTTGTTGAGCCTGACTGGGTCAGCAATGACGGGGCATCTTCACTGAGTGAATGATTGATAGATCAATTATGCCATAGAAAGAACCACAACTAAATCTTACAGTTATTGATTGGTTTTGCATCTGTTGTATCATTAATCTGATAGTTTTAGATCTGATGTATATTAGTGTATAAATAATTTCATATTTTCTACAGTGAATAAAGGCATCGTGAACTGTACATCAGGAAAAGTGTGTCGTCATTCTAATAAACACACTTGTTTGTTTGTTGATTTTCAGGTTGCTAGTATACGTAAAACTACAGTGCTGGACGTGATGAGACGACTATTACAGGTATGACTATCTTTACGCACACACACACACACACACACACACACACACACACACACACACACACACACACACACACAATTATTAAAACCCCCCCCCCCCCCCGAGAAGAAGTGTGTTTGGTAAAGGGTCTTTTTTATAACCCATTATTGATGGAAAAGTGATACATTGTAATTTAAGAATGATGGAGAGACTATATTGTGGTGCTATGGATGACAACCATGTGTGTTTAGTGGCTAATTATGTGCTCATTTGAAGTATTGTATCTCATTTTAAATGCCCTGTGTGTGGTGGGGGGGAGGGGGGATCTTGCATAAAATGAATTCTACAAGTTGTGGATGTAAGTAATTAATCCTGGAAAGTGCATGTCCAGTAGTTGATGAGATCTTGCAACACAACCGTGTGTGGGTGATGCTTATTAACTGAGTCAGGAGATACCGGGATGCTACAATGTCAGCTAGGTATCCCATTAGCTCTTCAATGGGCAATTGTCTTTGTTTGTTTGTATACTTTCATTATGTATAATTTTCATTATCGTATATTTCTCTCCCCCCCCCCCCCCCCCCCCGTCCTCCCCCTACCTCTGTGTGCAGCCTAAGAATGTGATGGTGTCCACCCTGCGTGACCGACGGCACAGCCATTGCTACATCTCCCTGCTCAACATCATTCAGGGAGAGGTGGACCCCACCCAGGTCCACAAGAGTCTGCAGAGGATACGGGAGAGGAAACTGGCCCAGTTCATCCCCTGGGGACCTGCCAGCATTCAGGTACAGTGGGTGCAGTCGCACACATGACTGCTTATCATTATTTTGTTCCATCAGTTCATGCCTCCTCATTGCCTTCCAAAGATCTGTCTGTTGTTTGTTGCTGTTGAACCAATTGTAAATGTTTACAGGCTTAGGAACACTATATGGCTTCTTTTTTTCCCTTTTTTTTGTGGCTTTTTTCTTCTTTTTGTTTCTTTTTTTTTTTTTTTTTCCTAATGCAAGTCTAGCTCTAGCTAAAATGTCCCACCCCCTCCTAGAGCACTTACCATTATGCCAGCATCAGCTGACATGCAGTTGTGGAGGAGTGTGTGTTGTGGATGGTGGAGGTAACAATTAGCAGATTCTAGTGTTTTGGTGTTGGATAGTTTGACACTGCCATATGAAAGCTGTAACTTTAGTTGGTAAGGATCATTATAGCGATTTACAATTTATACATACTTTAATGTCAATAATAGATAACTCTGTGTGTGTGTGTGTGTGTGTGTGTGTGTGTGTGTGTGTGTGTGTGTGTGTGTGTGTGTGTGTGTGTGTAAAGGTTGCTCTGTCCAGGAAGCCGCCCCACTCCCAGTCAGCTCACAGGGTCAGTGGCCTTATGCTGGCCAACCACACCAGTATAGCAACCGTAAGTCCACCAATTAGGCTGTGAGTTTATGCCACTCCTATGTCCTCCGTTACTAGTGTACCAATATTGTCCTCTCTTACTAGTGTACCAATATTGTCCTCTCTTGCTAGTGTACCAATATTGTCCTCCCTTGCTAGTGTACCAATATTGTCCTCCCTTGCTAGAGTACCAATATTGTCCTCCCTTGCTAGTGTACCAATATTGTCCTCCCTTGCTAGTGTACCAATACTGTCCTCCCTTGCTAGTGTACCAATATTGTCCTCTCTTGCTAGTGTACCAATATTGTCCTCTCTTGCTAGTGTACCAATATTGTCCTCCCTTGCTAGTGTACCAATATTGTCCTCCCTTGCTAGAGTACCAATATTGTCCTCCCTTGCTAGTGTACCAATATTGTCCTCCCTTGCTAGAGTACCAATATTGTCCTCCCTTGCTAGTGTACCAATATTGTCCTCCCTTGCTAGTGTACCAATACTGTCCTCCCTTGCTAGTGTACCAATATTGTCCTCCTATTGGTACACTAGTGTACCATTTGATTTGTTTAGTAATTCACATTTCCTTTATGTGTGGCTATCAACTTGACAATGTTGTTGTTGTTTACTGACAGCTGTTTGATGCCACTTGTGGTCAATTTGACAAGCTGAGGAAGAGGGAAGCATTCCTGGAGCAGTTCAAGAAGGAGCCCAAGTTTAAGGATGACCTCAGTGAGCTGGATAACTCCAGAGTGGTGGTGCAGGAGCTGGTGGACGAGTATGTGGCCTCCACCAAGCCCGACTACATCTCCCGGGGAATGATAATGACTCCTAATGTAAGTGCAGCTGCTCTTCTGCTAGTGCATGTGACATCAATGGGAAGAGGTTTACAGCACATGTGTAACAATTCACACAAGCCAGGGCAACTGCAGGGACAAAGCTGATGGTGAGGAGTTTAGTGTGACACTGCTCCAATTTTGTCTATGTGGTGTTGCATAGTTTGCCTACCAGGCATAAAAATGTCTTCTAAGTGATATAAGATACTAAATAGTTTAGCAATAGTAATGACAGGAGTTAAGATAAAAGAATGAAAATATATAATGAAAAGTAGGAAAAAAGGCCCTGATAGATTATGCTGGCGAATATTTGGGGGAAATATATGTTTCTTTGAAGCGAGAACAATGCTAGAAAAATAGGTAGATTTACAGGAAAAAGGAGATGAACATCAGGGAAAGGTTTGGACGCTCCATGAACCTAATATGAACACACAAGGTCATGTGACAATATAATATCAATAAGAGAGGCAATGATGAATAATCTGGGAATGGAACACTGGGAATGGAACACTGGGAATGGAACACTGGGAATGGAACACTGGAAATGGAACACTGGAAATGAAACACTGGAAATGAAACACTGGAAATGAAACACTGGAAATGAAACACTGGGCAAGGATAAAGTTCCAGTACACTCTTGAACTAGACCTTGGCTGATTATCCTCAAATTTCTGCCTATTTTTCTTTTCTTTCATCCTCCTAACATTTTTCTATTTTTCTCACTGACAAACACAATGAATACATCATATAATTTTTTAAAAAAGGAATGGTATAGACAATTCAAGATTTTAAACATTTGTCTCTAGTTTATGACTCTGGCTAGGGCTCTCTTTCTGATATTATGTTGTCACATGACTTTGTGTGTTCATATTAGGCTCATGGAGCGTCCAAACCTTGAGGAGGCCTCAGGCAAGCTCCTACATCTCCTCAGACACCAACTGGAAGGCAATGGAGGCCTGCAGCTGACATAGTTGATTAGTACTGACTGATTCTCCTCATCACAACTATACATGTTCACACAGCTGTAACTATCACTCACTCAGCACTGCCCTACACATGTAATATTGTCTGTTCTGACCTTTTATGGATACGAGTAGTTAAATAATTCAATTGTATACCCAGCATATTAGAGACTGTTACTTGTCTCACACACGCACGCACGCACACACACACACACACACACACACACACACACACACACACACACACACACACACACACATACGAGCCAGCCACGCCACATGCGCACAAACTCGATCAATTGTATTGTGGTAGTGTGTGCTGCAGCAGTTGTAAAAAGTACATATGACACAGTGAGAGGTGGAAGGAAGAACACTTGTTTTAGTGTTACTTTTAATAAGACATTCTGATTATCCTTGTTACACATAGCTCCTAGAAAATTCACACCCACTTTTTATCACATATTTGATAGGTTTGTTTATTTCACATCATTTGTGCCAGTAATTGAAAATGACCACATATTTCTCAAAACAGTATCTCAGCTAGAGTGTAGTCATTGCTGTCTGGTCTGTCACATAGAGTGCAAAAAAAAAACATGTTAGAATTTTGTACTTTTATGGTCACTGTTGGTAGCTCCACAGACTATACGACTATACTCTGTCAGACTATACCACTATATTGTGTGGTTCTGATGGTTTCATTCCATGTCCGACTAAAAGCTGACAATCATTTGTTTTATAGAAATTGTTGGAAACAAATAATGATCTGCCATTAAATAACAATCCAAAATTTTACATAACTGAAAAGTGCAGCCAGTCAATATGTCCACTTGCTGTGAATCCATCATGTTCTATCCTTGATGAGGTCAGCATTGTTGCAATATATGCATCAGTCGAGTAATAAATGAAGGCTGGGGCATATTTCTATTGGGGCATGTGCTCTTCAGTTAATTATGGTGGCTCTTTTGAAAGACATAGCTCTTGACAATGCAGTTCTATAATTATATTACTCAGGCACTGCACAGAGGAGGCACTGCATAGAGGAGGCACTGCACAGAGGAAGCACTGGAGCTGTGATATTGGCCACTCATCCCTCCCTCCTGGTTGTAGACAACTTAGCAAACATTATTAGTTGCACATGAGATTGTTCTTCAATGTGAGGACTAATTTGAATCTGTACATACAAGGCTCCTGGACACTCAGTCCAGATGACCTGCAATTTATCACTCCATAGTTATCCACCTGCATCTCATTCAATATATGGACATTGAGAAGCATAAAAACTTTTTTTTTAATCCTTGATAAAACTGCATAATCTGAAAGTTTTAGGCAAATTTTATTTCACATAAATTTGAATGCCTAGTTTTGTGAAATAATTCAATAAAGAACAAAACAAGGAGGGGGTGAACCAGTGTTCCAGAGTTGAGAATATCATAAATTATCTCTCACATGGTCCAATTAAAATGAGCTAATATATGCAGAGAATTTTTTTCTTGATCCTAATTTATAAATAAACCACCAAGATTAATAATGACTTGGCATTTAATGAATTAGGAATGAAGCTTGCTCTATGATTGTGTGGTTATGGTTCCATGGTGAAGCATGATCCTTCTTTTGGGAACACTTCTAGAGGAGGTTCTGATGGATGGTGAAATGGTGTAAGAGGTTGACCTTCAGAAAGTTGTCATGAAGAGCCAGTGATTGAACCAAAATTATAGGCCAAAGGATAAATATGATTTTAGCTATTACAAGGAAGCCTCCTTAGATATGCCTCCTTAGCTTTACCTTGAAGGCTCAGCTGACAATAATTGAAACCGGTTCACAAAAATTCCCCAGTCTGACCATTCTTTAATAGTAGGCAGGGAGAATTTAGTTATGCTCGGGTGCAGGGTTCACAAGTAAAAGCCGGTCATGTGAATGGGGGGGGGGGGGGGGGTGGGTGTATTTGTGTACAGACGACGACCATTACCAAACTATTTGAGGGCCAGACTGCTAAGGATGAGTGAGGCAACTGACGGTTTTGCACTTGCTATGGACGGTCAGGGTCTGTCTCACGGCCTGGTACAAGCAGAATTTACGCAGAGAAAGCTGGAGAAACTCTATCTCACGGTGTGCAGGCTCTTGCTGGGAAGGGGAGACTGGTTAATGACGCTGAAGCATGTCTTGGTCTGGGACAAACCAATGGCGAGTGTGGCTCTGTATATTGCTGTGCACTGGCTGTTTGTGTAAGTTTGTTTAATTAGTCTCCATATTATCCATTACTCTCCATATTATCCATTACTCATGGCTGTGTGTTCATACTCCATCTTCTAGTGCCAATATGTGTGGCCAACCAAATGATAAGGTCATTTTAACAAGAGGACCTTACAAGAGTAAACTCCTTAGCCAGACCCTTTACCATCCACTTTTGCTGAAAAGGGTCTGGTGAACACCAATAGCTAACTTGTTTGTACATATCCTCCAGATTCTGTGGGGTGTCAACCACAGGCAGTATTTATTTCTCAAACATTATACCAGGAGTTTTCAAACTTTACACCAGGGGTTCTCAAACTTTACACGGGGAGGGGGTTCTCAAACTTTACACCAGGGTTTTTAAACTTTACACCAGTATTCTCAAACTTAACGCCAGGGGTTCTCAAATATTATACCAGGAGTTTTCAAACTTTACACCAGGGGTTCTCAAACTTTACACCAGTATTCTCAAACTTTACACCAGGAATTCTCAAATATTATAACCAGGGGTGCTCAAACTTTACACGGGCAGGGAGGGGGGATTCTCAAACTTTACACCAGTATTCTCAACTTTACACCAGGAGTTCTCAAATATACCAGGAGTTTTCAAACTTTACACCAGGGGTTCTCAAACTTTACACGGGCAGGGGGGGGGGGGGTCCTCAAACTTTATACCAGTATTCTCAAACTTTACACCAGGAGTTCTCAAACTTTACATGATGGTTTCTCAAACTTTACACCAGGGGTTCTCAAACTTTACACCAGGGTTCTCAAACTTTACACCAGGAGTTCTCAAACTTTACACCAGGAGTTCTCAAACTTTACACGAGGTTTTCTCAAACTTTACACCAGGGGTTCTTAAATTTACACCAGGGGTTCTCAAGCTTTACACCAGGGGTTCTCAAACTTCCATTTCCATAGACCCATTATTGGATAGATTTTTTTGAGAAACCTCATGATATGTATACTATAAAGTGTGAGTAGTTTGTTTGTCTGTTTGTCCTTGCATTCACGATTCATGCTTGAACAGTTGAAGTTAGACCCACTAACCCATATATATTTAGGATCAGTGTCACCAGGGGAATGTCATGAGCATGTCTATATAGCCACAACCCTTCCGTATTAAACAAAGCCAAAAATGGTACTTTTGTTAGAAAAAAAGAATTGGGCTACAGACCTAAAACTGGCATGCAGACACAACTTGACTCTGCGAATAACATGGGATGGGTTCCAACTGGCCACACCTCTTCCTCTTTGTGTATATGGCTAAAATGCCAAAAATGGTACTTTAAAAAATGCTTTGATCTAATCGCATGTTTACTTTTGTTATAAAAATCTACGTCTTTAAAGCAGACATTTCGCTAGTAAAAATGAATAAGTTAACAGTGATTCTCGTATTCCTATGCATGCATAAAATTGAATTGTCATCAGAAAGATTTTATTAATATTGCATCTTTTTAGAAATCCATTAATAATGTGAACAGTTTAAAAGAGTTTTCTCAACTTTATTTGTTTTGTCATATTCAAACTGCAGTGGCCTAGAATTCACCTAGTTCACCACAAGGAGCCCATGGCTCTGTCAGTGAGAGTGCCTGTTAGTGTGGCATGCAGTGGGTGGCCACAGTGTGTGCATGTGTGCGTGCGTGTGTGTGTGTGCACGTCGATTTCCTTTATCCTTTAAGCTTATTCCACTCTTGGAACCAGTTAGAGCAACACTGGCTGTGTGTATAGCATGCAATTATCCCACTTCAGCCCCACCACGGGAGGGGTAGTCTAGTATCTCTGAATAGTTCCTAACCTGTGGCTTGTCCAGATTACTTCTTTACAGAACCAAAAAAGAAAAAAAAGAAGAAAAACAGGTTGTCAATGATCTGCATTGGATTTACACATGGCTGGTCCAGTTGAAGTTTATAAATGACCAATCAGCAGCTCTTTTTTTTCTTCAAGTTGTGATTATTTTTGGTCTTGAGGTAGGACATCGTTGTTTAATTATTAATTCATCTTCTCTCTCACTGAGAGACTTCACTGGAATGTTTGAGACTAGTATAGTGTCTCAAATGTTAATTAACTCAACCCTTTAATTTTTGAATTAATGGAACTTGCTTAATGTGTTCTCAGTTTGGAAGTCATCATTATCTTTCCTACTCGCTTCTCTCTCCCTCTCCATGCATCCAGTGTGTTGGTGCAGAGTCATGGCTCCCTGATGACTCTGGTGGGCAAGGCTGTCTTCTACTCCATGATGGCTGACATTCTGTGGAGGGCGGCCACCAAACAGTATGAGGCCTCCACTACTGCAGCAGTTACCTCCTCCACAGCTGCCCCTGTTGCCAGGACCCAACCCTCCAGACCCCAGGCCCCCAGGCCAGTGACCTTTGAGGATGCTCTCCTGCTCAACTCCACACCACTCAAGTGAGAACTACTGTGAGGCAGGGCTATTTGTCATGTTTCTATTTATGTGACACTTTCTCTTATGTTTCTATTTATGTGACACCTTGTGTTATATCTCTTTTTATGTGACGCCTTGTGTCATGACTCTAATTTATGTGGCACCTTGTATTGTCCCTGTGTATCTTGGTCAGAGTGGAGGAGTTCCCAGCCAATGAGGTGGTGTGTCTGTGGCTGGCCAAAGGTCTGATGTGGCTGGACAACTTCAGCATAGCCCTGAGATATTGGAGCACCCAGGAGCCATACTTGGTGTGTGTATGGGTGTGTGTGTGGGTGTGTGGGTGGGTGGGTGAGCGTGTGTGGGTGGGTAAGAGTGTGGGTGGGTGGGTGGGTGGGTGTGCGTTAGTGTGTGTGTGTGGGGGGGGAGTGGGTGAGTGAGTGTGAGTGAGTGTGGGTGGGTGAATATGTGTGGGTGGATGAGTGAGTGAGTGTGGGTGAGTGAGTGTGTGGGTAAATGTGTACTTATTGCTATTTGGTAAATGGTCCCATTTAGATGCTTATTAGAATATTTACTTGGTTTCCAAAGTATTTGGTAAAATATTAAATTTAAGAAGGTACTGTATCATTTCATTAGCATACTGGATACTGATTTATATGGAGAGCAGTTATGTTTTAAGAAGAAGAAAAAAGCAGTCAGTAAGCAAACACTCAACAATGACCTCAACATGTAGTGATCCCTCTCCAATCACCATGAGGTTTTGTTTTCCATCAACTGATTATTGCCATAGCTATTTTACCATTACTTTTGTAGGATGGACTGTTCTTGTGCAAACATGCCCATGGGCCACTCTTTGGGGTGTGCCTTTCACACACTCCTCACTGGTCCACTGGTGGGTGGGGCATTTGCTGTGTTGTGTGTGTGTGTGATTCTGCAGTTCTTTGTGTGGGTGCTGACTCCTGGGATTATCCTCTCACTACTGGGGAAGTACATCCCCACCATCGTAGTGGCCTACATATTGGGTAAGTCCTTGGTCATTATAATATATATCTAGTACACTACTACCTTCCCTCCCTCCTCCCCTTATTTCTCAGTACTTTCATTGATAATTGTGTTTATCATGAAGTTTTTCAAGTTTCATTCACTTAATAGGAATGCAACTGCTCACCGTATTCAATTTGTCTGCTCATTTGTAGCACAGTATCTGTGAACTAAAACTGAGAAAGCAAATTTGTTGCATACAAATGCCTTTACTTTCTTATGTGGTGTGACTTTTTGTGGGCCAAGCAAGAAATTGTGACCTCTAGTACCGCTTACAGAAGTTATGATAGCACAGGTAGTAATAGATCTTCATGTCCTGCACATAACAACTAGACAATGTGTCTAGTAGTACACACACTGCACTGGCAAGTGTGTGTTGTTTGGAGCTGACCAAGGTACTTGTCACACCATAAGAGATTGACCTGATGGTAAGTTTTTAACAATTGCCAACCCTTCACATTCTTCATAATGTATGAACAGTATAACACCCACCCCTTTTTTAAACTTTTTTTTGGTTAGCATTCTTTATGTCCTCTTTCTCTCTCTCTCTCTCTCTCTGTGTGCATGCGGCTGGCTCCTGTGTGTGTGTGTGTGTGTGTGTGTGTGTGTGTGTGTGTGTGTGTGTGTGTGTGTGTGTGTGTGTGTGTGTGTGTGTGTGTGTGTGTGTGTGTGTTGTGTGTGTGCGCGTGCAGTTGTGAGTTTGTTGACACTGCCGTATATTGAATACCACAACCTGCATGGGAGGGCTTTTGTGTTTGTCCAGGAGCACTATCCTCATGTCCTCGTTCAAGTCTACTCCTCCTGGGATGCCCTCAAGGCCTTTGGTACGCTCCACCTCACTGCTAGATAATGTGGGCATGTATGTAGGTGTGGTGTGGGTGTGGCATGGGTATGGGTATGGGTGTGGGTGTGGCAGTCCTCAGCCAACCTTGTGGTCCTAGAGACCAGGCAGTCCCATCTCGCACTGAGTGAGGTGCCCTCAGAGCTGCCAGCTGCATGTTGTAATGCAGTCGGCAGTGGTGACAGTGTAGGTCCCCAGAGGGTTATGTGTGCCATCCAGTTATATGTTTGTTCTGTTGTTTATTCATGAGAGAAACATATTAAAAAATATCTTACATTAACTGTCATGGATCCAAGGGACGAAGACAGCAGTTGGATTTCTCTATGGCATTATATGAGTCCATGTTGGGTTCACTTCTAAATCGATATCAAACTATAGCATATTATGATTATTATTATTTTTGTTGTTGTTGTTGTTATGTATTTTGTGTTGCAGTGTCAAAAGACAGAACTGATTTCCATGAGGTGTCTCTTCATTCCAGTGGAGGAGATGAAGGACACACAGAACAAGCTCTCCAAGACGCTTTTGAGCAAGCCACTTCCATAAATGGTGGAAGGATCAATGAAGGAGTGCCACGCCCACACACCACCATGCCACTACCACAGCCACCACCTGTCATGACACCACAACCACCAGTGGATCCTCCACCACCTGTGAATGAACCACAGGGATCACATGATGAGTCATGTGGTCTCTCCATTGTGCAAGATTCTGTTCTTGGAATGCACCCTGGAGGTAATTGCCACAAAGTCCACCATTACCTTCTTCCCTTCCCTTCCCCCCCCTTTTTTCATATAAGCTAATACAATACATGCACCTCTATATGTGTGTATGCTGTATGTACTGATGGGTATTCGGTGGAACCTTACCAGGTTCTGTACTCCCAGGCTGATGAAATGTGGGAGGATGTAATAGCGGAGTGTGGTGAGGAGTCCATATCTGAGTTGGGAAGCTGATTTGACCACTTGGGAGAGTTGCAGTTAGTCTGAGAAACAACACAAACAATATTGCACTGGCAACATGTGCTCTTTCTCCTCCACTAGTTCAACTACACACAGTACAAACTCTGCCTGGTGGGGTCTTAGGAAGACTGCTTTTAAATGATGGTGCATAAATTATCATGTCATGTGCTTCTTGACGAGGACACTTGTGACTATGGTGTGTTGTTTGTACAGTTCAGTGAGGTGCAGGTAAAGTGTGGAATAGGTAAAGGTATAGGAGAGGAACATATCCAACATATATAGAATTTCAAGAATATGTCATGAGGAAAATGTAAAAAGGAAAACAATGGCAGGGATGGGATGGCACTGTATTACTGATATGTTAAGAATGTGTGATGCATTATTTCCCCGACTACTACCATCACTAATACTACTACTACTGTTTGTCTGTGTGTCCGTCCAGTATTAACTGTGTAAGAAGAAAGTACTGAGAATATGTGAAGAAATTAATCCATTCTGACTACTAATACTACTACTACTACTACTACTGTAGAATTTGTTTGTATTTGTGTGACCAGTATCAATTGTGTTGCATCACACATCCTCTATGTGGTAATGGTTAACTCTTACATAACTCTGTATTACTGTGTGTTACCAACCTAGCCTTCCATGGTGTGGAGGAATCTCTGGCGTATGGGTCCATATCCTTGGAGGCTGGTGATTTTCCCTCCATGAACAGTCTGGAGCAGTCCATTAGTCTGCCCCAGTTCCCCTCCCCACCACTCACACAGCGTGAGGACTACTACCCTGAACTCTCACCTCGCAACCTCATCAACGAAGAGGTGAGAGTGTTACATAGTTATATGAAGTAATATCTATAGAAGAAGGCATAATTAAAGTCATCAATTTTTATCTCAAACATATACAAGTCAATCCCATACATGTTAACTTTTATCCAAGTTGATATAGACAGTGATGTGTAATATATATGTGTAGGGGGGGGGGGGGGGGGGGTGTTGTGGGTGCTAAATTTTACTATGTGAAATAATCTATGTACTGTCTTAGCTAGTACTGCACTAGTTCTTTCCCCAACCAGCGCTGCATGCACACACCCAGTGTATACTCAATAATCAATACTTGATGATAAATCAATCAACAAAAGCAAATACAATACTGGACCTGGTGATATGAAATTAAACCATGGCATTTTAAAGTGTACACTCAGTAATTATGACATGACAGGAAATGATATAGAACCACAAGTATGTTAACAATAACAACTAATTCTATACTATAATGAATAAGGTAAAAAGAGCACACCTTTCCCTCTTAAACTTGAAAGGTCATATCAATGAAATGTTGGGTGGTACCTATCCGGAGGTACTATGTTTCTACTTGAACGACGTAGCTGTATTGTAGGTGGTTCAACTTCTTGACTCGACATTTGTGCTTGCGATGGTACCTCTTGGTCTGTACTTGGAAGTTGACTTTCCGTTCCAGAGAGTTCAGAGGGCTCAATTATCGGCTGTAGTTCAAGTCCTATTCCATAAAATTGCACTTCAGGCTCAGTTGAACTCGAGTCTGAACTTCTTGCAAATACATTGTCAATGTAACGACGTACTTCTCTCCCATCCATTAACTTTACCACATAAAGATACTGGTCCAGTCACCTTGGCTACGGTACCTGGTATCCACTTATGCTTTGATGGGGTGAAGTCCTCCACATACACAAGGTCTCCAATAACAAAAGATCTTGGCACCTTTTTGTTGTCATGGCCTTTCTGTTTTGATTGTTTTTCCTCTATGCGATGTGAAATATTTGGAAATAAGTTATCCAAATGACATTTCAAGCATCTACCCATAAGCAACTTTGAAGGTGAAACTCCTGTGGTCGAGTGAGGTGTAATACGGTACTTGAATAAGAAGTTTGCTAATATTTCCTCAATGGTAAATCCTTCAACTTGGCGTAAGCCTTGCTTAACTGTTTGAACTGCTCTCTCCGCCAACCCGTTTGAAGAAGGGTGATACGGTGCAGAAGTAACATGCTTAATTCCATTCTTTTCCATGAAGACTTTGAATTCTTCACTAGTAAAAGATGGACCATTATCTGTTACTATCTTGTTAGGAAGACCATGATTAGCAAAAAGCGTCCTTAATTTCTCAATTGTTTTGGCAGTTGTGATAGAAGACATAACTTGAACATCTAACCACTTTGAGTGTGCATCTACTGTGATTAGATACATGTGACCCAAGAATGGACCTGCAAAATCAAGATGCAGTCGACTCCAGGGTGTCTCTGGCCACTCCCATGGATGTAGTGGTGCTGAAGCAGGTGAGTGTTGATGCACTTGGCAAACACTACAGCTTTTAGCCATCTCAACAATGTCTGTGTCCATCTTTGGCCACCACACATAGGTCCTGGCTAAGGATTTCATCTTGGATGAACCTGTGTGTGACTCATGGAGCTCTTCCAACACCAATCTCCTCCCCTTTTGTGGAACTATCACTCGTGCTCCCCAAAGTAAACAGCCATCCAGGGTGCTAAGTTCCTTCTCTCTCACTCGATATGGTTCGAGGTCTTGACTTCTGTCCTGGGGTGCCCAACCATGCATGACATGTGCTAAAACTCTGCTTAACACTGGATCTGTAGCTGTCCATCGCTTGATGTCTGCTGCACTAATACTCGTGGTTTCCAGATGATGCAACAGATGCAGGAGGTCTCCAGGTAGTTGAGCAAGGGAAGTAGTCACTGGACTAGGTAACCTACTTAAAGCATCAGCATTACTCAAATTTTTCCCAGCCTTATAGCGTATTATATACCTGTAAGCGCTCAGAGTAAGTGCCCATCGTTGAATTCGTGAAGATGCAAGTGGTGGAATTTGTTTAGATTCCTTGAGCAAGTAAGAAAGAGGTTGATGGTCAGACTCAATAATAAATTGTCTACCATAAAGATAAATGTGGAATTTGGTAACACCAAATACTATTGCCAGCCCTTCTTTTTCCAGCTGTGAATAATTTTTTTCAGCAGAACTAAGAGTTCTAGAGGCATATGCAACTGGTCTTTCAGACCCATCTTCCATTACATGTGAAAGAACGGCACCCAAACCATATTGAGGTGCACCACATGCAGCAACAAGGAGCTTGGAACTGTCATAATGCACCAACAATGAGTTAGCTTGCAAAGCACCTTTAGCCACTACAAAAGCATGATCTTGCTCACTTGTCCAAACCCACTTTGACTTTTTACATAAAAGCTTATACAAAGGAGAGAGCTGTGTAGATAGTTTAGGCATAAACTTCCCATAATAATTTATGATACCCAAGAAAGCTCTTAATTCTGTGACATTAGTTGGTCTTGGAGCATCTTTAATAGCTTGTATTTTCTCTTCAGTCGGATGCAAACCATCCTTGTCAATGACATGCCCCAGGTATTCAATTTGTGATATCATGAAAGAACATTTAGCCTTATTTAATCTAGCTCCTGCTAGATCTAGTTTGCTCAAAACACAACCTAGATTCTTCATATGCTCTTCAGCTGTACCCCCTGTCACTAAGATATTATCTAAATATACAGAAACACCCTTGCACCCTTGAAGCAAGGTTTCCATGTACCTTTGAAATATAGATGGAGCAGGTGAGACTCCAAAGCGTAACCTGGTATACTGAAATAACCCCTTATGAGTACTCACAGTAACATACTGCTTAGAGTCATTCTCTAACTCTAACTGTAAGTAAGCTTGAGACATGTCTAGCTTGGAAAAATACCTTCCCCCACTTGAAGCAGAAATTAGCTCTCCCACCCTAGGTAAAGGATGAGTGTCAACTTGAGAAACTGAGTTAATGGTAACCTTAAAATCTCCACAGATTCTTATAGTACCATTGCTTTTCATTACTGGCACTATAGGTGCAGCCCAATCACAGAACTGGACAGGTGAGATTATGCCTGTGCTTTCCAGTGTCCCTAGCTCTGTTTCAACTTTCTTTCTCAGAGAGTATGGTACTGACCTAGCTTTGAAAAACTTAAGTTTGACATTTGAGTGTACATAAAGCTTCACTTTTATTCCTTTTAGTGTACCAATTTCATTATTGAACACACCGGAATGTTTTTCAAGCAACACCTGCAACTGATTACTACCCACCAGATTATCAATCTGACCAAAGTCTACTTTAAATGCTTTGAATGCAGTAATCCAATCTCTACCCAAAATGTTTGGTCCCTCCCCCTCGACTACAAGTTCTTGTAACACATCCTGTTTCTCACCACACTCCATGTTGACAGAGGTTGCTCCCAGCAATGGCACCAACAGTCCTGTGTATGTCCGTAACTGCACATCAGAGTCCTGGAGTGATTCCATGTGATTCCTCTGGCGTATCCTTTCTTACGTCTTCTTTGTGATCAGAGTAAGGGCAGCACCAGTATCATACTCCATTGACACTGGCACTTGGTTAATATTAACATCCACCATGAGTGCTTTATGTTTGTTGCTATCCATGTTAAATAAAGGATAAGGATGTTCCTTAGACTGTTTTTGACTTGCAACAGTATCTTGAACTTCATCCTCCAAGTAATGATGATCCTTCAATCACTTGTCTTGACATCCTGTCTGTGTTGGCTTTCTCCTGCATGCTCTCGCAATATGTCCAACTTTTTTTTGCATACATGACACTCAGCATTTTTAAATTTACAATCTGGTGCCAAATGTTCTCCCCCACACCTATAACATAACGCACAATTTTCTTTGGAATGAAAACCTTTTCTTCCCTTTTTTGGGTTTAGGATGGGTGTGGAACTGATACACACCTCTTGCTGGAAAAGGCTTTCTATTGGCTATCTTCATTTCTTTAGTGTCCTTTTCTGCTGATTCAATAACCAAAGCTAGCTCAAGTTCTTTTTCATAGGTAAGTCCTTTTTCTGCCAACAAGCGTTGCTGTATACCATTATGATTAATTCCACAAATGAGACGGTCACGTAGCATCTCCTTTGAAGTGTCCTTGTACTGACAGTGCTCCGCCAAGGAATGTAATGCAGCTATGTATTTTGATACAGACTCTCCAGCAGCTCTTATACGGCTGTTAAATTTGAAACGCTGCATTATAGCAGATGGTACTGGATCAAAGTGGTCCTTCAAAACCTGTACTATCTCAGAAAAACTGGTAGTTTCAATTTCCGCACTGCTCACTAGTGTCCTCACTAGCTTGAAAGTTGCCGCGCCACATTAGGAAAGGATTGATCGCTTCTTTTCTTCTGCAACCACATCGTTTGCAATGAAATAGTGGTGTAACCGTTCAATGTATGAGGTCCAATTCTCCTTTTCAAGGCAGAATTCTGAAATGGAGCCGTGGATAGCCGCCATTCCTTATATTTTGCTTAGCTACAGTTTATCCTCGTCTCCAGATGTACTGTCTTAGCTAGTACTGCACTAGTTCTTTCCCCAACCAGCGCTGCATGCACACACCCAGTGTATACTCAATAATCAATACTTGATGATAAATCAATCAACAAAAGCAAATACAATACTGGACCTGGTGACATGAAATAAAACCATGGCATTTTAAAGTGTACACTCAGTAATTATGACATTACAGGAAATTATATAGAACTACAAGTATGTTAACAATAACAATAACTAATTCTATACTATAATGAATAAGGTAAATACATCACAATCTAGGAATAAAAAATTCTTTCATAACACCCCAAATAATGTGAAAGGTCCATCGAAGTAGATAATTTTCAATAATCTTTCGACTTTCCTTCCTGGGAGTTCAAGAAATGCAGTAGATCATCACATTCAGATATGGTACTAAGTTCTGCAGTAAATGAAAGAACATTCATTTTTATAAAAATCATTCTTATCTCATTAGATAACTACGTCTTCAAGGTTAGGGATGTTTATAAATAGCTGGCATCTCAATATGCTAGCTTCATCCATTTGTTAGATAGGCATAACCTCAGAATGCTGTGTATTGGCTTGGCTTTAGGAAAGCTTCAAAGGTGTGTAGTGCATGAAACAACATTTTTTTAATCTGACGCATGAAGTATGTTTATGTATCGTCTGTACAGAGAGCTGAAATTTCTCACTTCAATTGGATTCCATGATCCCTGGATATATTTTTGTTCAATATTATATCAAAACATGTGAATAGTTATCCAATTAATGTTTCTAATAAAATCAATTAGTTGGATGATTATATAATAGACAAACACTTTACATTATCTCAGGAGGAGATATTGCTGCCCAGGAGGTGCAACAGTCGTGACCTTGATCCATTTGCAGAGTCCGTTGAAGTGGAGTTCATGGGCTACAACATGCCAGACAGAGGTCCACAGTCTCACGTGCTCCCTGCAGCCAACAGCAGGCGCCCGTATCCTCACTCCAACTCTCCCAGTCAAGTCAATATTGTGCCGCAGTTGAACCAGATCTCAGAGGAGCCAGTGGGCATGCTCAATACTAGTCCGGCTGATCGGTATGTTGCAGGGACGTTTGTGCCTCCCCCGACATACCAGGCGGCAGTGGAGGGATCTGATGGAGCTGTGTTCTCTGCTGATATGTATGGTGTGGGCTCCCCTCTGCATACCTCCTCCACTTCCTCTACCACCTCCACAGCATCTTCTTCATCCACGTCCTCGGCTGCTATGACTGAGGATGTTGGGGGCACAGATGTTGGAGGCTACTTGCTGAGACACAGACACCAATAATTTTTGCATACATACATTAGCATTATATCTGTGGCATACTTTTATAAACTGTGTCTGTCAGTCAGTCAGTTAGTTAGTCAGTCAGTTAGTCAGTACAGGCCTGGAAACCTTTGTGGTTGCAAGTGGATGGTGTAACAGGAAAACTGTAAGCTTCATGCATATCTGTTGAAAATATCATATTAACTTGAACTCTGTTGGAGTCTGATAATAATAATAATAACAGTAATAATGTTCCTTGTGTGTGTATGTTTAAAAGTCTTCAGATTGCAGTGTAGAAGGAATCTTCATTATCAGCACAGTTTTATCTGGTGAGGGTTGACCAGGATATATATATATCCCCTCCCCCCACACCACCAATTCTAAATTTGACTAAATGGTTAGTCTCTTTAAAAGAAGCACCAAAAAAATAAGCATTAATTTTGGGTTACAACAATGGTAACAATTTTATTGCATGAAGCCACTTGATGGTTGATTGAAGTATTGATAGTGAAGAATTAGAGTTGTTGGAAACCACTTTCCCTCTTGCAACATGCCACTCGCTACACCTCACTTTCTCTCCAAATTTGACTATTCACAAGTACCATAAGTTTATTGAATAATTTTTTGGCATTTAAAAAAAAAATTTTTTTTAGACTGGGATAAATATAAAAACTCAAATTCAGAGAATGCTGAGAGAAATGGATCTAGTAGTTTGTAGAATATTAAATGAGGCTTCTTTAACTGTAAATGGGCTACTGGTCCTGATGTGAATTTAAGTGGAGCATGGCTATGAGATTTTCATTAGCATGAATTGAACCATAGAGAGGAAAGAAGTATTAATTGAATTTCTTCCCTTCAAAAGTGAATGATAAATAGAAAATATGCTGCTGGATTCAACCTTGGATGATGGATTGCTTTAATTTATTAAATTGGATATATCAGCAACAAACAAAAAGAATCCTGGAGAGAAAAGAAGTATTAATTGAATTTCTTCTCTTCAGAAAAATGAATTTATAGAAAATATATTGCTGAATTCTATTTAGGATGATGAATTGATTAAATTGGATAAACGAGCCACAAAAAGAAAAGAAAAGGCATATTGGTCCAGACACAAATATGCCGGCATCTGGTTAACTACAGCTACGCATAGAGCACCGTGGTGCCTCCATCTGGCTATGCTAGACTAATATCAATAGACCACGCCAACCCAACCCAACCCAACCCATAGTGACCACGGTACTCGTCCTGTGTTTATTTATCTCACAGGGTGAGTGCAATTGGCGTTGGGTTATTCCAAAGTGCCGACGACTGAGTCAGCCAAATGACATTCCTAAGTGCAAAATGACTGAGACTAATGGACCACAGGAGTCAATAAGGTTCTCCTTTTGATTATTCCAATTAGTATTCTTTATATCTTTCCCTATATCTCACTGCTTTTACTCCAGAGTGTCAAGCAAAATAGCTCTGCAAACACAGAACAATCTGTGCAGGGAAATTAACTTGAGGCAGACTTACCACCACAAAGTGTGTGCATATGAAATTTGCTCAAATATGGAGTTGCCTTGCAAGTCTCAATTAATTAGATGATGATGGCTGTGAAACAGAACAAGTATCAGTCTAGGGTTATGGTGAGCTTTACTTTCAGTCAGTGTTGCACCACAAATCAATTCTTTGTAAGAATGATCACTAAAGGATTCATGAAGCAAGATAAAATGCATAATAACATTGAGCTTATAAATTGGTGGTAAGTTTATTCTACAGCCAAGAATTCAGTTTCAGTTTCCTCATCTTGAATGAAATTTAAGTTTCTAACTTAAAAAATGACGACAACAAATGCATAACAAAACTACCTGGACAGGACCACTATTTTAGTAAGAGTTTTTGACTTACATTGTCTCAAACATTTGCCCTACCAATTTTAACTTATCATGGAATACATAACTTTGAACCAGTTTCCTTCATGTATCACTTTTTACCTTCTTAGATCAGGTATATCAGCTAGTGTGTGTGTGTGTGTGTGTGTGTGTGTGTGTGTGTGTGCGCGCGTGTGCGTGTGTGCGCGTGTGTGTGCGCGCGTGTGTGTGTGCGTGCGTGTGCGCGCGTGTGTGTGTGTGCGTGCGTGTGTGTGTGTGCGCGCGCGCGTGTGTGTGTGCGTGTGTGTGTGCGCGCGCGAGTGTGTGTGTGTGTGTGTGCGCGCGTGTGTGTGCGTGTGTGCGTGTGTGTGTGTGCGCGCATGCGTGCGTGTGTGTGTGTGCGCGCGCGTGCGCGCTTGCGTGTGTGCGCATGTGTGTGTGTGCGTGTGTGTGTGTGTGTGCGCGCGCGCGCGTGTGTGTGTGCGCGCGCGTGTGTGCGTGCGCGCTTGCGTGCGTGCGTGTGTGAGCATACATACATACATACATATGTTTAAAAAAAAGAAGAACTTATTGGTTTGATCATGACACCAAAAAATTGGGCCACTGGTCACATCTCTTTCAGTGATCATGTAAGGCTAAGGATGTCCATGAAACTTAAACAAAAACTCTTGGACCAAGACACCTGAAGCTTGTTATGCACACACATGACTCTGGGAGCTATATGGGCTGGGTCTCACTTGGCCATACCTCTTTGTCTGGGTGTGTCAGGCAAAAAAAAAAATTGTTTATGTGTGTGTGTATATATTTGCGTGTATCCATTTTCCATCAAATCACTGTACCAAATGAATCCTGCTACTCTTCAAGTTAGACACATCCTACACCAAGGATGTTTTTTGATCCTAAAACAGGTACCCTGGCCACACCTATTTTTGTTTGTATGTCACACTAAAAATATCAGAAGTGGTATTTTGGCCAGACCCTTGGACCAAGGCTGTTTCATGTTATTGCACTGCTTGGGGATGTGTAGCATGCTATTTAATATTACTGTGCGATGTTCCAACAAACTTGAAAATTCTATCTGATATGATACATGCTGTTCTGAAGAACTCGATCAGGTATTGCAGTATGCTTTGCAATCTAGATCTGTAAAGTGTACTTTAGGCTTCACTAAGTTTACTTCCTGAGTCAGCATGCCTGCCCATGTTCGATTTTCACAGGCTGCCCATGTTCGATTTTCACAGGGGTGCTGAATCCATAGGCCACTTTTCTTTTTTTATGGGAGTTGTGCTAAAAATTTGATGTAATTAGGATACTTATATATGGTCAGTTAAATTTATTGACTTAGAGACCTTAAGGCATACCTGGACAACTTGACTCTGGTAGGGAAAATGGGCTGGGTCATACATGGCCACACCTCTCCCTGTGGGCATATCATATCTTGAGGCAGTGATAGGTGTGTCTGCTAGAAGATGATATAATGTGTCTGTTGTGTCAGGCTTTTCCTTGCTCCTGAACTTAAGACAATTTAGTTTCTTATAATTCTATAATAGTGCTGTAAATGGCTAGGTAAAGTACAACACCAGCATACATCCATCGCATTGCTCCTTGCTGCTGGATTTCTAGGCTCAAGTGGAGCACAGATAAGTACACCATTCCCTACAAGTGCCCAAACTACAAAAAAAATAGAATATAATTGAAAAAAAAAAATCTTAGAACAAAATAAGGAAAAACAGTTCCTTCCCTCCCCCCCTCCTTTCTTTTGTTGCTCTAGTTATCTGTAAAATAAAGGAAAATCTGATGATATAATCTGCATGCTTCTTCTGGGATGATGTACGTAATCTGATCTCTACCTTAATATGGAGTGAATTTCAAAGCTGCCAGATAGCAATATAGAAGGATCTTCACTATCATGTCAGTCTTATCTGGTGAGGATAGACCAGTAATGCCCCCCCCCCCCCCTCTTCAAAATACCAAACATGAATAAATGTTCACACAGATTTGTTCACATTCCATTACAACAAAAGATGGAAGGGAAAGAAACCAGCAGAAGTCAATGACACTTGCATCTGTCCCCCCCCCCCCCCCTAACTATTTTGGTAAGTTCGATACCATTCAAACCTTAGTCATTCCAATAGACTCGCATAACAATGTCTTTGTATTCATGAAATATACAGTACATCAAATCATATGCTGCATAATAATTGTCAATAACTACCAACTAAGTGAGCAGATGGAACTCATCAGTACACAGAGTGCACTATAGTGTGTTATGTATGTATGTATGTATGTATGTATGTATGTATGTATGTATGTATGTATGTATGTATGTATGTATGTATGTATGTATGTATGTATGTATGTATGTATGTATGTATGTATGTATGTATGTGGTGCATATGTGGGGACTGCATCAGTTCGGAAAAGACACACCACAATCCTCATCTGTTTCAATTCCAACTTCTTCCTACACAACACAATACAATGATATTCATAGACACATTCTCTGAGGAGATTACCACATCAATGCCCAGTAGTTCACACTGACAGAGCTGGGTAGTATGTCCATATATACTACATCTATGACTATACTTGGCAGACACTGACACACACACACACACACACACACACACACCATGTGCTTCCAGTTACACTCTGAGCAATCTCTATGAGTTTACTATTGATTAAAATTTTCTACTTCAAGCAGTGTTTATCCATGAAAATAAACACACCCACCCATTTTCCCACTCGTTATTGGGACAATTTTACGCACTTCCTCCAAAATGGACACATAAATGTTATAAGGACTTACAAACAACTCCTTCTTGGACTTTGGATAGCCTTCCAATATAGCGTCCACAATATCAGTGGTCTACAAATGAGCATTTCAATAAACTTACTTAAAGTAACAGGCACACAAATTTGTGGACATTTACAACAAAACCAACAGCTAATTGGGCCTTCACTATCTCATCAACTTCCTCTAACCACATATCTTTCTCATGTTTCTTTATGACTGCTATCTTTGCTCCCTGCCCTCCATTCCTTCTTCCCCCTCCTCTCACCATTCCTCTCCAGCCCACACTCCACACCCCCCCCCCCCACACTCCACACACACCCCTCCCCACTCCCCTCCAGCCCACAGTCCACACCCCACCCCCAAGCATTGCATTGCTCTCACCATCCTTTTCCTCTTCCTCCAATGTCTGACTGACAGGTCAAAGTCTGCACAGATTCTCTTCGATTCCTCTGGAGACAGCATCCTTGTTGGACTTGGCCGCACTCAACTTCTCCTCCATCAGTACACACTGCAGGTCATGTGACACAGACAATAGCCAGTCATGAGTGGGCAGGTGGAAATTCCTACTCTACTAATACATCTGAGGGAAGTATGTAAACTCCTCCCCTCACCATACAAGTGCACAATACTCTACAACAGTGTGTACAGGCCACACCCCACACTGTCTGTTAGCCTACACTGAATACCTACAGTGCAAAATTAAAACCTCCATAATTATATTAATGTAGATTTGAATTCATACTATCACAGCCCCCCCCCCCCCCCCCCCTCCCACTCCACAGCTCCCTGTTCAGTTCCTTTATTTGTCTCTTGGCCTCTTCTGAAGTGAGGGAACTTTTGAACATTGACAAACCTGTGGGGTACAGAGTGCACAAGATGATGAGGTGGAATAATGGAAAAGATAAGACTATTGGAGGAGTAGATCATTATCAAGTACATGATGAGCAGGTCCAAGAAGTAGACAAACTATAGAATGGAGTTGATGGTGTGTGCATTCCTTACTTCTCTCTCTCTCCCTCCTTCCCTTCTCTCTCCCTCTTTCCCCCCCCCCCCCCCCCCCTCTCTCTCTCCCCCCCCCCCACCCCCTGTGATGGACACAGTACACAATAAAATGTTTAAATAAAATTTTTTCCTCCTTATTCCTGTATAAGGATTCAATTTAAACAAATAAATAAAAACAAATAAATACAAATAAATAAGTAAAAAGCAACTCCAGCTTCCTCTGCACACACTGAGGGGGGGGGGGGGGTACAGACCACATCACATCAACATGCTGTTGTAGTTGCTATAGATACTCTGTTGCTACTCTGTGTAGCAGTTGTTATGTTACTCCATGTTCTTGTTGATGTTGTTGTGGTTATGTTGTTGGCCCATGTTGTTGACTGGTATGAACAACTTTTTCCAAACATATGTACATAGATTTTCACTTCTCCTGACATGATGTTACAATGTTGTTATGATGTGTAGCACTTGCCTTTTATGCTTCTTTTGTGATGATTTGACTCTCTATATTTAGATTGATTTGTATGGTGCAATGCCATTTGTGGCTGGATGCAGAGTAAGCATTCTGGGTGATTGCTATGAGCTAAGAAAGTTTTCGAGATAACTACACAAACTCTTGCATGGTGGCAGCTTCGGGATTGCACCCATGGCTCAGCAATTGCTTCTACCAATACCGGAGCCACTAGATATCCACAACTTAGTGGCAGCTGAACTCTGGCACGAGTAGAAGGAGAGTTGGAAGCACTATTCACATGCTATGGGATTGAGTATGAAAGAAGAGCCCATCCAGGTTTCAACCTTGTTGACAGTCATTGGTGCTTCAACTAGGTGAGTTTTTGCTACATTTCAGTTTGAGCCAGCAGAAGATCAAAATAAGATCAGTGCTGTGCTAACTAAGTTTGAGGCCTACTGCTTACCCAGATTAAATATACCATTTGAAAGGTATAAGTTCTACAGGTGCCAGCAACAGGCAGGAGAGTCACTGGATCAGTATGTAACTGCACTGAGACAGCTGGCTGATCGGTATGATTTCCCACACATAAACCCAGATGAGATTTTACGGGACAGAATTTTATTTGGTATGGCTGATGGGAAGGTACGGGAGTCTTTACTCTGCAAAGATAGCATCACATTGGGAAAGGTTATAGATACTTGCAGAGCTGCTCAGTTGTCTCATGCACAAATGAGAGAAGTGGATGGCAATCCAAAACCAACTGAGTCTGTGAGTGTGGTAGTACAAAATAAGAAAGGGTATACCAAGCACAAGTACGGGGGCCAGTGAGAACTAGCACACTCTGGTGAATGAGTTTTGTGGAGAGTTTCATGAGTGTAGGAAGGAACTATGCCCTGCATATGGCAAAAGGTGCAGTAAGTGTGGCAGGGAAATCATTTTGCAAAAATGTGCCAGAAAAAGTGTCAAGTCAGAGGAATGTGAATACTGTGGATCAAAGTGGTGAGGATGATGTGTATGTACTACGTGAAGCTCCATTAAAGAAATGTGCTTCTGACCAATTTATGACTCTCAAGCTGCAAAAATCTGGAAATTTCATGAAATTTCAACTGGATACTGGTGCTGAATGCAATGTTGTACCTTTGGAGATGTATAAAGAGGTTACAGGTGATGTCCTGTTGTCCAAAGTTGTGCCAAGCATGGATGCCATTGTAGCTTTTGGAGGATCCAAGATGTTGCTAGCTGGGTGTGTTCTTCTACAGTGTCACGTGGTGATACTCGATGCACTCTGTGTTGCAATATAGTTGATGCCAAGGTTCGTCCACTGCTAGAATGGAAAGCTTGTGTAGGTATGAAATTGATTCAAATGCTGGACTCAGATGATGTGAGACCTCCTAACACAGAGGGATGTCCGGTATTTACAGTGAACAGACCTACTAAACCACTTACAAAGAGCATGCTGGAGATGAAGTTTCCCACAGTGTCTGCGGATGGAGTGGGCAAGCTGGAAGGAGAGCACCATATCCATTTGGATCTGAGTGTGGATCCTGTGCAGAAGGCACCAAGAAGTGTACAAATACTACTCAGAGCCAAGCTGTGGGAGTCTTTGGATGATCAAGTCTGTCAGGAGGTTCTAGCTCCATTGTCGGAGTGAACATCATGGATCTCATCCATGGTGGTCTGCCAAAGCAAAATGGAAACTGGAGGATCTGTCTGGACCCCAAGGATTTAAATTCGGCTGTTCTGTGTGAGCACTATCCCCTTCCTACCATAGAGGACATAACAGCACGCTTTCATGGGGCTAAAGTTTTCGCAATCCTCGATGTTTGCAGTGGCTTCTGGCATACCTCTCTGGATGAGGAGTCATCTAAGATCATGACTTTCAACACACCTTTTGGTTGGTATAGGTGGAAGAGATTACCATTTGGAATCAGCTCTGCTCCAGAAGTGTTTCAATGCAAAATGCATGAGCTAATTGAGGGACTGTCAGGTATCGAAGTCATAGCAGATGATTTTGCTGTAGTGGGTTTTAGAGAAAGTATGGAGGATGCAATTCAGGATCACAACCAAAACCTGGAAAGATTTCTGCAATGTTGTGAGAGAAGCATGTCCAGTTGAATAGTAAGAAGATTCAGCTGCGCAAGACAGAAGTGCCATTTATCGGACATGTGGCTTCTGGTGAAGGAGTCAAAATCCATCCAGACAAGGTCCGAGCCATTCCAGAGATGCCTGATCCAGAGGATGCAGCAGCAATACACAGATTGATTGGAATGGTAACATACCTCGCAAAGTTTGTTCCCAAATTGTCTGACATCACTGAGCCTTTGCGACAGTTGATTCGACGTGACACAGAGTGGGTGTGGAGCCATCCGCAGAGGGAGTCTTTCCAGAAACTGAAAGAAGCTTTGTCCAGGGCACCTGTGCTGAGGTACTACCCTTGAAGGATGAAGTAACAATCCAATGTGATGCCTCCCGGTCTGGACTAGGTGCTGCACTCATCCAGTTAGGTCAGCCTGTAGCATTTGCATCACGTGCTATGACACCAGCCAAAACTCGGTATGCACAAATTGAGAAGGAGCTGTTAGCCATTGTCTATGCCTGTGAGAAGTTTGATGCATATGTGTATGGGTGGATGGAGGTCACTATACAGTCGGATCACAAGCCATATGAGTCAATATTCAAGAAACCTCTCAATTCAGCTCCTATGCATCTCCAAAGAATGCTCCTCAGACTGCAGAGGTATAACTTGAGGGTGGTGTACACAAAGGGTACAGAGATGTTCCTTGCTGATACTCTGAGCAGAGCATATCTGATAGAAAATCCGGGTGATTTTGTGCACTCATTGGAGGCCATTGATGCTACCTTAGGACTACCTGTTAGCAGTAATCGTCTGCAGCAAATTCGACATGCCACAGCAGAAGACCCAGGTCTCTCTCTCTTGAGCGATGTCATCTAGGCTGGGTGGCCTGAAGAGAAACGTTCAGTGCAGCCTGCTGTATGGGCCTACTGGGATGCTCGTGATGAGCTTGTGGTGGATGGATCCCTTATCTTCAAGGGTCACAGATTGGTGATTCCTGTGTGTCTAAGAGCTGAACTAATGGCTGTAACTCATGCAAGTCACATAGGAATTGAGGGATGTCTTTGTCGTGCACGGGAATGTCTTTACTGGCCACACATGTCACAAAATCTGAAAAAATTCATATCCACTTGTGATGTCTGTCAGACACACCAACCTTCACAGCAAAAGAAGCCTATACTACAACACGAAGTGATCATGTGCCCTTGGGCCAAGATAGGTGTGGATTTGTGTCAATTACATGAATGTATGTTACTCATACTTTGCGACTATTTCAGTAACTATCTTGAGGTGGGGCACCTCTTATCAACAACCTCCCGAAGTGTAGCACGAGTGCTAGCATCTCTTTTCACTAGGCATGGTATTCCAGATGTAGTGGTTTCGGACAATGGTCCACAATTTGCATCAACTGAATTAGCAAGTTTCGTAAAGAAGTGGAATTTTGAACATGTGACCTCATCACCACGTTATGCACAATCCAATGGGAAGACTGAAAATGTGGTCAAGACTGTTAAATGACTATTTAACAAGTCTAAAGAGGATGGAACATCTGAGTTTCTTGCGCTGCTGGACTGGCGAAATACACCATCTGAAGGCATGGGAACCAGTCCTGCTCAGAGACTGATGTGTCGCCAGTGCAAGACACTACTTCCCATGGCTACATCACTACTTCAATTTTGACATTCAGTGGCACATGATCGACAGGCAATTGTAGTTGCTAAGGCCAAGCAGGGTTGGTACTACAATCGGCATACACACCCACTGACAGAACTGAAGTCTGGTGAGGGTGTTCGTATTCGTCTTCCTGGTGAAAAGTCTTGGACCTCTGGAATATATGAAGGATCTGCAGGTATCATACAATGTGTGTGTCGGAGCTAACACCTATAGGTGCAACCGGAGGGACATAAAGAGCTCACCATCGCAGGCACATCCGTTGGAAGTTGATCTGGATGGTATCATAACAGCTGGGATATCCAAATCAAGTCCGGCCATCGAACGACAACTACCTGATCCTAAGTTGCCTACCACTGAACCTGAGGTACCATGTGATCTGCCCATTGTGAATTCACCTGCAGAGGGTGTTTTTCTTGGAGTCTGATGCTCCCAGCGTGAAAGAAAGGTCAATATAAGACTTCGTGACTACATTACAGGTTGAAATCAACTCTGAAAATATTTACTTTCCATGTTTCCTGCATTTATCTTTTGTTGATGTTACTAGCTTATTATCTGTTAGGAAGGGAGATGTGATGATTTGACTCTCTATATTTAGATTGATTTGTATGGTGTAATGCCATTTGTGGCTGGGTGCTGAGTAAGCATTCTGGGTTTTTGGTCATGTGACTTTGGGTTGTTGTGATTGCTACGAGCTAAGAAAGTTTTTGAGATAACTACACAAACTTTTACATCTTTAGATGAAAAAGATTGAAGATTCCCTTCCTCCAGCAATTACAACAATATGTGAATGCAAGTGTAAGTGCTAATGACCACTGGGTGACTATAATGGTTGGAAGCCAACATTTCCACTTTCCAATGTTGCAGGATACTAGCTAGAAAATGACTTCTCAGCTATAATGACTACATTAATAGGTGATGAACACTTAAATGAAAAGTATTAAAATTAATCTTAAGCTAAACATATCAAAACAAACTCTACCCATTTGTTTTCAAGCTACACAACTGCAATTCATGGGAAAATTCCGGTTCAGAAAACTGTGTAACATAGTTAGGATTTAACACTCCAGGACAGATAGATGTGCCTTAGCTTGTTGCTTCATGTGTAATCCTAGGGACTGCACCAATGCCACACCCCCTCCCCTCATAATCACAGCTAGTAATTGGAGTGTGCATGCTGTCAGTCAAACACACCTACTGCATGCATGTACACACGCCTGCAAGAAACAACACCTCCAGTGTTGCTGGTGGCCAGAGCTGCTCTGCCTGACATGCAGCCATGCACTCACTCACTAACACCCCTGACTGCACCTGCAGGTCGGAGAAACCTCCATATTCGAGTTAGCCATGCAATACCTTCCTTGCCCCTGGGCTGGCCTGAGGCAATAGACAGCTCACTACCAACAGAGTTCTGCCTCACCAACATACATGCTTCTACTCATGCCACACAATTGGTGGAGGAAGGAGTGCAAGTTATTAACCTCTCATATTCCAATTGAGGATCTCTGCATAACTTTGACTTGTTGAAGGTGTGAAATACTTCTTAAAGCCTGTTGTGAAAGCTTGTTTCGTTGGCACCTTGTGTGTGTGTGTGTGTGTGTGTGTGTGTGTGTGTGTGTGTGTGTGTGTGTGTGTGTGTGTGTGTGTATGTGTGTGTGTGTGTGCACATTTGTGCCTGTCTGTCCACACACTGACACTGGGATTTAGAGAAACACTGGCTGATTGGGATGAAATTTGGCATGAGCACTAAGGGAGGGTGAGGTTGGATTTCACATCATTGTTTTTCCTGCCCATCTGTCTATCATTACAAGCTGAATAGTGAATTATTGTGTTTTAGTGTCACCTTGCATGTGTGCACATTTCTGTTTGTCCAACTGTACACTCTCTAATTCAATTCAATTACTTAATTGACTATAAATCACAGCAATTGTAATGCAATTTAATTACACATTTCTAGTTAGTTCCCCTACAAACCATGCTATGTCAAACACTAAGTCGCTCTAAATACCCTAAATTTTGTCAGCCAAATTGTAAAACACATGAACCCTGTACAACAACAAATGTACTAATATATGGCACAGTTCATAGGATTCCATCCTTGGATGTCTTCTAGTTAAAATTGCCAGACAATATTATCTGAAAAACCTTTATTGGTGTGGAAAAGCCATACACTTGTTCGGCCCTGGATGACGGTGTTCTTAAATAATAGGAAAAGTAAGGATATCTAGGAATTTTCCACAGCAATAATGGATAAGGTATTACTGTGGACAAAGAAAACAATAAGCACATTTACTCATACATGCAACCAAATATTTTACAACAGTAAACACATATAGATTTATTATTTAGTATAATTAAAATGGGCACAATTCAAACATCACCTCAATTAATAATGGAAACATTATAGCCAAATAAGTATTAATGGCTTGAAAGCAGCAGTATTTAATTAAGGGACTATGGGGGTAACAACTCTGGACTTCCCACCAGCAAGTCCACATGAAATATTCCACTGAAGATCATTGCAAGGTATTGTTTATAGCTCAGGAATACTGTCTCTCTATCGCTAGAGATGAACCATGAATTTACTACATTCATATATATATATATATATATATATATATATATATATATATAAATGGGAGGGGGGGGGGGGAAAGAAGAGAGATAACGAAATAATAAATTTAATAAGTAAATAAATAAAACCACAGAAATGAAAAAAAAAAATTGGCTGACCCTTGTAACCACAAAATTAAGAAATAATTTTGAAATGTTTTTTTTTGTGATGTCCTCATTGTAGTTATGCATAGTGAGACCCTTTACCTTATCAATTTGATGGTATAAGTGTCTGGGTAACTGCCATAGGCGGTTTTGTTTTGATAATCCTAGAATACCAGAGTGAGAGAATGCAATTAACATGCTTACATATGACCAGCAAGTGTTTGAGTCATTCATGCCAACAGTAACAACTGAGGTGGGCTGGATGTGAATATGCGAATTAAATTTTTTTCTGTCCCAATATTCTGGGATTATTAGAACAAAATCACCTATGGCAGTTCCCCTACCCTCATATCAGAACAGTGAGTAGGTAAAGGGTGTGGCTACTGGAGACTATCCTCAATGAGTATGACCTCATTACATGAGCTCGTGTTCAGATTGCAAGTGATGCTGGCATGTGGTTGTGAAGAGGGGGGGGGGGGCTGCAAATGACATCTCTGTCATATTCGTCAATTGTTGTTGCATGAATAAGTTGTGAAGACTAGCACACCTTCCCCCCCTGACTACCACAAGACCAAGAGTTGGTAATGTAAGTAAAGAAGGGAGGGAGGTATAGTGGGGTAGTCCAGTTTAGGTAGCTACATCTTACTTGTGCTATAGGGTCGGTTTGTATCCACCATGTACTGCAAGATTTTCGCAGCAGCTAAAAAAAGAAAAGAAAAAAGAACTGGCAACTAAAAAACAACAATCTCTTCAGTAAATCAGCAATCACCTTCTTTACCATTACTCATCCTTCCTTCTGCAGCTTGGAGCCTATACCACCATCCTGCAACCACCCTGCAACCATCCTGCAACCACCCTGCAACCACCACCACCAAGTCTCTGGTCCCAGACCCCTTTATATAAAAAAATAAAGTGGGTCTGGTGACTTGCCTGTGCATTCCGTGTTCTTGCGCCCACATTCCGGCAGACCAAAATAATTTTATAACGAGGTTTTATAACAACCACACCTACCGCCAAGGTTTTAAAATTCTTCGAAGTGACTAAATGTTTCTGACGACATCCCCAGTATCTGGTGCTATATATATTTACCCGCAAAACATAAAAGACTTCATGAATAAGCAAGTCACCAGACCCACTTAAATTTTTTTAATTTTTTATATAGGGGTCTGGGACCGAGACTAGCAACCACCCTGCAATCACCCTGCAATTTGGAGAAGACCAAACGCCCAGGGCTGCTTCAGAGTGCTTTTATAGTGGGTGACCACTTACCACTACATTTTGGGGGGTTGGGTTTGCATTCTTGTTTTCAGCCAAATATTTATGGTTAACCTCCCGCTCTCCTTCGACATTCACCTGCCTGACATTCCCCTGACATTCCCTTGACAACCACAGCGATAAATGACGATTTTTACCTGGTAGGGTTTGTCTCCTGTAGATCTGCACGTTGCATGGTAATTATCAGGCTTCTATTTAGCTTGATTAATTCTTGGGTCTGTTCTTCTAACTCAGTGTATTCTCTTAGCACCACTTCAACTTTAGAGGTAAATAACCCGGAGTAATATTTGTACCTGCAGCTTTGTCGGTATGTTTAGGTGCTAAGCTACGGCTAGATGAATTTTATTTTGCTGGTCCTATTTCCATGTACCAGAGTGAGTTAGTTGGCTAGCTTTAGCGTGGAACAATTTAAAATTTTTTTTAACGTAGTAAGCTATTAATGTGTCCCCATAATCAGGATTGATAGTGTATATTGTAGAATAGAACCAGCTAGTGTCGGATTGAAGTGGAGTTCCTGGCATGTAGCTATATAGATATAGAGGTTCCTGTATGTATATAGAGGTTCTTTGACCTTGCATAGATGCTATGTATAGAGCATGTATATTGAAGCTCTAAATGCTAGAGTATTGCATATTAGCTATATATACAGAGAAAAGGTTTCAATATGCATATCTTGAGAGATGTAATGGCAAACTAATGTAAAGCATTTGGTGTACATAACATGATGAAAAATTATTTCCTTCCCCCCCTCCTTTTTTGTTGATAGTTTGACATTCATTGCAAATGGACTCAGTGTGGAGAAGACAGCCTCAGGCATCTGTGGGGCCACACCCTCCTTCACTTATGGGTGGTTCTAGCAGGGCTCATGTAATGACCATGCCTCCCCATGTGAGGAAACTTGCAGCTGCTTCTGCTGCTGCTAATTCCTCAAAGAAGACCGGCAAAAAGAATCCAGTAAAGGCTGTTTTGGCAGGTAAAGGATTTCTTTTCGCAAAATTTTAAGAGAATGGACATTAACCTTGCCACTACACTTATCCTCAAGACAAATGACCTAAGGAAGTACCCTTTTAAAATGGGAGCACATTTAGCGTTACTTGCGGGCATACACATTCCTTTTTATATAGGATGGATAGTTCAATTTGTCACAAACTGGTACCAATTATGAATTGAGCATTACGTTTGACTCCCATAACTTGGACAAGTGCACAGCGTAGTCTTGGTCCCAGATCCCTTCATTCATAGCACTGGATGTATTGCATCGCCAGCATGCAAATAAAGTGGGTCTGATGACTTGCCTGTGCATTCCGTGTTCTTGCGCCAGAATGTCGGCACAGACCAAAATAATTTTATAATGTGGTTTTAAAATAACCACACCTACTGTCAAGGATGTAAAATTTTTCTAAGTGACTGAATGTTTCTGACGCCATCCCCAGTACCTGATGCTATATATTTACGGGAAAAACATGACTTCATGAATATGTACTTCTGGTTAGCCAAATGAGTGAATGTGGCTTTTATGGTTGCATTCCACAGATACCTAAGGAACACAGAATGCACAGGCAAGTCACCAGACCCACTTTATTGGCGTGCTGGTGATGTAATACATCCAGTGCTGTGAATAAAGGAGTCTGGGCACAGCATTGGTGTGAGTGGCTTGTTGTGGTGCAAGTGGAGGGCTTGTTCTCATTGAGATATGGCCTCAAGACCAGCTGTGTGTGTTTGTGTGTGTGTTTTGTGTGTGTGTGTGTGTGTGTGTGTGTGTGTGTGTGTGTGTGTGTGTGTGTGTGTGTGTGTGTGTGTGTGTGTGTGTGTGTGTGTGTGTGTGTGTGTGTGTGTGTGTGTGTGTGTGTGTGTGTGTGTGTGTGCGCGTGCGTGTGCGTTTGTGTGTGTGTGTGTTCATGTGCACACTGTATCTCATTGGTCAGGACATGTAGTACCTTTGAATAGTCTTCTGTTGATCTTGAGCAATAGCCTAAACAGGAAATCACCTGAGCTCTTGTTTCTTTGGCATGATCACAACTGCTGATATCAAACAAAGGGACTTGAAGTTATGTCAATATTCTTGTACATGTAAATGAATGTTTCAGGTAGAAACTCAATTTCTGAAATGACAATCAACTAGTAGGCAAACTTATTTGCAGTTTCGGTGTGTACCTTCAAAGGGGGGGGGGGGGGGGGGTGTGTAATTATTTTTAGTAATTCTGACTTGTCTCATTCAATTCACTTGAATAGAGGATCTCTAATCCATGGACACTTGTTCTTTTTGCTCCTGATGATTTGGAGCAGATTGTGTATATACAAAGGAAAAAATCTACAACAAAAGATGTTTCTTGTTCAGCGTATGCACACATTCAATCATGTCATGAAGCACATGGTCTAGTGGGGGATAGTTGTGCCTGTTTGTCCAATAGGAGCAGTTGGGTGATTAGACACAGTTGCTCCACGGAGTATGCGGTATGCAAGAACCTATTGCCTATAGCATAGCTGAAAATTATTTTATAGGGGATGTTAATTGGAATTAATATTTTAAGGAAATACATAATGTATTGATTTGACTCGAAATCTATTTTCAAGCAATGTATGAGATGAGGTGATCTTCCTCTCTCCTCTCGTTCTCTCCTTCCCTCTCTCTACTCCCTCTCTCTACTCCCTCTCTCTACTCCCTCTCTCTACTCCCTCTCTCTACTCCCTCTCTCTACTCCCTCTCTCTACTCCCTCTCTCTACTCCCTCTCTCTACTCCCTCTCTCTACTCCCTCTCTCTACTCCCTCCCTCCCTCTCCTCTCTTTCTCTCTCTCCTCCCTTTCTCTCTCCTCCCTTTCTCTCTCCTCCCTTTCTCTCTCCTCCCTTTCTCTCTCCTCCCTCTCTCCTCCCTCTCTCCTCCCTCTCTCCTCCCTCTCTCCTCCCTCTCTCCTCCCTCTCTCCTCCCTCTCTCCTCCCTCTCTCCTCCCTCTCTCCTCCCTCTCTCCTCCCTCTCTCCTCCCTCTCTCCTCCCTCTCTCTCCCTCTCCTCCCTCTCTCTCCCTCTCCTCCCTCTCTCTCCCTCTCCTCCCTCTCTCTCCCTCTCCTCTCTCCCTCTCCTCCCTCCCTCTCCTCCCTCCCTCTCCTCCCTCCCTCTCCTCCCTCCCTCTCCTCCCTCCCTCTCCTCCCTCCCTCTCCTCCCTCCCTCTCCTCCCTCCCTCTCCTCCCTCCCTCTCCTCCCTCTCTCTCCCTCTCCTCCCTCCCTCTCCTCCCTCTCCCCTCCCTCTCCCCTCCCTCTCCCCTCCCTCTCCCCTCCCTCTCCCCTCCCTCTCCCCTCCCTCTCCCCTCCCTCTCCCCTCCCTCTCCCCTCCCTCTCCCCTCCCTCTCCCCTCCCTCTCCCCCCTCTCCCCTCCCTCTCCTCCCTCTCCCCTCCCTCTCCCCTCCCTCTCCTCCCTCTCTCCTCCCTCTCTCCTCCCTCTCTCCTCCCTCTCTCCTCCCTCTCTCCTCCCTCTCTCCTCCCTCTCTCCTCTTGCTCTCTCCTCTTGCTCTCTCTTCCCTCCTTCCCTCTCTCTACTCCTTCCCTCTCTCTACTCCTTCCCTCTCTCTACTCCTTCCCTCTCTCTACTCCTTCCCTCTCTCTACTCCTTCCCTCTCTCTACTCCTTCCCTCCCTCTACTCCTTTCCTCCCTCTCTTTCCTCCTCTCTTTCCTCCTCATCATAACCCCCTCCCCCCCCCCCAATTATCCTTACTGCAGGTGGCATTGCCGGTGGTCTGGAGATCATGATGACCTTCCCTACAGAGTATGTAAAGACGCAACTGCAACTAGACGAGAAGGCAGCGCAGCCCAAGTTCAAGGGCCCCATCCATTGCACGAAGGTCACAGTGAAGGAGCATGGCTTCTTTGGGCTCTACCGCGGCCTCAGTTCCCTTCTGTACGGGTCCATCCCCAAAGCTTCTGTCAGGTGAGGAGGCCAAGGAGTTGGTAGTGCTGAGTTTGTGGTCAGTTAATGGGGCGGGCACATCATTGATGTCTGTGTTATCTTACCTGCTGGTGGAGATCGATCAGTGGACTATTATGTGAGGATTTCTCGTTCTGTAGGTTTTCAGTGTTTGAATATCTGAAGAACAATATGGCAGATGAAAAAGGAAACCTTTCCAAGAGTGCTACTCTACTGTGTGGTTTGGGGGCCGGAGTATCGGAGGCCATTGTTGTCGTGTGCCCCATGGAAACGGTGAAGGTGAGATTTATCGATGACCAGACCAAGCCTAACCCAAAGTTCAAAGGATTCTTTCATGGTGTGCGGACTATTGTCAGGGAAGAAGGTGAGGGCAAGGAGGGACAGGGCGTGTGTGCGGCAGTGATGCAGAGATATGGTAAAGGGTTGTTTTGAAGTACTACTTAGGATGCTGATAAATTTGTGGTCATGGTAAAGGGTCATTTTAATTTGAATTAATGTAATGAATAGTTCTTGATAGATTTGTGATGGGAATATGATAAAGGGTCATTTATGGTATGCCGAATAATTTTAATTATATTCACTTGGTTTGCATTACCTACTGGTCCAGAAGGTGTCTAGTCGGAAGGACCAATGAGCTCTCTGCATAGTTGTGGAGAGTGTGCTATCCATCTTCCTGACACCCTTATATGGACAAGCTGGGGCTGCTCCTGTAGCAAAGCATTAGTTCATCGCCTGCACACTCCATATTCAGCCTCACTGAGGGGGCGGGCAGTTGTAGGGTTCACTTGACGTCACTACAGCTGAACCTTCTGGCAGGCAGGGCATTGTAATAGGGCCTGTGTGTGGTGGGATACTGCTTCTGTTCTCATTAGGCACACATCTTATGTGGTGAAACATCGTGAGGTCGGGTAGGTAGTTGTCAGGGCTGGAATCCCCTCTGTGGTGGTGTCATATTCATTCAATATTACCTGCTCAAAGTCTGCTCTGTGTTATGTGATTATGTTTGTGTCTGTACGTGTTTGTTTGGTTATTTGCTGGAGGCACTATGTTGGAGCATAGTTAGTAGATGTTGTGTTGTGTGCAAACTGGACTCCCTTCAGAGGAATTCCTGCACCTGTTGTTGAGAAGGGCTAGGGGAAGGTGTTTGTTCACTTCTTATTGGCTGTGGTGCGCAGTAATCAGCTCATGTGGTCACACACACACACACACACACACACACACACACACACACACACACACACCATACACACCACACACACACACTTCATCCCTGTCCTGCACTCACAGGGAGCATGCACCACATGAGGTGTTTGGTTCCGGGCAGTGAGTGCATGAGCAAAGTCCTAGAGCAACCCACCTGATCCATTAAGTGCATGTCTGACCACACCCACCTCCCACCACAGTTGCTCTGGAGGAGAATGCTATTGCTGCCACAGTTTGTTCTCTTCTTTAGTGGCACTTGGTGTTGCGTGACTGGCGTAGCTTATAGGATGACCTTTGGTACTCACTGTCTGTTTGTTGCTGGGCAACGTAAAGTCTTAAGAAGATATTACTATGCAGTTAAGTGTTGCAAGGATTAACAAAGAGAGAGAGAGAGGGAGAGTCCTAGGAGTGTAGTATGTCAGCTAACAAGGTCTACACCATATCACATGGTCGGTGTGGCATTAGCTGTATCCCTGGAGCTTGATTTGGTCCCTGGAGGTTAGGAGTTCTTTAAAATGATGTGTAATGATGGTGGTGGCAGGGGGTGGGGGTGGGTGGGGGTGGGTGGGGTGTTCATTGGGATTGTTTGTAGGATATGTTTACTTGTCAACCTCAGGCGTTGAGAGAGTTCAGAAACTGCTCCATAGGAGGGAGGTAGTTCAGTTGCTGGTGCATGTCTTCAGTAGCCTGACCTGTTGGGATGCCATTGCTCTAAGAATAAATCATGGCCCAAGCATGTGTGGCTAATGGATTGATACAGGACCTCCCAAGATAATACAGTGACCTATTAGTATGATACAACTAGTGGTAAAGAGACATTTATAGATAAATGGGAGCATAAGGATTTAGGGTTATTCTAAAAAGTATGACACAACAAAAGGTCTTCACCCAATTAAATCCTTAAAATAGGCACAAGCACTCAAATAGTAAGTGCCTAATTCTGCATCCCTAAATCACTGCCTCAATAAGACCAACTATAATGACCTCATTATTGTACTCCTAGTAAACTTGATGGGGAATAACCTATTTTGTTTCCATCTATCGAGATTGTTGTTGGTTTTTCTTCCTTACAATATAGCAAAATGAGATCGCCCTGTTATATCCTCATGATAATATTAATTTGTTGTTACTATTTAAAAAAAAATTAGTTGCAATATAGGTTGGAGGCAGTGATTTAGTGATATAGGATTTTACACTTAATAATTGAGTTTAACAGGGTAATAAACTTTTTCTTGTTGCATACCTTTTGGATAAACTCTAAATCCTTATTTTTTTCACATATTATTATTTTTTATCACTATTTTCCATACATTTTTTTCTTCATAGCTTCCAACTTTTTCGAAATAATTTCCAGAATCTGAAGTTACTGCTTTCTTGGGTCTGTGCTTTGTTGTGCAACTCTAAATAATTTTCTCTTCATTGTTTGCTTTCTATCCCCTTTAACTGAATTACTACTTTCAGCTCTTCACTTTCAGTAAAATAAAAATTATTAATACTATTTAGTATTAATAATTATAATAAATACCATAAATAATACTAAACTTTAGTAATATTTATATATAAATATTTGTGAAGTCTTCATTCCCTTGTCTCCCATAATGGAAGCTGATAATTGCTGCCTGGAGTACCTCTTTTTAGAAATTCTTTTAGCCTTTAGAGTCTGTCGTGCAATCTCTCAGTCAACCAAGTGCTGAGCCCATCAACAGGTTGTCTGTTGACAGTCTGCAATGAGTTCCTTCAATTACATTCAAAGTTAATACCGGGGGGGGGGGGGGGGGGTGGGGGTGGGTGCTGTGCTGTCACCTAGTAGATGTTCTTTGGGCAAGCCCGATAAATCCAACATGGCTCCCACAACAGAGGATATGATTTCCATCGTGATGTGCATTCATAATTATACTAACAATGATACTGTTGGGTTGTGAACGTGAAGCTGTTGAAACTCCACTAGATCATGGTATTAATACAGGTGCCAATATTCCCAAATTGTTTGTGGCCTGGCTCACAAGGAAGGTATAAGTAAAGAATGAGGAGATAATCAATTCCCCTCCCCCCCCTCCAGACCGTCATTGGAGATTCCTGAGCACAACATGTGAGAGTTTTGGATTGCTGATGTCCAAAAGTACAGCAAAGTAGGAATTACTTTTGTATCAGGCTTATGGTAAAGGGTTGGTCAACCTTAAATATCACACTCTGACGTGAACAAACAAACGTAACAAATGCACGATTATCGCAATAATGACTCAAGATTCTGTCTCTGATTAACATATTGTATAGACACAGGCATGTCCAAGTATTGTCATCTACATATGATGACCCTTACCAAACACACATTCCAGTATTTGCTATTGAGTTTATTGAAGCTTTATTCCCCCATCCCATGGCACAGGTTTGTCTGGGACGTACAAGGGGATCACACCCACCATCTTGAAGCAAGGCTCCAATCAGGCCATCCGCTTCTTTGTCTACATGAGCCTCAAGCGCTACTTGCAGGGAGGAGACAACTCCAAGGACATAGGCAGCCTCAAGACATTCGGCATTGGAGGCATCGCTGGAGCTGCCAGCGTCTTTGGGAACACGCCCATTGATGTGGTCAAGACCAGAATGCAGGTGAGTGATGTATCTGTGGTCACACCAGGGACTATTAGAGTGTCGGTGTATATTTCTTCCTCTTTGAATGATAAGTATTAAACACTTGCATATTAACCACACAAACACACATGCACACACATGCACACACGCATGCACACACGCATGCACACACGCATGCACACACGCATGCACACACGCATGCACACACGCATGCACACACGCATGCACACGACCACACAACACAGGCACACACAAACACACACTCACACGCACACACAACACACTCGCGTGCGCACACACACACACACATACACACACACACAGTCTTGCATGCACACTCTTGCACACACACACTCACAATGCACAATGCCCCGCCCACCAGTGGATCAGTGGAGAGTTAGGGAAAGGCACAAATCTAACTTGCAATGTGGCAGTAACACACCACACAACAGCCACACCCTACAGAGTGGCCCACTGGCATGTCTGCTGCACTGTAGCTGTCAAGCCACAATATATTCCGTCAGTGTTCATCACTTATTTAATGGATAACTACACCTCATCTTATGCTGTATGCAGAGGAAGTGATGTCTGCCAATGTTATCATGTGACTGTTATGTTTGCCAACAAAAGTGCTCCTCAATTTCCATGGGACTCCCCCCCCCCCCCCCCCCCCCCCCCCGGTGTATATGTTTGAGGCTATACCATTCCAGTGTATTTTCCAATTAGTCTCAATGTTGCTGTTATTGCTTGTATTAATCCTTTGACCACCAATTTCAAGTGGAATGTTTATTTTAAGATAAAATATTTAACTTTATTATTGTATTTTCTATACTATGAAGTACGAATAGTCTGTCCGTCCGTCTGTTTGTCCGTCCATCTGTTTGTCTGTCCGTCCGTCTGTTTGTCCGTCCATCTGTTTGTCCGTCCGTCTGTTTGTCCGTCCATCTGTTTGTCCGTCCATCTGTTTGTCTGTCCGTCTGTTTGTCCGTCCATCTGTTTGTCCGTCCGTCTGTTTGTCGCTGTATCCTCAATTCGCGTTTGAACGGTTAAAGTTAGACCCATAAATCCATATATATATGTATATACATATATATATATGGATTTGTACTCTCTAAGTAGGGATGATCACCAAAAAAAATGGCGGCCTCATAGACTAAAACAAAATGAAAGCTTCACTTTCTCTGCTATGATTCAAACCTAGGCTACAAAACTCACTTGTAGTCCATATAAGCTGCAACACAAACTACCAAAATAGTTTCTGTCTTCCAAATAAATAGCTAAAGTAGTGAGCACAGACTCATCAAAATCACCAAATGTTCACCATCTTTCTACTCATCATTTATATTTTTAATTTCCAGGGCTACAGCCTAGCTGGCTACAGTAAATCTTACAATAGTTATACTAACAGCTTACTATTTCTTTGGACCAGGTCCATGACCTCTTTATTTGCTTTGCCATGCTAACAAACTACCGAAGTATATCCCAGACTAATAGCTGTAGTGGTAAGTTGAAGCTGCCATCTTGACCATCAATTTGTCTATGCACACAATTTAAAACCAGTTCATTCCTGAGAAGCTATGAATATCATTAAATATAATTTAAAAAGGGGGTGTAGTCCCAATGTTCAGAACAAGAAACTCCATGCAGTTAGCAAGTCACTCTACTAGTCCCACCACCACAACTACACTTTCAAATCTTGAATGTAAGTCAAAATCTGTAGCTAAATTTGTAACAGCTAGACAACATTGTTATAGCTAGCTAACTGCTACTTCTTTCTGCATTGGCAGTGAGCCTGTCTGAAGCTCTACACTGCTGACAGTGAGTCTCTCTCTCTCTCTGAAGCTCTACACTACCAACAGCAGCTTCTATTACTGCTACTGCTACTACTATTACTATTACTGCTACTGCTACTACTATTACTATTACTGCTACTACAGTCACATTAAAAAATATACATATCTGATAGTGTACAAAAACTAAAGGAAACAAGTGAAAGTAAAAATATTTCTTTGAAATAAAACTGGTAAGGAGGGATGACATGTCAGCAAAATGTGCAGAAACAAGAATTCTGTGATAGTGCATGTTACAAAATTCCCTACTTCACCGATTCCACATTCTCATGTAATGTGTAAGGTGTGATGCCGAAAGACTGCCACCTCTTCATTTTTCTCCTAGCTAGCTCGTGTACAATGATTACTCTTAGTTACAGGAATTTTGCAACACCGACTGTCACACTGTGTAGAATTCTAAGGTCAGAGGAATCAGTGAAGTAGGGAATTTTGTAACATGCACTGTGACAGAATTCTTGTTTCTGAACTTTTTGTCGACATGTCATCCCTACTTACCAGTTTTATTTCAAAGAAATATTTTTACTTTCACTTGTGTGTATATATATATATATATATACATATCTATATGGCCACACCCCTTACTGTATTAAGAAAGCCAAAATGGTACTTTTGCCAGAAAAAGGAATGGAGCTACAGGGCTAAAAATTTGGGATGCAAGCACAAATTTACTCTGTGAATAACATGGGGTGGATCTTATGTGGTCACACCTTCCTATTTGTATATAAGGCTAAAAATGCTGAAAATGGTATTTCTAAAATGCACCTTGATCTAATCACATTTTCAATTTTGTTCTGGAAGTGTCCACCTCACTCTCCTCCCAACCATTGACCTCACTTCCACCCAACCATCCACCTCACTCTTCACCCAACCATCCACCTCACTCTTCACCCAACCATCCACCTCACTCTTCGCCCAACCATCCACCTCACTCTTCACCCAACCATCCACCTCACTCTCCACCCAACCGTCCACCTCACTCACCCAACCATCTATCTCACTTCCACCCAATCAAAAGAGGTATGTTAGTGAGTGATAGTTGCCTAGAAGAAGTCTAATGGATGAATTCATGGGCTTTTTTTCCAAAAAAATTAATTTTTCACTATAACTGCCATGATTCTTGAAGTTGATAGCTCAGTTGAGAGTGCCCTGTATTCTGTTAGTCCCTACAATGCACCATTATCTGCAAAAGCCCCCACCCCCCCTCTGCCAAATATCCTTTCCACGAGTAATTTGAAACCATGCTGTTATCGAATGCCTTAAGTTGAATATTTCAAGTAATATTCTAGTCCAGCTCTTTCTTGCTCTTCCAGTTGGAGCAGCAACCATGGAGAGGTTGTTCTCAAATGAAAATGATAAAGAGAAGGATCAGAAAATAATTGTCAAATGAAAAATTTTTACATCAGAAGAGAATCATTGCTCCAGACTCCAACTAGGTAAACTTTGACCAAATTCTTGGCATTTTTAGTGAAAGGAACAGCAAAATGAACTGTATTGAAATTAACAAAAATGATTTGTGATTAGTTTAGGGGGGGGGGGGGTATCCCAGGGCTCCCCCACCTCTGTGTGATACACTTGATTATAGTATTAGTGAATATTGATACTTTTATTGTTTTTATGATTTGTCGATGCGTGTGTTCTATACTTTTTGTACTTTACTGTTAGGGTTTGGATGCTGCCAAGTACAAGAACATGTGGGATGTGGTCATCAAGATCTGGAAGCATGAAGGCGTGAAAGCGTATGTAACGAACACACATGCACGCATACACACACCACACACAATACATACACACACACACAACACACACACCACACACACCACACACACACCACACACACCATACATACACGCACGCACACACGCACATGCACACCCACCCACCCATGCGCGAACACCACACGAATACACACTCACTCACACGCACACCTTTCATGAGTACAGTATTGTACAATCGTAATTAGAAATGTGCTGGCAACAAATGGTCTTCTTTAATTAAAAGAAAATGAAACAAACAATGAAAATGCACACAACTGATGCTAATTAATGTTTTGTTGTCCACCCAAGTGAACTTCTACCTGATTCTGTTCTTGTAATTCTATTAGCTCAGCTATTTCCATGGAAACCTTGCTTAATGCAGAAGGCTGGACAATCACTTCAAGGACTTGGAAGCACTGACAAATATATTAAAAGATGTTTGTGCCCCTTTATTTAATTTTAGGGTGCTTACAAGAATTACTGCACATGCCCTTGTCTAATGTTAACTTTTCCTCTTGTTTATCTTTCTATATTTATTCTGTCGTCCTTTTAAGCTCTCTTTCTCTCTGTGATGTTTTCCTTTCCATTTTGTAGGTTCTATAAGGGGACGACCCCCAGACTGGGCCGAGTGTGTTTTGATGTGGCCATTGTATTCACGCTCTATGAGAAAGTCATGAAAGCCTTGGACTATATTTGGCCCACTGAGTAGATGGAGTGAAACCAACACTGTAGTATATGAACAAACATAATTTGGCCTGCAAAATAGCTCCTGGATTATTTATTTTGTAATATATTAGTATAAACATACAGTTTTGTGGTGGTTAATTGAATGTTACAACTACCACAAATAACTTAAGAACAATATTGACCTTTTCCACTGATTTTCTTCCAAAGACTTCTATTGAGTTTGTAAAGGTTGGGTGGTCATTGTCAACTAACCAGACATCCAACTATAGGGTTGTAATAATTTGAAATCGAATTCATACTGTATTGTTTATTGTAAATTTGTAATTATTTTTACCCTTAGCCACATCCATTAAGTTTGTTGGCCCACCAACTTCCTGGGTTCACCATTTCAGTGGTCAGCTGCCCCTGGAGGTAATCTGCTGCAAGAACCCACAGTTAGTCCTATGATTGAGGGGTGTTACGCTGGCTTGTGTTGTAACTGTTATTTTGGTGATTTCCCCAAAAAGTGGTGGAGAAGAGGGAATCAACATATATTGAAGGATGGTTTAAATACATGCTTAAGCTTATCAGTCCCCTCCCAAACCCACCCCTCAAAATTCATCTACTCTTATTTATTGGATAATATGTGTGCCTGCTTGCCTTCCTATCCAGTTGTGACTGGCTTAGTCCATCAGTCTTAATAAGTGAAACTTGGGAGGTGTGGATAAGCTGTTATATGATCCAATCAGTGATTCTAGTGTGTGATCTAAAGGTCATTTATTTATTTTTCCTGAAGGTCGACCTATTTTTCCATCATCATTCTCACTTCTCAGAAACACCCCCCCCCCCCCCCCCCCCAAATATGCCAGCATAATCCGTCATGGCCTAGCTACGCAAACAATATGTAAGCATATGAACCTAATTGTTTAGCATTTATACACCATGCCTCTAAATCGGTCCAAACTTTCCAAACCATTAAGGGTCGGCAGCAACAAGGCTCTCCATTATTGGCAACATATGTTCCATTGTTCAATACGAAATGTTTCCAAAATATTTTACCTTTCAAAAATTGATCAGTGACTCATTGCATACATGCTTTTGAATTGCTGTTATGAATGAATTCTCTTTTTCTCTCATTTTATCAATTTGTTTCAAGAATCCTTAACCAATTGACAGGGCATAAAGAAACTGAATCTCACATAAATTTGTTTTTCTATATTTCTTGTAGTGTAGCAAGGTTTAGAAATGGTGTATTGAGTGTCTTTAATGATGGTTCATATTGACATTGTCCTGGGCAAACCACTCTAATACAGCAATACAATACAGCCTAGAGTCAGGCTCTCTTTTCACATGTTTTTTTTTTTTTTAAATAAAAAACAACAAATAGAAATAGGTCGTAAGTACATATGTCCGTCCATTATGCATAGCCAAAAACTTGAACTGAACTTTCGGGGTTTGTACCTGGCACACACACAAGGTTTCAACCCCCAAAATGTAGGGATGCCATCACTAGGCCTTGACAGATAATGCTTGAATTCCTGCGTATTTATCTTTTCTCCCCCCCCCCCTAATATTCACCTATTTTTACTCATGAGCTCCATGGGTTCACAGGGTTTTAAAGTTACTTATTTGTAGTTGTTGTTATGTGACACTTACTCAGATTTTCCAGTGTTAAAGTCCCATGTTCCTGGTCTCCACTTCCCTCCCCTCCCCCTTCTATTCCCCCTCCCCCTTTTCCCCCCCCTTCTTATGACACTTCCTCAAATAAGAAAAATGTGGGAAATTCACATGCATACTAGTGGGTTATGCTTGATATATTTCAAGCTTGTTTTTTTTTTTTTTTTTTTTTTTTTTTTTTTTTTTTTTTTTAATCTACCATTCTTTTTAATATCCTATTTTTCTTAAATATGCTCATTGACAAACAATTGTTACAACATTAAAGAAGGATAATACAGTCATTCAAGATTCAAAACATTTTAACAATTAAAATTACCTATAATTGTGATTTGCGCTAAATATGCCACAATTTTAATTAGTGAGACAGACAAGTGTGGATAGGCTGTTACTGTAATGCCATTGTGGACTCTAACAAATTATCTAGTGGCTATTAACTTTTTTTTTGAAAGTATACCTACCACTGGTGGGGAAAGAAGAAATTCAAATTTTTTTTAATACATAGAGATCAGTTCAACAGTTTGGACTGAGATCTGTGACAAGCTCTTGGAAAACAAAGCAATACAATTTGAAATATTTAATAAGTGCCTCACTTATATAATAATACTTCAATCTTTAAATATACTCTGAGGAATGGACACCTTACCACTTGTTTAGCAGAATTCAATTTTTATTTATATATTTACTATTATTATTACTTTTTTTTCTTGTTTGCTGATTGGTGTGTGGTGTTTTGCATCAATGACCATTTATCATATTATTAAATTTTTGAGGAAAATACCTGTACCAGCCATAATAGGCAGCTAATGAAAGTTAAAAATTTTTTATCAGCCATTTAGGGCTATAAGTGACATTCATACTTAGTTTCACCAAAATCAGTCTCAAGCCTCTAGGAGGAGCTTGCAGATACGCAGAGAGAGTTTCTTTTATATTATGATAGGAGTAGATGAGAGGGAGAGGGGGGGTGGGGGGGGAGGGAAAGAATTAAAAAATTTCAGGCAGGCAGGCAGGCAGGCAGGCAGGCAGGCAGGCAGGCAGGCAGGCAGGCAGGCAGGCAGGCAGGCAGGCAGGCAGGCAGGCAGGCAGGCAGGCAGGCAGGCAGGCAGGCAGGCAGGCAGGCAGGCAGGCAGGCAGGCAGGCAGGCAGGCAGGCAGGCAGGCAGGCAGGCAGGCAGGCAGGCAGGCAGGCAGGCAGGCAGGCAGGCAGGCAGGCAGGCAGGCAGGCAGGCAGGCAGGCAGGCAGGCAGGCAGGCAGGCAGGCAGGCAGGCAGGCAGGCAGGCAGGAAGGCGGTTACCTACTTTAACCCAACGCACTTCTTTTTTGAACGGTGGTGTGTGCAGGATGGCTGACCATTACGTAATTTGACCTCTGCAATCTGACCTGGTTGACCTTTAACCCGGTTATCGTTAGGTCCCGCTTCCCCTGATTTTAACCGCTTCTGGTGCTGGCACTTGTGAATATCTGAGAACATTCTGAAACACCCTGCAAGCCCATGGTGAAAGATATGGATACCACCCAAATGCCAGCAAAACACATCTCGTGATAAAACCAGAACATGCTGAGAAAGCTAGGGAGTTATATGCTGGTACAGGTATCAACATCACCACAGAGGGAAAGGGACACCTTGGAGCTGCTGTCAGTTCCAGATCATTTACTGAAGAACACATCACAGCCAAAGTGTTGAAGTGGTCAGATGAGATCAAACAGTTGGCTGATATGGCCAGAACTCAACCTCATGCAGCGTACTGTGCCTACACTCATGGTCTATCCAGTCGATGGATCTTTCTGTCACGCACCATTCCAGACATTGCTGACCTGCTACAACCACTGGAGGAAGCTATTCAACAACATTTAATCCCTATCCTTACTGGTCATCCATCCTGCTCAAGTGTGGAGAGGGATCTATTGGCCCTCCCAGTCCGCATGGGTGGTATGGGATTGGTCAACCCAGTATCTTCATTTCAGCGTGTATTCTTTACATCTTTACAATTAACATCACCTCTGGTTTCCCTGACTGATCCACCCAGGATGATCCGAAAGCATCTGATGACAAAGGATTGAAGGTGGCAAACATGGGGCTCTAGGAGGGCAGTGCTCTCCAAACCATACATATACGCACATATACATATGTATGTGTTGTGTTTTATGCGTGTGCACCTGCATGCCTCCAATATATTCTTATATTTATGTATATATTTATAGGATATACCAGGCCAGAGGAACTGGTATGACTGTGGAGTCTACTTGTGCTTGGTAAGCTATCATCCTCTTGTTTGTGTTGGTGTTTTTGTGCTTGAGCTTATTCTTTCTGTCTTCTCTTTCTTTGTCTTTTACAGTATGCACATTTCCAAGCGTTTGACCTAAAATTCAACTTTTATCAGGTTTGTCACACTATTACTAATATAAATGACTGTTATTTCTCTCTCTCTTTATCATCTTTTTCCCCTCTACTTGTATGCAGGATGTTATTTCTCAGATAAGGGAGAAATGATCAGTGAAATCAGAACAAAAACATTATTTTAACATTTTTTTATCGATACTTTCAATCAATATGTATATATATTTTATATGAAACACACACTTGATGATTACAATTGATGGTAGTTTGAATAGTTCTACAATAATAATCTGATGATGTGATTGGTATCTGTTTAAATCAAACAAGGAGGTATTGTCTGTAGTGTTTGTTTGCATATTTTATTTCATACACATTTCAGTTTGTAAGAAGTCCACTTCTTTTGTCAGGTTTGTTTGTATCAATAACATTTATGATGGTTTCTCCATCTTGCTCCAATTCATATGCTGTTATGGAGTCAGGCCTTGAAAAATGTCTCCCACATGCATCCTCCAAAGATATAAAATAAATAATGAAGAGGCATTGTCAAAATGTAATTAAGAACTGGTTATGAGACACTGTAATTTTGATGGCCTTTTGGTTAGCTTTCTTACATGATTATCTCAATGAAAATTCACTCATTTGAAGCGCCGCATGATAAAAGTCAAAGTATCCAGGCTAAAGCTAAGCACCTGATCAGTATTTATTTTACTGAGGATCAGTGAACTGGCAGACTAAACTAAATTCTGGGCACTTCCCTGGTTATCTCTCTCTCTCTCTCTCTCCCCCCCCCCCCCCCCCCCCCCCCCCCAAATATGAATTACACAAATAAGAATTCTAGGATACTGAAAAGTTTCAATATGAAGTATTACTTACATGTATTAATTAGTAATACATCCAAAATGCACATCCCAAAAGTAAACAAGTAACGGAATGTGCATTTTGGATGTATTATTAATTAATACATGTAACTAATACTTCATATTAAAACTTTTCAGTATCCTAGAATTCTTATATGTGTATTTCAAATTTCTATCAATATGTACATATAATATATATTAAACACACACTTGATTACAACTAATGGTGGTTTGTATAATTCCACAATAATAATCTGATGATTTCATCAGTATCTATTTAAATCAAACAAGGAGTCGTCATCTGTAGTGATTGCATGCACATTTTATTTCATATACATTTCATTTTGTAAGAAGTTCACTTCTTTTTTCAGGTTAGTATCGATAATATTTATGATAGTTTCTCTATCTTGCTCCAATTCATATGCTGTTATGGAGTCAGGCCTTGAAAAGTGTCTCCCTCATGCATCTTCCAAAGATATAAATTAAATAATGAAGAGGCATTGTCAAAATGTAATTAAGAACTGGTTATGAGACATTGTAATTTTGATGGCTTTTTGGTTGGCTTTCTTGCATGATTATCTCAATGAAAATTCACTCATCTGAAGCACTATATATTAAAAGTCGAAGTGCCCAGGCTTAAGCTAAGCGCCAGATCAGGATTTATATTACTGAGCATCAGTAAACCGGCAGAATAAACTAAATTCTGCACTAGTCCGAGGAATTTTGCAGTGGGTAAAATCTCTGCACGGGTACAATGTCAACACGGAGTTAGACGTGCTGAGATTGTCACTCCCGTTAGCGCACGCGCATAACTCCGAAATACAATCTCAGCACGGTTACAATCTCATCACGCCGCACTGGTGTGGAGCGGTGAGAGTTCTCCTGTGGTAGGAGTTTTCATTGGCCATCTGCGCATGCGCAAATGGAATGAAAGTTGTCTCCAAAGCAGTTGCAGCTGTGTTTGAGATTCTTTTCGTCACTGGGTAGGAGTGTAAAGCAATATATGATCCCGTCCATAAGTCCACAAGTCATCCCCTGGGTGGGTTATGGCCTGCAATAGGTGACCCCCCACTGCCATAACTAATTCGCTTAAAAAGAAAACAAAAAACTTTTTTGTGTGTGCAGTATTTGTTTTTCCTTGGTAACATATCCCTAGTTTATGGACTCTGGAGTACTCCACGAGAGAGAAGCTGCTCTTAATTGTGCGCTGGCCACTGCTATATTATGGTGATGGTGCATTAAAAAAAATTTCTTTTTAAACAATTTTGTTGCTGTCTCCTTCAACTAGCTAGCTATTAGATATGAACTATTTATAATTTGTGGCTGTCTTTCTTTTGGAATTTAAAAAAAAAATATCAACTTAGTTGATGGGTTATGAGGGCTTATTTTATTTTCTCAACTCAGGGTTAAAAAAAAAAAAATGATGCCAAGGTCTCCAAAATTATATCTATTAATTATTACATGGTATACTCAATGGAAACTCTATTTAAAGAAATTTTTTCACCTAACATTCTCACTCAGTACAACTCCAGTATCTGCATCTTTCTCATTTTGAGATATAGATACTGGAGCTATATTGAGTGAGAATATTAGGCCTATAATTTCTTAAAATAAAATTTCCATTGAGTACACTAATGTGAGAATTCATAGATATAATTTTGGAAATTAATACTTTCCCGGCAAGATGCAATTAGTAAAATGCACTTGATATCATCAGCGATTATCAGGGTATGGAAATACTTAATAGAATGAGGAACATCATCCACATAGATTAAATAGACCATAGTTCTACTTCCCTGTGGCACTCCAGATAAAACAGGTAAAAAAACATAGTGCATTGATGTTTTATAGAGACACACATAAATCTGCCCATGAGGTATTTCTTAAAGAATAACTACAATTTCCCAGTAACCATAGGTCCACAACTTTTTCAGAAATTCTGTGTGAGGTACACTTCAAAAGCCTTTTGAAAGTTCAAGTATATGATGTTCATTTGAGATCAGCTATCAATCTCTTTACAAACTTGACATACAGGGGTGTAGAACTTTCAGAAGTGGGGTGGGGGGGGGGGGGGGACTGACATTGAATTGGTTCAAAATGTGGAGGCATCCCAATAATATATTTGTACCCACTATATCTTCAATTGTGAAATTTTAATATGCCAGGGCAGAGCGATGACCATACCCTTGTAAATCAATATAAAGTTAAGCAGAAAAAAAGCATACAATTGTAAAACGTTTTTTTTTTGGTCATTAAATTTTGTGTCAGCAGGTTGATTTTTGAGTTTAAGTTATACATTAAAAAAGAAGTATGTTTAAACTTGGTGTTTCTGTTGATCATCCCACCACTCAATTACATAAGAAAGAGGACCAGTCACTTCTGCCACTGAACCTGGTTACCATTTAAGAGACTTTCCTGTGAAGTTCTCTGCAAAGACAATTTCACCAACTGCAAAAGTGCGAGTTGGTTTAGAGTAGTCGTGGGACAGCTTTTGTTTAACCTGTCTGTTTCAACTTTCAGTGACAGATCTGGACATAAATTATCCAAAAGACAATGTGGGCGACGACCCATGAGTATTTTTTCTGGTGCTATCCCAGTTGTAGAGTGAGGTGTTAACCGATATGTCAACAGGAACTTGGATAGCCTCTCCTGAATCAGAAGGTTGTGCATTCGCTCAACTGCTCTCTTAAAGGTCTGGACTGCTCATTCAGCTAAACCATTGGTTAAAGGATGATATGGAGCAGATGTAAAATGGTGAATGCCATTCCTATCCATGAACTGGCGGAATTTTGCACTAGTGAAACTTGGCCCATTGTCAGTAACAATCTTTTGTGGCAACTGATAGGTAGAGAAAATCCCACGAAGTTTCTCAATTGTTTTACTTGAAGTAATTGATGTCATTATTTTGACGTCCATCCATTTAGAGTGTGCATCCACTAGTACCAAAAAGTTTTTACCAAGAAAAGTATCTGCAAAATCCAAATGCAATCTGGACCATGGTTTACTTGGCCATTCCCAAGGATGGAGCGGAGCCACTGATGGAGATGGTCTCGATTCTTGACACACTTGTCATTGCTTAACAATTTGTTCAATCTCAGAATTCATCTTTGGTCACCAGATGTAACAGCATGTAAGGGATTTCATTTTGCTGCAACCAGGGTGACTGGAATGTAGTTCATTCATGACAGCCAGCTGACCTTGTGGTGGAACAACCACTCGAGCTCCCCAAAGAAGCCTTCTTTTTCAAGTTGTGAGTATTTCTTCTCTGCTTGGTTCAAAATATGTGAAGCAAATGCTATTGGTCTCTCCTGACCATCAGTCATTTGGTGCGAAAGCACAGCTCCAAGGCCTTACTGAGAAGCATCACATGCCAAAACTAGAGGTTGGAAAAGTCAAAATGAATAAGTAGAGAATCTGTCTGTAGTGCATCCTTAGCTAATCAGAAAGCTTCATCTTGATGATCACCCTAGACCCATCTAACTTGCTTACACAGTAGCTTATGTAGAGGTGCAAGTTTAGAAGAGAGGGTTGGGAAAAATTTGACTGTAATAGGTTAGCATACTTAAGAAGGAACGGAGTTCAGTAACATTTTTGGGCTTAGGAGAATTTTAATTGCCCTAACTTTCTCTTGAGTTGGATGAAGACCTTGAGCATCAATGATGTGCCCAAGATACTCTATCTGAGGAAGCAGAAAGGAGCACTTCTCTTTGTTAAGATGTAACCCAGCTTCAGAAAGACGTTGCAACACCTGCTGCAAGTTTTCAATATGTTCAGTGAGGTTTGGACCAGTAATCAGGATGTCATCCAAATAAATGGATACCCCCTTTAAACCCCTTAATAGAGTCTCCATAGCTCTTTGAAAAATTGCAGGAGCTGAAGCCACTCCAAAAGGCAACCTGTTGTATTGGAACAGTCCCTTATGGATATTGATAGTTAAATACTCTCTGGATCCCTCTTCCACTGGAATTTGTAAATAGGCATTTGCTAAATCCAACTTGGAGAAATATTTTCCCCCAGACATATTAGAAAACAGTTTCTCAATCCTAGGAAGTGGGTAAGATTCTGTGTGTGATGCCTGATTGATTATGGTTTTAAAATTGCCACAAATTCTGACAACACCACTCTTTTTCATGAGTGGTACAATGGGTGCTGCCCACTGAGAGGATGTAGCAGGGTATATGATTCCTAGGTTGGTTAATCTAGTCAATTCATCCTCCACCTTTTTCTTTAAAATGTAAGGAACTGTACAAGGTTTTTTAACCTTGGCTTGACATCTGGTTTCAGATGAAATTTGACAACATGACCTTGCATGCATCCCACATTATCATTAAACACATCAGCATGATGGTTGAGCATACTCTGTAATGGTTCCCATGACTGTGCAAGGTGGTTAACCTTTCCAAGTGTAACTGTAAAATAATCTAACTAATCTCTACCCTTCAAGTATGGTCCCTCTCCCTTAACTACATGAATACATAATTTCTCTTCCTGAATATCATACCTTGCATTGACTTTTGTAATTCCCAGGGTAAGTCTTGAGGGTGACCTGGGGTTCCTCCAAGGGAGAGATATCAGTTTGTTGAGTGATGTCTTGATAAGTTTTCTCACTGAGGATGGACAGAGATGTGCCAGTGTCGAATTCCATGTCCACATGTATTCCATTGATGCTTACATCCAGTACCATAGGTTGACACGACATAGTACGAAATGGAAACATACCATACAAATCTTGAACTGAAGCTTGAACACCCTCTTGAACTCCATCATGATCCACCTGATCATCTTGCATATATAGAATTTTTTTATGACAAGGGTTAGGCTTTGCAATAGTAATGTCAGATTTTGACCTACAAACCTTGGCTAAATGGCCTTTCTTCTTGGAACAAGAGCAAATTGTATCTTTAAAATTGCACACTGGTGCAAGATGTGGTCCCCCACACCAGTAACATGTTGGAGTACCTTTTTTGCTTGCCAATCTCTTGGCTCCTTCAACAACAGGCAGCCCAGAGGAACTGTAGTGTAGTTCTGGCAAATTGGCTGAGCTGTTTTTAAGAATTTCATTATTTTTCTCAGCAGCTTCAATAGCCTGTGCTAGGTCAAAAATTTTTTTTGAATGAGAGGTTCTTCTCTGACAGGAGGCGCTGCTAAATGCCATCATTTCATGTCACACTCAGTTACCTCTCGCAGACATCAATACATCTTTTTTGGTGTCAACCACTTTCTTTTGCCTCCTTGCAGTTATACTTCCACATTAACTCTTTGGTTTGTCTGTTGAAGAAAGTGTGTGTTTCATACTCTAGGAGAAGGCTAACTAAGCCATCAACTCACTTGTTGACTTTTCCATGCATAAATCCAGGATTTTTCTTTAGCTGATTGTGGAAGCTGTATAAATTATAGTTAATATGATGATCGTAGAACAGTGATGATAATCTAACCTTCCCAAATGCATATTGGTATCCGTGTCAGCATGTTCAAATCTCCTTAAGCATATTGCCCATTATATCTTATATAATATGACATTTTATTTCCATTAAAGGGAAGCATAGTCTTTTACATGCTACCATATCAATGAGGCATTAATGCATTTTAACATGGAAAGCCTAGTTGACAAGAAGAAGAAGAAGAAGAAGAAGAAGAAGAAGAAGAAGAAGAAGAAGAAGAAAAAGAAGAAGAAGAAGAAGAAGAAGAAGAAGAAGAAGAAGAAGAAGAAGAAGAAGAAAAACTACCAGCAATTTAATGGAAAAAAAACCTATTGCTGCAAGTAACTTCTGCTTTTCAAGGGTACCTGAAGGTACAGTCAAGGAACTACTACTTTTGGAGAGCAGCTGGAGGTACAGAAATCAGTGCACACATAACCTCTTTTCCCTCCCACTCCTCAACTTCTACTCACAACTATTCCTGTACAACAAAATTATTTTCTTGCACAACCAAAATATTGACTCAAAGATATCACTGGACAATTTGTGTGGAAAGAACCCCCAACCTCTACTCTCTATTACCCCAGCACTACAAATGAATTTCCTTTTATTTGAACCTTTACCACTTCTTTCTAAATTCAACATAATGTATTTTTGTCCCCATGCTACTAATTCTATTGAACCTTCAACAATTCTTTCTAAATAAGAAGTAATGCATTGGTGTTTCCATGATACAAAAGCAAAAACCAGAAACCCAGAATGCTGCACTCTACAGTTTAGGGTTGACAAACAAGCCAAGGAAGCTTACTAGAGAAGATATACAACTTAAAGAGTAGATTATTGAATTTGTTTCTTACAAGAAATTAAAAAAAAATGCCAAGAAAAAGAATATCATTATTAGGAAAAAAAAATCCAAGTGCAAATGTAAAAAAATTGAGAAATTGAGAGAAACACCACAAAATCATACCCTATGACTTCAAGCACTGTCTAACAGGCCAACTGTAAGGCACCAAAATGAATCAAATGAATAACACCAAACATGTGTACAGGACATATTCACCAGACAAGCAGTTAAACATCAGAACAAGACAGAGGATCAACACCGAAGATCAATACCATACAGGAGTCCAGGACATATCTACCAGACAAGCAGTTAGGCATCAGAAAGAGTGGACTCCAACCCCCTTTACTATCACTCACCACCATTACTGTACAATTAAATTAAATTATTGTACAAACAAAACCAAAAACAAACTAACCAAAAAACCCCAAAATAATGGCTATCAAAAATTTTTATGGGAAGAACAGTGTTAGAAGAAAGCATAAAAAAGTGCCAAAAGAGCTTATTGCTAAAGGAGCCACAGACATAGTATTAATATGAAAATGTTCCAGCAAAGATTTCAAACCAATCATGGTGGTGGGTGTCTACAGCTGGACCTCCCATCAACATTGTCTGGTTCATTTAAACTACAATCTTTTAGCCGATGCTTACAAACCATAGTAAAAGAGTTGTCAAGTAATAAAGACAATTAAGTTTTCAATTTTAAATAACATCAACAAGCAGACCACAAAAATAAACCTACTCACCCAAGATGAACATTACAAGCATTAAATCTTATGAAAGCATGTCTAATAGTAACCAAAATGTGGCAGAGAAAAAATGAACATACCAGTTGCCTAAACTTACTGCAGCTTAAATGATTGCAGTTTTGCACAGACCTGCAAGACATGCCCACCTACTAAATATGCCCTCCTACAAGAGATATTCTCATGAAATACAAGACCACAACTACCACATGCCTTCCAGCAATACATGTCCACCTTCATAACATGCCATCCTATAAAATTTGACCTCATGTCATACGTGCCTTCCAGTTAGACATTCCTACTTTAAACTTGTATATCTAAAAATACCTGTCCACTCATGCCACATGTACTCCAGCTGAACATGTCCACCTGCAAGACATGCCCTCATGTAATACATGAGTTCATCTAATACAGTGGTTCCCAACCTTTTTTTTAGCCCATGACCCCTTTCAGAAATTATAAATCTTCCATGACCCCCAACCAAAAATATCTTATTTTCTATTATTGACCATACTAAATACATTTAGACCAGTGCTGCTTATGATAATTTATGACAGGAAAACGCATTGTAATCACATGTAAATGGTAACACACAAATAATGGTAAGATATATTTATCACAGTAGTGACTAAGTAGGTATGTACATCAATGAGAATGTTGCACTTTTTTTTTTGATACAAGATCAATAATTTTTGGGGTTGTGTGGCTCAGAGCACATTGAAAGTTGGTTTCTACATCCAACCTGTTTCTGGTCTTAGATTTGATCACCAGGAGAGATGAGAATCCACTTACACAGAGATAGGTTGATGAGAATGGGATGAGAACTTTTAAGGCAAATTCACTTATCTTGGGAAATATTGGAAGCATTTTGGCCCAAAAGTCAGAGATCCTAAGCTGCTGCAGATAAAAGTCCTCTTTGGCTGCAGTGTTGTTGATGAGATCCAAGAAGTTTGCCTGTACATCATCCGGAAGGTCATCCACAGTGCAGCAGAAAGGGTTATCAGCAAGAGTCATCTGAACATTTTCAATTGCATTTATGTTGGGAAAGTAGCGGTAGAATTCTTTTTGAAGGATTGACATGTGATTCTTGATCTCTTTCTGGAGTTACTCTTCAATTGGTTTTTCGCCCATAATCTGTGTGAGACGGTGGAAGGCAGTAATATTTCCCACCTCAATTTTTCTCTCCCCAAGCCCTAGCTTCACAATAAAAGCCTTGATTGCATCAGTGTGGATGATTATGGTGGTGTGTGGGCCTTGTAGCTTCAAATTTAGCATGTTCAAAGTTCGAAAATGTCAGCCAAGTAGGCGAGACTGGGCTTAAAAATCTTCTCTTGAACAACCTTAAATAACTGCTCTGTCTTCTTCCCATGGGCGTATAAAAATATCTTCATCTCTTCCAAGAGGTCATATATGTTAGAAAGGACATTTTCTTTTGACAGCCAACGTACAGCAGTGTAGAAAAGGAGGTCCTGATGTGAGGAATCCATGTCTCCGCACAACTGGTGAAATAGTCTTGTGTTGAGAGCACCTCTTTTATGTGGTTAATGATTTGGATTACTGAGTCCAAGGTACCTTGAGAGCTGCAGGAAGTGTTTTAGATACAAGGGCTTCATAATGGATAAGGCAGTGAGTTGTGATGACATTTGGGTTCTTTTCCTTCACCAGTGTGACAAATCTTAAAATAGACAAATGAATAAATTGTGCCACACAAAAAGGGACAGCAAGAACGTGCATTATTAAAGTAAGATACAAACCTGACTTTGAGCCGAGCATGGAGGGTGCTCCATCCGTGCATACCCAACCATTTGTGCCCAAAACAGTTTTTCTTCCTCAAAGAAGCTGTGCATCATTGCCATGATACCCCCAGCCTTGGTAGTCGCAGTTAGCGGTTTGCACAACAACAACTCCTCCTCCATGTGATTGTCTGAGACAAACCGAGTGTAAACCTGCAATATAATCATTTTTTGCATGTTTGAATATATTATGAAAATATGTATACAAAATAGTACATACATAATTGTATGTGCAGTAGCAGCATCACAAACTCATACCAGAAGCTGTGGACACTGTGCCACATCTGTGGACTCATCTAATTGGATGGAGAAGGGGGAAACTCGAATTTTCTCCACAACTTAATGCATAATATCCTGAGACATGTCCTGGGTGCATTCCTTCACAGTGTTATTGGACAAACTTCTCTGTCTCAGTTTGTTGGCACTTGCATTGTTCAGGACAAGTTGTGCAGCTTCAAGCATGCAGGGTTTGATGGGAATCTCTCCAATGGTGTGCAGCTTCTTCTGTTTTGCAATCTGAAGAGATATCTTGTATGAGGCCTCCACAATTTTTCTGTCCTGCAAATCATGAAAGAAGCTTCAGATATATCCACATTAACAGATTCAAATGACACATGACTAAACACCTAGTTGGAAGAGAACTCCTGTTCCACGGTCCAATTTGGTCCTCTTGAGCTGGTCTTCTTTGATTTTGAAGTAGTCCAATCCCTTGTTGGCAAGATATGGTTGAACCTTTTCAAGATGTTTATTCAGTTTGAAGGGCTTCATGCTCTCATTGGCGAGATTTTTCTGGCACACAACACATTGTGGCACCTGCAAGCCCTTGCTCACAAGGAATGAGAATCCAAATGAGAAAAAACTCATTATATGAGCATTTCCTTGACATCTTGCTGCCACTGAACTACATTAACAATCCTTGGTGACAATAGATGTAGACTTCTTCAGGATGACTTGTCAAGAATATATTACTCAACTTAATGAAAATAAGCAACCAACAATAGAAACAGCAGTGTGGTCTGACTCTGCTAAGAAACAAATCATCAGATATATATACTCACTGACTGAGGGAATATGCTGGGAAGGACTACCACAGGTAAATAGACCTGTTTCAACGGTGAGTCAACAGGTGAGTAAAGTGTTCACACAATATATGTATATATGTGTCCATGAATGAATATATAATCATAAACCACTACTACAGTTCTGTTGAGTATTTAAAAAAAAATAAGATAAACATCAGACCAACATTTTTTGAAACCCTCCATGACCACCAGAAATATACACCACGATCCCATTGGGGTCATAACCCACAGGTTGGGAACCACTGCTCTAATACATACCCTCCAGTAAAACCTATCCTCATACAGGGGTGTCCACCTATATGTCGAATCATCCAGTAAAATATGCCCTCCTGTAAAATATGTTTTCCAGTGAAACAACTTGAACTGTAAGGCATGCACACCTATAATGCATACCCTCAAATAAAACATTTCATTCAGTAAGAATTGTCTTCAAGTAGAACAGAACATATAGCAAGATGTGCCATGATAAAGACATGCACTCCACCAACACATGACCTCGCACAAGACATTTCCTCCTACAAAGCATGGCCTAGCAAGCAACGTGGCCAAAGGCCACAATTGCATGCTAGTTTGTTTAATAGCTGTTTAAATTTGGTCTGACTTTGCTCATCCATTAAGATGTGAAGTATCTGATACATGTCAATCTTTTTCACGGATCTTTAACTAGTCGTGCAACTTTTTCTTCAGTTCCTGTAACCATGAAATGGCGTGTGTAGACAATACATAGAGTGCCTATGTTACAAAATCAATATAACTTTCATGACTTGCTGGTCAATATGCCATTTGCATAGAAGATGCTTCACAGCTTGACTGTGAACAGCCTGAATAGCACATTAACCAGTTTTATATATATATATATAACTTGCTATCATCATCTGTCATAGCGGTTGCAAGTGATGTAGTTAGAGATTTTTGCTTCTCAGTCAGAAATGAGCCATGCAACAGGGTTGCCTATTATTGGCAAAATTAATTTAAATAATATATATATTATATATATATGTGTGTATACATATATAGAAAGTATATTAAACATACCTTCACCATATTGCTAGCTGCTACCTTCATCACTGATTACACCTTCAATTACACTATAGAGATGCCGTAGACTACCAATATTGTCACTAGTTTGAAGTTGTATACATTAGTTTTGTGAGTGGAATCAATACACATAACTGAAGTTGCATATTGTTGATATAAATCTCATTGAAATTCAGTTTGTAAAGCTAGAAGAAAACTATCTTTTAGTAATGCTATTTCACTAACCATAGTGCTTCGTTGTTTATACAGTAAAATTGGGTTGTATACTTCTTTTTGTAGTTCCTTCACAAATAGGTCTACTTATGTTGCATCTTCAGCATGATGCATTGCATTATGCTCAATCTTCTTTCTGTTATTATAGCAATCCTGTTTACTGACTAGGTGTTTTCTTTTCACAGCATCTTTGAAAGTATTTCTTTCACTCTTTGGCCACTGTTGTTATGCATGTCTATAAGAATATATGTTTGATAACTAAACATTAATAGAAGCATGATTTTCCTTCCATTATCGTGTCTACTTCTATCCCTTGTAACTTGGAAGCAATTTCCTTTTTTGTACTCAATGGCAATTGGATGTGCATAGCTTCTTCCTTAATGGAAAGAGAATCCGGAAGTAGATAACTTTGACTTTCATATTTTGCCCACAAGTGGTGGCATAAATTCTGAATATGCACGTATTGTCCAGCTTCCTTGAAGGTTTTCTGTTTCCTTGTGCACTCTTTTTATTAGTTTTCCTCTTAGTCCATTGATTTTGTCGGGATTCTCCATCAGGGCAGCAAGAATGGTGATAACTATAACCTATATTTTTGTGTTTAAAAGCTTACACAGGCTTGATGCATATCACATTTGCTCCTGGCATGGTAGTGCATTGTAATTGTACTTGTGCCATCGATATCACTGCTGTCACTTAGTGGCTTTCTCCCAGTGTCATGAACATGGAAAGTGTTGTTTTCTTTTTTTTGTTGTTCTTTCCAATCAAAAAGTCCTTGAATGACAGGCACTCAAATTCATACATGCCTAAATATATATATATTTTAGGAAAAAAATTCAATGTATACAGATATTTTATAGCATGTATGTAACAAATGATTAAAATGATTAAAATTAATAAATAAAAAGGGGTGGCAATTTCACTGTAATTAGCTACTGTTAGTTTTATGAATGAGCCAACAAGCAATCTATATCCCTACATATTCCTCATTTTATTATACTGTTCTCTGGGTATATTTTGCATTCAGAAATTGACCACAGTTATATGCATGAGACTGACCCAGATCCATGTTGTGAACAATGGTACAGTGCTTGTTAGCTGAACAACTGTGGTGAAAGCGGCGCTCTCACAGGATGATAAGAATGACACTCGCTTTTGAATATAGAAATTGCTTTAAATTTTCTCTGTACTTTGAGGTCTGGATAGGTGTTCAGGCATCTTTATTTTATCCTTGGTTAGAATCTGAGAGATGGGGAAATTGAAGTACTCCTTGAAAAGGGTAGATATTTTAAGGTTTTTTGAACACAGTTAGAAGCTAGTAGTTCTTGTAGTTGGTATACAAGAGGTTCCAGGGATTTCATGATTGCTGTGAGGTAAGTGATTTTTGCTTTTAGTTTTATGGTACTGACTTGGGGAATATTCATGACCTTGCAGCACCTGAGTAGCATTTCTTGGTAGGTTTAGCCATTTTTTCATCTTGCTTGTTGCTACTGCCTCTTAATTTTGTATTCTAGCAATGCTGGTTTGATTCACTGTCAAAAAGTAGTGGAATGATGGTGCCAGGTAATGATGGTATATCCATATCACCTCGAATATGTTTATCAATTTTTTCCATAGCTGCTTTAAACTTGCTTGAGATGAAATCATCAAACAAGGTAGTGGTTGATTTTGGAGTACCAGCAATATATTTGCCCAGAAACTTGGTATCTGCTTTGAAAATTGGGCTTGTCTTACCACTAACAAGTAACAAGAGAAACTGAGAAATTTTTTTTGTCTTGTTTGAGACTTTTCAAAGATAGAGTGTAACATTTGTCAGCCTTAATCGCTAAATCCAAATCAGATGCATGAAGATATATTCTATATAGGGCAATCCTGTGACCTTCTTTGTCAGAGCTAATTAGACTTCTTCCAGAGAAGGCTCCTTAGCATCATTTCCTTGCAGGATGTAGTGTTGTTTTTTGACACATCAGATGGTCTTCTTTGTCTTCTCCAGAGTTAAGTCTGGGTCCAATTGCAGCTTCTTAGACAATTTTTGATCCCTGATTCCCACAACCAGCCTGTCTCTTAGCAGTTCATCTTTCAGATTCCCATAATTACAATTGTCCATCAGGCAGTAAAGTTCAGAAATATATTGTTCTGATGATTCTCCTTCCAGCTGGTTTTGTCTGTTGAACCTTGCTCTTTCAAAGATAAAATTTTTTTGAACTTGAAAAAATTCATCACATTTTTTGCATGACTGTGTCATAAACTCCCCTTTCTTCTTCTGTGATGTTAGTAGACAGCAGAACAGTATCTGCCTCCTCATCCAAACAATATAGAATAGTGTTTACTTGCTGAGCTGCAGAACAGTATCTGCCTCCTCACCCTAACAATATAGAAGAGTGCTTACTTGCTGAGCTGCCCTAAAGTGTTCAAACCTTTTCTTCCAGTAGGGCCATCCATCTGGAGACTTCAAATCAAAATGCTCTGGTGGTTGAAGGTGAATTGTAGACATCCCACTTCTGACACCATGTAAAGGTTGCTAAATAGTTAATCACTTATGACCTGAATATACAGACTGACTCAATTATCAAAACCACTACAATATATATATCAAGCATACAAAAAGTAAATGTCCTTAGTATATATACATAATATCATGCCACATCTACATCACATATTATTAATTTTATATGGAAGTACTCTGATATTAGGTAGCTCTGATATAGGGCATGTCAGATTTACAAAGCATTTATATTGCACTGATAAGTTGTAGTGATTTTAAATAGGAGTTGTAAACATAGTAAATCTAATAATATTCATAAATATATAATTCTTTTTATAATCCAGTTTATATTTTAGTTATACCTAGCTAATATAACTTAATTTGGGACTGATCTAATTGGAAAGTCAGAGAGATTATAATAAAATGGACGAGTGTGGATACGTAGTATTTCTAAAATGAAATTTGGTTAGATAGGAAAGTGAGTGAAATGGTGAAATAGCTAGAAAAAAGGCTAATTTGGTTTATTAGTCCTATTCAGTTTGATTTATATTTAGCATGGGGAAGGGTGGGGAGTTTGTCGGGCATTGCCTCATTTCCATAATTTAGCCGTTCCAAAGTCAATATTATCAAATCCTTGCCCACTTTAGATTAAGAAGGCTGGTCTCCAATAGGAAGACAGAGTTATGGACTCACCTCTAGTAATTAGTGTTGGTCATAATTTGTTGGTGTGTAATCAAATTACAGTGTTGATGGTAATCATAGCTTCCTCTAGTAATGTTCTTTAAAATGGGATAATGCAATATTTTTTCATTACAACCTTGAGGGTTTATGAATATTGAACTATATAAATGGCCTTAAACCTGAACTCAAGCTAAATTCTCCTCAAAGCAATTCCTTAATTTTAGGATGATAAGTCCAGACATTTGGAAAGGGATACACAATGTATGTACAGACAGAGAGACGCACACTACATGAATTATAGTAAGATATCCTTATTTGTATGACTTATTTTCTGTACACAGTATTTATCAGTACTTCCAGATACAATTATTTCCAAAATGTGTAACTTTTCAAGATGAAAAAAAGAGTAGGCTGTGTTATCGAATCCTTCACAATTTGTTGCATATTTTATGAGATAAATAGATATTTAACTTCCATGTAATATAGTTGATATGTTACTATTTTAAATGTCTGTAAGAACATTTAATCAAAATTAAACACAATTTTTAGCTTAATTAACATTAGGATATAAGAAAGTCATTATTTTCCATATAAATCCACATTCTCCTTGCAACATTTATGGGCAGTCACTGGCAATCACCTAATATGCACAGGAAATTATGGATTAAAATAGCGTGTTTTCATTATGTGATAATGTAAGTACACCAGCAATGGATAAAGGAATGGAGGATGGAATGAAAGGAAACAGATGAGCAGAAGAAAATGGGTGAAAGATAAATATGGAAAAATTATAAGTAAAATGAAAAGAAGGAAGAGCAGAAATTAATGGGAAGAGAAGGGTGGAAGTTAATTGGTTGCGATACAGAGTTCTAAATTCTCTATTTTTCAGTATTAGGGTGAAATCCAGATGGTTGCACCATCCCTGTGTCTAGAAAAGACATCTCGCTCTTGCCTCCTACACCATGGCACATCTTATAGCTACTCATTTCAGGATTAGGGTTCACAGCAAATCCTCCATAAGTGTCCATCAACTGCATTGTTGTGTCTATTCCATTCTCCAAAAAATCACCATGGAAATGATCAGTTGACGGAGATCCACGGTATAATTGGCTGTTGGTCAGATTATCACATGAATCCAGTAACTGAGAAAACTCCGATTTTTCCATCAGTTCCAGGTCTGAGATGTTGAAATTGTTCATTTCATCAATTGTGTTTTTCTGTCCACCATTGGGCCGGTTGACACTGATTTCAGAACCTAACATTTGTTGGTCAGATGAAGGATTTCTGAAAGGATAGACAGTACTCTCGATAGAATTGGTGTTTTTTGTAATGGAGAGTGAGGGGCAAGTGGAAGAGAGTTCATGATGCACTTCCTGCGCAGTGATAGCAGGACTGGAGCCACTGTCTTGTAAATTGAGTTTACTCTGTTTCTGGCTAGGATTATATAGTGGGTCAGCACCTCTTATGAGAACAGGGACAATGGAGGGCTGGCTGAAGTCTGTGTGTATATGTGAAAGAAATATACAGAAAATGAAAGTAACAAAAAACCACAAGTAATATTCATTCTTGATATACACACCACTCAAACTCCATGTGATGGATGTAGACATGGAAGAAGGCTAGCATAAAGTAGTAATAATTTTATCATGCTTTATTTTATCAAACAATGTTCTGACTTAGAAATTTTCAGAGTTGACACTTAACACATTTTGATCTATATACAAACATAACATGCCCAAATATTTAAATGCACATACATTCACATGCACATGCAAACCCACATACAAGCATAAAAACACTCAGAAAGGATTTTAGAATGCAAGCTTTCTCTAAGAGTTCATTTCAAATTATTAACATTTCCAAGATCATATAAACAATATTAGAATTGCACCCACCCTACCCTCACCCCCTTCCTCACCATCTACTCAGTGCACTACAGTAATATTATTTCATCAAGGAAAAAAATAAACTTTGAAAAAATTATATAGACTCCATTTCCCCTTGAGACCTTCTTTTTACGAATGTTTCAACACTTGGCGATTTAGACTATTATCAAAAGCTTCTTCCTTCAAAGCTTGCAATACAAAGTTATACAATAATACTAGCTGATGGACTCTCTTTTGCCGTCACACCAGAGCTTGTGGGTTAGAATCCTGCAAATGATTTTTGATGTTAAACTGACTGATTGATATCCCAGGATAATCATCCTACTTGAACTATTCTATGAGTAAACAAGAAAGTATAAAATGAATTTTCAATAAATACCACTGTCAAGAGACACCCCAACAACTGGTATAAATCTAACATTGCAGAGAAACAACCTAAAACCTGATACAACTCCACCACTGCGAGAGACATCCCTAAACCTGGTACAGCTTTACCAATACAGAGAGAGACCGCAATACCTGTTAAAATGCTACCACTGCGGAGAGACGCCCCAACACCAAGTACAGCTCTATGACTGTAGAAGGAAAAGCCAACACCTGGCACAACTGTAACACTGCAGAAAGACACCCCAACACCTGGTACTAATCTGCCACAGCAGACAGACACTCGGGTACCTGGTCAAGGTCTGCACTGCAAAATGACACCCCAATACCAGGAAGATCTCTTACATTGCAGAGACACCCAACATATGATACCAATACTTAAAATATTTTAAGATTTCAACAATGAAAGTTCCCACAGATCTGTTATTCATCTAATAAATTAAAATGTTTTACCACATTAAATAATATACCCTATTCATGCTGATCTAAAGCTTTGCTCCTCATGCATGAGTATGTGATTAGAGTCGGCCAAGTTGATGAGTCTGATCAATGTAATGCTAGATTGATACCCTTATACCAATTGACTAGTTTGAAACACTTTGAACCCAGTGTGACATTACATGTCATATTGCCAGTAACAGGTATTTAGTGAATATTACGTTGGTGGGGGCAGGAGGGGGTGGTGGGAGAAAAAGAGAAAGATGAAAGATTGTGTGGGGTAGGTGCTTACCTGTTACTCTGGGTTCATAAGCTACACTGACAGCAGGTAAGTCGTCCTCCACAATGACACATGTCTTGTCAGAAACCATTGAATAAGGATTGCCTATGCACATTATGTACTCTCATAATACATATTACACATACCGGTGTACACTATGTACTATCTATACATCAAGCATTGATAATTTTTAAAGGTCTACAGGAGTAGGTGCAGAGGCCAGCTGTGCACCTGACACACACAGGTGACCATACAGGATCTGAGTAGAGCATGTTGAATGTTTCTTCCTGGTTACTAATTCAATTGCCAATCTACCATATTTATGAAAATAGTGTATGACCTTATGAAATACGTAATTGGGTAATGATGACAAAAACTTTTACCATTCTTTGTAGAGATTGGGTACCAAGAACCATCAGAATGGAAGCCGACATCAGTAGATGTGGAATCAGTACAGATTTCCTTGAACAAGCTGCAACATATACACAGAATGAATGTTCTCACATCCATACCATGTTACATGATAGAGTTCATTCAAATTTTGACACATGCCATGACTATGTGTCCAATCATATACTAAATTAATAATAAATCCCCACTACATGCATACCTAATATTCCATATCGGGCAACATGGTTAAAACAAAAGAAAAAAACTGTTGGTCAATAACTTAGTTACAGCAAAAGAGACAAGTCAGATAACTATATGCTCAGAACAAAGAGAACCATCGACAATCTACCTTCGCCTGCACTCATCTTCAAGAAGAAAGAGAGAGATTGCTTGAAAATATATAATGTCCAAGCAACGAAGGTGTGTAGGAGAGAAATCAAGAAATCAAAGAAAGAATCGTAGAATGAAACGAGGATAAAAACAAATTATGTTGGAACAATTATTGTCAAAAAACACTTAGTGAAAGGTGCTGGTTATATCCCCTCGAATACAGTCACACTCTTATGTTGACATGTCAACATGAATATGTCCACTAATTCCACATAAATGCTGGTGTTACACTTATAGGGAGGCATTAAGCACAATCATTCTTAGAAAACCATCACAGTGTACAACAGGTCAGTCTCAAATTTGGATTGCAGTAGCAGAAATTCCCTTAAAGGTGAAGTGGCAGACAGAGAATAATTAAAATGTCCTTGTTTGGTCTCAGCCAGTGCTCTTGCCAACAGGAGAACCTGATACAGCATATAGTATATAAGGACTTCACTCACCAATAATGACACTGAAAATACACTAGATCAAGCACCCTACTGTGATTTATCGACTCACCCGTCAATAACGAGCGTGGCAAGGGGTGCTGGTTTATCACAGACAGGACACAGCCACCTTGGCTTCCTGCAATAAAATAAAATAATAAAAAGATATTCGTTGTTGCCATTCTATCTGGCTCCAGTATAAACCAGTTTCCAAACCTCCCATCCCATTCCCATAAAACGGTACCATAACTGCATGTAGAGTGTGAACTATACAGGGGATCAATGGAGTACTTTAGCGTCTAGTGGAGTATCACTGATTCACATAATTATCATCAATTCAAACATCAGCCAACCTTTCATTCATCTGCAAGTACGTGCTTGCATCGAAACACTGGAGGTGGGTGCATCCCAGCGATCTGTGAAAAATAGAAATTGTAGCACATAGTAAATATATACAACCATTGCTATATGATTTAACACAAAATTCCTCTACCTATCCACACACATACTCTCTCTCCCTCTATCTCCCTCCCCCTTACTTGCATGGGTGAGTCATCCTCAGCTTCCCCAGCTGCACAATGGGGAAATATAAAATTAGTTTTCCTTCTTTCTATTAGATACCTCGAATTTTATATTCTACATATGCAAACTCACTGGGTAAAGTATCGAAACTTGTAATGCAGTGACAGATATCTCTGAGTCTCTCTCTCTGGCTAGATTCTCACGGACTGAAAGGACATCCATTCATATGTTCACAAGAAAGAAGCAACATACCAGAGGGAAGTGGAGAGAAAAAAAGGAATGAACAAGTAAAACGACACTAACCAAATTTTGAGTTAGTAGAAAAGTCTTCAAAAATAACTGCACACTGACATATATTTGATCAGATCATGCATAGCTACTCTCTGAGTTGATATGAGGGATTAAAATAGAGAGCTGCATCACTTCGTACATCTTAATCTGACAAGTTCAGAGGAATAGTTGGTGAGTAATAATCAAGTAGGGAAGAAAACGGATGACTTATCAGATTAAACAATAAAATCAAAAATTACATAAAAGTATACTCATTACATTTGTTGCGAACATGAATTTACCTGAAATCACAAAACCGATACATAGCAACCCATGCACTAATTTTTCTTCTGTGCAGAAAAGCAGGCTGAATCCTACAAGAAATGTTTTTGTTGTTAATTGTTGATTCGTTCCCTTGAATGCTCTCACACTTGCTAGTGAAAATAGATTTGTGAACTTCAAATATAGCATACTCTACCGTGGGATATATCATTTTACTTTCCACTATAAATCTTGGAATGAAATTGTCCAGATAGTACATTGTTAGACCAATAGTGCATTTAATTATTTTTAGCATCTAACTTTCAGAATAAAGAGCTAGAATATAGAGATCTGTGAAACTAAATGCTTGAAAGTTGAAATAGCAAGTGTACAAACTCCATCACCCTTGTATCTTGCAGATTTCACAAGGTATTTTGTCGTAAATGAATTCATTGCTATACCAATTACAAGTTCATGAACTAAGTGGGGGCAGTAGAAAACGACAATGTGTGTTTAAATGAGGTAAAAGGAATGCCACACACACAATCAGCATACACCAGTACATCAGTGGCTGCAGTATGGTAAGTACCTAATGCTCGAGACTCTTCAGCACTTGCGATTGCCTTCTGGTTCAGAGATTGAAGCAAATCAGTTGATGAAAGACTTTTGACCAAGTCAATGCAAATGCAGAAACCCTGCAACAGAGAAAATCAATAATAAGGATGGCTGACAGGATGACACCTCCTTCACCCTCATCATTATATTGCTACACATGCACATGCACGGACACACACACACACCAATATATACTTGAAAGCTTACACAGCGCACACAGTATAACATAAACATTACACGTGCCCAAACACGTGCACCGAATATTGCAGGATAGAATTGATTGCAGCAATTCAGTTAATTCTATCCAGGTTCTTGGGAGTAACGACGTTCATTGATTTTTGAAGAGAGTGTATATATATAAATGGGTTAGAGAAGTCCTACTGGAGCAATAAAAAGTGAAGATCAGACTAACACGATGGAAAGGGTCGAATGAAATCTCTGTCATAGGGACAGAACTGAAGTTGAGCAAGACACGCAAGCTGTTCCGACAGTGCATGAGTGGTAATACCAATAGAACACAGTGTGGCAGCATACACACCTGTTTGGATGTTGGATCCAATTATCTCAGCACAAATGCAGGAAAACGTAAGTCCAGCCAAATGGATGCAGGTCAGGCACTGGATGACCCCTATATATATCAGGTCTTCCTCCTCAAAGCAAGTAAGTCAATACTTCCGCAATACAACTCACACCACAAGGGAAAACTACTAGTCATGACAAACACAACTACGTAAGCTGCATATCACCAACCTGAGGGTAGAAAATGTCACTGGACCAGGTGAAGGTGATATCGTTGGATTTATTGAAAGAGATTTCGATTAGATTTGTGATGTTGACAGGAGTGCCCACCCTCTTGTATTCTGGTTCTACCGACAAGTGAGGAGCATAGCCCTGCAAGGATATAACCATCAACATCAACCACAGGATATCAAAGCCCACACACAACTGAAAACTAATTTATAACTTGATCACGAAATGCATTTTTATGTACAAGAGAAAGGAATTCATTCCATTCCCTCTGTCCCAATTTTTAATATATATATATATAGTGGAGGGGGTACTCCCCATGATAGTCAATGATGCCTTACGTTAGCTAACTGGTAAAGACACACAATCATCATGGCTGGTTCAAGGAGTAGGCTACCACCCACGTTACAAATTATGCACGTTAATTTTTGCTATTCAGCACCTGCTGATTTAACAATTATTAACATTCAACACACAACAGAGTCAAAAAGGGAACCATTATTAATCTAAGGCCTGTCCATGCTACCAACTCTTTGTACCTCTCTCCAGCTACACCTGGTATCAACCATTTTCTTGCATCCACACTGGCGTATGCTAAACCTGCTCCGCATTATCTATGTGGGCTGAATAATTGGCTGGATTGATAATTGATTTGTATATGTGTAACTGGTATATAAACAGGCTATTTGTTTTCTTAGTCAAATTCTGGAAAAAGGAAAAATAATATTAAAAACAGATAGATATACACAAGTCAGTTAGCACAAAAATAAGTACTGGATCTTTACCCTCTCTCACACCTCCTACCCCACCCCCACTCTACGCGCCCACAATTTTATTAAATGATTGAATTCCATTTAAGCCCTCTCTTAAATCTACTAGGTGTGAGAATATTGTATATAGTGATTTAAAGCTTTGCGGGAATATTGTTGGAATGATAAGAATGCTGGAGTCAGATATGAACAGAGCCGCCAGGCACGTCATGGTTATGAAGAGACAATGTACCCTTTAGGAAAAACACAGAGTAAAGAGAGGATGGCTAGATTGTAGCCCAGCAAGCTATATCACAGGAGAGTTAGAGTCACAGATATTGACACATAGAGGTTTCAGTGTACAGAATGCAATGCTTAGGGCTGACACACTCACTTCTTCCATACTTATTAGGATGGGATACCATACCCTAGAGTGACTTAGATCCTAAACAAATACAAACCACACTTGATAAACTCACTGACCCACCCAGAAATTGCAACATTGAGGAATTTTTACAAACAAGTTAATTGTCACCAATTGAGAAGTTATCAAGGTAGAGAAATGAAGGTACGTTACCTTCAAGTCTTTTAAATATTTATTACGCCAAATTATATTGCGCAGAATAAATTAAATGGAAATATAAGGGTTGTTATACTGAATTCAGCATAGTTATTATAAACCCAGTTCAATATATGGCAATCGTGTTGACTTAAATCTAAATCTTGTCAGCCATACCTTGATAGATCAACCCACTAGAATTCTACATCTTCAGACGACACACCTAAAGATGGCAGCTAATTCATGCAACTATGGTAACTATCATGTAAAGCACAGGTAGTGAACATGTGAGGTTGTCATTCACTCACAATAGACCTCATCATAATAACTACATCCAAGAAAACACTACTGCCTTGTGATCATGCAAGAATGTTTGTCATGTGATGGTGTGTCACCATGTTACCACGCAAGAATGTCTGTTATATGATGATGTGTCACCACGTGACAATGACTAACTGGAAGAGGACAGTAGCTGCCATTGACCTGAACGTAGCACTGCTTGGGGTAGAAGTCTTCCTGCTCACAACTAGACTCTGTACGAGCAAATCTGCAAAAGACAAGAGATGTATTAAAAAAAAGTCATCACATCAACCAATAATTCCATCTGAAGCAGCAGAGCTCAACACTAATTGAATGTTAGCAAACAAGAAAATGCTGTCATGTGATCAATACATATTTCCCACAAATCATGGTACAATAATACGTCTTAGTATCATCAATAATATTGCAATTACCTCAGCAATACTTGAATGCCATAGTTCCCTTGGGAGTTCCTGCATAGCCATGACAACAACAATATGCAATTTACACATGTACCATAAAAATGCTTCCTGACAACCAAGTCACTGGTGGAGAATGATGAATGATCAATTGCAACAAAAGGTACCACCAGCAGGAGCACTTAGAGGAACAAGACTGACATACTCTATGTCATCTGTGGATGCTTCCATAGACGCTACATAACAACACAGCAGCTCTTTCTCGAGGAAGCTGTGGTTCCAGGCTGACCTACAATTATGCAAACTACATCTACATTACCTGGACGAGCATATAGCCTGCACCTGGTCAGCAGTCAGACGGAACTGCAGCAACATACCTCTGGTGTGTGTAGCGGATGTAGACGACACTAGGAACAGAGTAGGTACAGATAATTACAAGATTTGCAGGGAATTAGAGGAAAGGAAATTGCCTCAGATACTTATGTTAACCCTCCCACTTCCCCCTTCCAAATAACCTGAGAGTGCATGCCACATGGGTGGCTATGGGGCATCAATCAATATCCTCCATTCATAAATGTGACTCTACTCATACATTCTAATGCTCATTTCAAGTTAGAGTGAACAAGATGGTCAAATTAGAAAAGGTATTTAATTTTGTGTGTGTGTCTGTGAGTTTGTGTGTGCGAAGTGACACAAATGCTTGAGTGAGTTAGAAACCCTTTGCCAGTTTTAATTAAAAAAAATCTATAATTCACTGAATGTACAGATTTTATGCGGCAAAACGGGGGTTGCTAAACGGTTTTTCGCTATAATAACAGATTAGGGGTCGCCCTAAATTTTGTTTAAATTCTTACTCATGTCAGTTTAAACAATTTGCATACACTCAGGTTACCATGAATGCAACTATCTCTAAACTGTACAAGAAGATATATCGTAGCCAAACAAGTAACCCTTACCAAGAGCAGTTGGCTTAACAATGCACTCCAAAACTTTATAGAATGGGTGAATTTTGAACTTCACATCAGGATGCATCTTAAATGGCCTGGAATCTTTATCGACATGGGAAGAACTGGTAGGCTTTCTCAAGTGTGCTATTTTTCTCTTGTAAATCTTCTCTATTCGTTTCTGGACCTTTCGATTGCCACTCATCAACAGCAAGTCAGCACGGTGAAAAAGGTCAGCTTTACATCCGCTATGTGCCAACCCAACCTTTTTCAAGAGCTTCTTCAACTCTGACCTTCTAAACATTTCCAAGTGTGCCTGAAGAAAAAAAAAAAAAAGATGAAATATAAAATAATAAGGTGTACATCAAAACATGCATCCAATATTGATAGCACACACTCTCCATATGACAACATATACATTTCATAACACGCACGCACTAACCCATGCACACACACATTCCATACAACTGTACCAATGTAGCCCACATAATAGATTATCCTTTACCAATCCAAATCAAATACACAAATAATTTTTTGTTGTTTATACAGCACAATGATCTGAGTTTATTTCTACCATAAAGGGTGATCAAACTGTTTTCAATCAGTGTATGAACTTGAACCATCCTTATACCTCCTTAAGGAAAGCTATTTATACAGATAGGCAAAAAATCTGCAGATTCAACAGTACACAGTAGTACACATGAACAAGTTGGGCTTGCAACTCAACTTATTAACCGTGGTGAAATTTGTCAGGATAATAAATGAGCCAAACTTTATAGAATTTGCAAATTGTTTGCCCATCAAATAGTCTATAAAGCAATAAATCGATTATATACATATAGAGAGATTAGTCAAAACAAATTACAAAACTAGTCAGATTTGGAACAGTTGGAGCTTATTTGAATACACAACAATAAAAGAAAGTAATTTCTATTCTAATTCACATGCCAATGAAAGAAACAGTAGCATTGGTGGAATAAGTTGATAATCATCTTCAACTTAGACAATAGCATCTTTAGACATTTGGTGCATCTTTATTACCTTTGTATGATCAGTTGGGTGAAGAATGTGTTTTCTATTACAAAAATTGCATTCATCGAAATATTTGTTCAAATAAAAATTTAGAAAAAAAAAATTTAAATAAAAAATAAGAAGAAAAAGCCATTTTAATTCCCAAATTCTACAGCTGCCTAAAAAATAACTGCTAGACTCATGTCGCTCATCACACTAGAGCTCGTTAATTCCCCTTCGACGAAATCACTGTGCTAAGCTTGCAAAATATATGTACGTACCTTCCTATGGAGCTAATGTACTGCCAACCAATTGGAGTTTGAGATTTCATACTTGAATAGCATACACAACTTGACCAGAGAAGTAACTTGGGCAACATTAGAATCCCAGGGTGTGACTGTGTAGGGCTTAAAGCCATAAAATTCGGAAGATTGAGAGGGTGGAGTACGTTTATCCCTGACTTGAAAACAGGTCAAAGTGACACTAACTGTATTTACCTTCATCGAAATTATCTTTAGCAAAAGTCTAGACCTCAAGAGGTACCCTTCCAATTTACTGACACATTGAGTGTTACGGACTGGTGAATGGAAGTGTTCATTTTTTTATATAGAGTTAGCCGAAATCTGGGAATTATTTTTCTTGAAAAAAAAACATCTTTCCATTTTCTGTTTCAGATTCTTTTGATTTTAACCTCACCCCACTTCATTTTACCCTTCCCTTCTCTTTCTGCTTTACCAAAGCGCTAAAAGCAGTGAGATATATTCTAATCATTATGACTTGCATCAAAACAACCCACTATAATCAAGTATTCTTTGGTATGGTATTTGTGGTGACATTAGTGGGATTCACTATCTCAGTCTCTCCATCTCAGGTGTCTATGAACATCCAAGGATGATCTACAGATGTCCAGAGTAACTCTGCCATCTGCAGATAGCATGGGATTAGCTAGTTCGATGTGCCACACCTTCCGAAATATGACGGAAACGTCTGGTGCCTGCGGCATACCAAATCTATGTTACAGAAATGGAATGGATTGAATTGCGGCCAGTGGTCTACCTGTATGATTCATCACCAATCAGTATTAATGATCATAGAGAAACCCCAAGGAAAATCAATGGCATCCAGAAGTATACATTAACTTGATTGTACTTGAAAATCTTACTGGGCTTTGACACAAAGTCGGTGCAAGGCCATGTAAAATAGTATTTCAGTTTCTCAGGCCCACCCATATTAATCTTTGGTAACCCATCAAAACATTATATTATACAACAACCCGGTTAGTTCCACTATCTGTCACCGGTTATAGCAATATTTTGTACATAAGGTGTCAAAATATTGAAAATAAAACAACAACACCTACAACAAAACAAAACATGAAAAGAAAAGGAAAAAAGAATGTAAAAAATACCATTTCACCACACCAATATTATGAAAAATATGACTGAGCAGCGAAACATTAATTTTGTCTTGCCGTATGGAATGGAGACTGAAACAAATATTCATCTACAACTAGCAACATGGCATGGCTAACACCCTCTTCTCCTTCTGCTGACTGTTTGTTTTATTTTGGTATTCTCAGAGCACAATTGGTGCTTTTCTTGCTATGCTCTTCTTTGTCCAATAGTGGTAGCATAGCCAAATGAATGATGAGGAGAACAGGTTTACGTTTGATATCTCACATCATGCTTGATATTAAACTTGCTGTGTTTGCTCATTGGATAACATGATCAAGTATTCAAGTATTGTATATAGATAATCTAGCAAATGAAACAAAGTTATTCATGATATATCCTAAACAGTGCACACCAAAGATAAAAACCCTTGCTGAAAATTATAAAAGTTAACACCAAACGTGCATAGGAACACTGTGATTTGCTGTGACAATTCTTTCAGGAAGAGCATTTTGGCTAACCAGATCCCAGGAGAAGCTTAACAGAGGTCTAAACTACCTTACCAATATTGACAGGCATTTACCTTACACTGACTCTGTCTATCCCCAGAAGAAGTAGTGGACTCCATGCCATCCACTACCAAAAACCCAAGACCAAAATTTGACTCCACGCCTTCTCTGCATTAGAGAAAGAGCACTCACCAAAACACTGAGTGGCAAGACGCTCCACTTAACCCTCAGAAAAGAAATCGGTATGTTTCCGTGTTGGGGGAGGGCAGGGGGGAGGGGATATTGATTTTCAACTCACGTGAAGCAATAAGGTTTTGTATTCGTTGTCTGGAATGTGTTACAAGAAATTTTGGTACTTCTATTCACTCATGTTGAAACATATTTACGCAGTAGTATCTCATTCTACATTCTTTTACCTCTATAGCAGCCCTGTGAACAAAAAATGAAGAAGAATTTCATTTCATTGAAATAACTTTACTTATATCTATTGTAAATCAAGCAGGTATAGCAAGCATTGCTGGCTTGTGCTGTGATTGCCTGCTTATTTGTGAAGACAGTTTTAACACTTCTTTTTTTCTCCTTGTGAGGTTAGGATTGCAGAAAGCAAATCAATGATTACCAATATTCAAGAAGATGTGTAAATAATTTTCATTCAGTTCAGTTTAACCAGCTTCTTTTAACAATCAGTGTGCACCCTCACAAAATGGACATTAAAAAAAAGAACAAGCCTTATTACTTATCTTTGATCTCACACAAGGGTGCTGTAAAGTCAGTCCTCTGAAATTTTATTGGAATTAACTTGTAACACCATTAAAACCTAATTTCTGGGGAGGGTGATGGTTGCACTAAATCAAGTTGAATACCCCCAAAAATAGCTAAAATCTCTGTATTACTTATTTGTCTATATCAATCTTTTTCTTAAATACATGAATATCATTACTACTACTACTAATTATGATGATGATGATGTTGATAATGATGATGATGATGATAATAATAATAGTAATAGCAATAACAACAACAATAATAATAATAATAATAATAATAATAATGATAATATTGATTGAATTATTTGTTATTCATCTATTTTTATTTCCACAGGCTTGAGTTTGTTAGGAAAAGGTTGAGCTTGTGAAAGTTTGTTGCATGTAACTAGATTGGTATCAAAATGAAAAAAAAAAAAAAATCACCAAAATTAAATTTAGTGAATTTCCCTACTTACAATTTTCAAGAGGCTCTTGTCTACAACATTTTTCCACCAACCTCCCCCCCCCCCCCCCTCTTCTTTTTTAGGGCAGCTGGTGTCCCTGTTTGTGGTTGGTTATTGTTGTTATTTAATTGATCATTTTCACCTCCTTTTTCATACTTTTTTTGGGGGGGGGAGGGTATTTTACTTCAACTTAATTTCCATGGGGGATTACTCCACAGAAATAATTTGAGAATAAATTAAGTTATAGTCAAATCAGAATCAAGCAAGGTTGTGTATATGCTGTGTGTGCAGGACAGAATAAGGGTTATAATGGTTAATGGCATGAGAACCAGCTGAACAGAAGAAGACTCCTCAAAGGAGAATGGTTACATTCTAGAGGGTATCTTTATTACAAGCCTTGGGAATTGCTTCTGTTGTTTTCACCTTATATGTGGATGGTGTGTGTGTTGTTGGATGTGTGTGTGGTGTGTGACAATGTGTCAGCATAGCAATTTCTGTCAAACACAAGCAAACTACCTCAATGATAACTTGCATTGTAGTTCACTTGCATATATTTTCAAGCTTAAATAACATGCTAAAACTATAATTAATCTAGTAAAATAAGTCATTTGAATTCACTTGATAAGACTGTCAGCATATATTATGTCTTTCTTAATTATGTAACACCTTTACCTGCTCATTTTCAGCTTTCTTTATGTACTTTGCTGATTTGCTTTTGTATTTTACTTTAACAAAATTCTATGGTTGGGGTTACACCACAAAATGAATGTGAAAATGAAATCAGCTTGTTTTACCACCACATGACAATGTGCATTCATTAAGGGTCACATTACTCCATCCTAGTGAAATATTTCACATCCATACATAAAACAACCAACCCTCTGATAACAAAACTTGAAATCAAATAAACATACCCACCACCATTAATGAATTAGATTATAAATAATGTCTTTGACAAGTATGTAATCAGTATTTTCTATATTTATCTAAATACTACTGCAAAAATAAATGTAACAATATCCGTAATCAGAGAATGTAAGATAACAGAATGTTTGTTACTTATCCTTTCATAAAAGACCAAGATGTGTACAAGAGATAGCTACAAAATAAAAAATTAAATATGATTTCTAGCATGATATTGTGAATTTTAAAATCTCAATGGTGATCTACAGCTTTTCATAGCTCTCACCAACAAGGCTACATAATCATAATGAGATCATTTTCTTCTTTACATTCCAATTTTATATTTTGAAAATAAATGAGAAGCCACACCCTTCACATTTCATTTCCTCTAAATGAAAGTTATGTCACCATGCCCATCAGCGCCTGATGCTACATCCCTACAGCACTGCCTCAAGAACAAACAATTAAACTGAATGCTTTCAGTGGTAAGCATCCAGCATAAGGATTTTTAAATTAATATTATGCACACCTTGAGGGGGGTGGCTAATACTTGCATATGATTGATCATGCATCCATGCAGCTGGAAAAGTAATCACTTGCTGGATAGAAAGGAGATGGCATATATCTTACAATCCACCTTCCACAAGGCTGGCTACAAGCCTGTTAGTTTCCAATGCCGGAATTCAACTCAAGATAGTACAATATTGATGATGGTTCTGGAGGCAGTGATGTAGGGATGTAACAACAACAGATGCTGATGGGCATCGTGACATAATTTTATTTATAAAGAATTTATTTAAGATTGCAGGTACAGGGTGCTAGAAAGCTCATCCCTTGTTTCCGTACTTATTAGAGAAGTGTTTAGCCATCCCTACATCTCCTTTTTTTCGTTTACTAATAAATGCTTTTTGTGTTACTAGTTTCCATACTTTTTGGAAAGAATTTTTTTTTTATTGTTACGACATATTCATTAGTATTTTACATGGAAAGTATTAATTCATCAGTAATCCATGTTTCATTCACAAATATAATGTTTCATTTCATCTTTGTGGGTATTGTAATACTCACTAAAAGAAACCTTCAGACACATCATCCCTAATTTTCTTGAAAGGGATTTGGGCTTTATTTTTGTAATTTTTTTTGGTCAATGAAGTCACACCCATGCAGCTATCTGCCAAGGGAGCGTGGCCTGTATGAGGCTAGTGATCTGTTGTCTGGAGATCATGTCTGTGAGAAGTCAGATGAAGAACATGGTGAATGGACTCCTCACCATTGTGTACACTAAAATAGATGTATGACACGATCACATTGTGAATGTAGCTTCAATGTTTCAAATGTACTGTATTCTATGCTTAGGAAAGAAAGAGGGAAACTGAGAGGATTGCATGAATCAAGGAGTTGCATGCTCTAATTAAAAGATGACCTCACAACATCACATATTCATAAATCATCTGCCTAATCGCGATACACTATTAGCAGGATTGTTTTGCCCTTGTTAGGGCTCATCAGCATGCCACAATTATGTATATTGCACTTTAAGAAAATGTACAACAAAATATTTAGCGAGTTTAAGAACCTGAATCTTGTTGTACCCTCTTATTAAAAATGTTCATGATAGACATGGATGATCATCATAAAAATAAAGATAGGAACGTTAGTCTAGTGAGTACTATGTGAGCTAGTTGGGAAATAGGCCAAGTGGTTCTAACTGCAACACTAGTGACAGCAGATAGTTGATACCTTCATGTGATAATTTCTTCTTCAGAAGGAAGTTCAATGCTGATAGAGGTATTAGCTATTCTATTCACGTTTGACAGAGTGACCTTCTTTAGCATAGTTTATTCTGACAGGCATTTCCACATAACTTTTATTTAGAAGAAATTTATTCAGATTTCAGGTACAGGGTAGTCGAAAGCTCATCCCTTGTTTCTGAAATTTTTAAAAAAGCTTTATCCATCTCAATATCTCCTCTTTTTAGTTGGTGGAGCATGCTGCCTACCCACTGCACTAATACCTTCCTTTTTCTAGTTTCTTGACTATCTAAAGTGTGTGGTTAAACTATCATTCTCTTGACTGTTTAAAGTGTGTGGTCGAACTTGCACTCTATGCAATTATGCCATTGGAGCTAGACATGCAGTTTTAAATTAATCAGATATTACCACATCATAGTGTTTATATAGGTAATTAATGTAATTTCCCTTGCAGGATACATACTGATGTACCCCTCTAGTTGAATCTATCTAATTAGGTTTGCTTACCACCCACCTAGCTATTTCTTGCTCATAAATATAAATTGGGGTGTCCAACATATGCGATATGGTTACTATTTCGACTTCTCTACCACATGCTCCTTGTCTCTCCATTCTGGTTGAGCATATATACTCATGCACATCTGTGATAGTAAATGAATCAATTATGAGATGAGCACTCTGCATCTCTTGTACTTCTCCTTGATTTTTTGTTCTTGAGTAGGACAGCAAAAGTTGAATCAAAGGTCCACCTGGTCCTACTCTGTTTGGTGGTATGTATACATGTCACAGAGTGGCACAGCTATTATGTTGCCATTTTTCATCCACAGAATGAAAAACATATTCTGACTGTGAAACATGTGCCAACTCACTGGTACGCGGTGTATTATTGTTGGGTGGGTTAATACTGCACGCACTTGTGTTACCTTCGGCATCATATTTCTTTTCATTAGGCTCTGTTTTGCTATTACTAATCTTACCACCAGGATTATCATCCATTGTTTGACGTGGCCATTTAACTGTGCACCACCTACATCGAAAGCTGCATTGATCACACATTTCAAATATTATGATGTCCAGAGATCATCAACAAATGTCTTAATAGCTTCAATGAGAAAGGACTTTCCAGTGCCTCCAATACAACTGACAAATATTCTCAGTGGCTTGAAGTCGCACTTGTATTTTCCTTCGTCGTGTCGTTTCTGATGCAGTAGATGACTCTTTACATTGTCAAAGATTCTACTCTTATCAGAATTTAACATTGCGACCCTCATTTCTAGAGTCAGATCACTGCTGGCATTGGCATTACTTTTCACACATGTCCTTCATTGCAGACTTGGCTTCTCCAAGCAATTCGGGATCATTGTCCTTTTTGATGACCCCTTCTTGTACACCACTAGCCAGTCTGGCTTCACTGATGGCTTTCACTTTAGTCCTTGCTTTCAACATGATCTGTAAGTGAGAATGATATGCAGAACAGTCATCATTGACAAGCTAAAGGCAGTGAAACGCTTCCTCGGCAATCTCATTGTTGTTGAGAAAGGAAGCTTCATTCCTGAAGGACACAAAGAATAGGATCAGAGAATAGAAGTAGTCTTCTCTCTGATCTTCCTTTTTGGGATCGAAGATTTTGTGATTAACCAGCCCAGATTTAGCTAGTTTTGAATATTTTAATCGTAGTTGGCAACAAAGTCATGGAGACACACATCCTCCAGATCATCTGGCCTACCTGGATAGTAATTATTGTACAGATTCTCTTTGAATATCTCCTCACTATCTGGGTCAGTGGATTCCATTTCAAGGAATTCACCATGGTCCTTTAGCCTCCAGTTTCTCTTGTGAGGCATAGACACAACTATCCACTTGACAGCATCAGACTTCTCACAGACATGTTCTCCAAGCAAAAGATCACTAGCCTCATACAGGCCGCAGTCCCTGGAACACAACATTCACACAGCTAAGCTCCAAACACGACTGTACATGCTCTTTGATTCTCTCACTTCCTGCCATACTTCTTTCATGTTGCTTTTTTCCGCTTTTGTGACATAACCTGTCACATAATGAGCAAAAACTAAAGAAAACTCAGCCACAAACTGGATATCGGCATTTGCCTTCCAAAGCAAGAGAAGAAGAGGGTTGTAGTCATTCACCCTGACTTCAGCTTCTGTACGTGAAATCTGGTATATCTTTTGGCATTTTCTCAGCCTTTCTTCTACACAGTGCACTTTTGCATACTTATTTATGGCTCACGTGGAAATGCAAACAAGCAAGTGGTAATGAAGTTGTTCCCACGTTTGCGTCTCCTTTTGCAATAAGTGCTACACTTGTGCAATTGGTGCCTGGTGACCAGGTTGTGCAGTTCAGGATTAATTACCTTGTCTGGAATATGACAAGTAATCCTCTCTTGAATCCACAACAGGACTTTGCTTGGTACCTCCTCACCTATCACAAGTGTATCACGTATCCAAAAGAGCAGGTGATAGTGAGGTGCTCAATGTGCTTGGTACTCCTTTTTTCAGTACAAGTGGTCTACAGTACCCAACACTTTGCCCTTGATCACAATTGATCTAAAGAAGGCATAAAATTTGGACAAAAACTACCTACACACCGATATTGGATCCTCAGTGCAAAGCTTGCCTGCATCGCAGCTGTGAGGGACATCACTTACGATTTTGAGGTAGTTGATGATGTCTGGTGACTCATAGTTGGCACAGCTGAAGGTGAGGAATGGAGTTGGAGGACCCGCCTCAAGCACCGTGCAGTGCAGTTTGGTCTTTCTCAGAAACCAATAATGCTTCGTGCCATACACTGACTTAAGCATGGTAGTCAAATTGGCTTCGAGATGCTCATCACTTATTTTGACCTTCTGCAAAAGGTTACTGATGATCTTAAGCATCATCTTTGAGGTCTTCAGCAAGGTATACACACCTCATGCAATTTCCCTCATCTCCTTACTGAGGATCTTTCCTAAAATGCGAATCCTTATTCATGAGCGAGATTTTATGTACTCACTGTGAGAGTGCTTCTCTTATTGTGAATGATACTTCCCAAGGTATCCAACAGGAAACAACACTGGAAAGCACATCACATTAAGATATTTCTGTCAGTCGTCCAAAGTATCTTCTCTTATGCTCAATAGTTTGTACTGTTCTATTTCCAAATCTGTCGAGAGCTTGTTGTCTAGATTTCTTACAGTGTAGTACTGAAATCCAGTCACATCACTGTCAGTGGCTTTCTTAAGCATGGTACTTGAAGCCTTGCAGACTACTTCAATCACTTGTTTAGAGGCTTCATCGACAGAAGAGTCATTGACCTCATTATACAGCCAGTTCATTTCCTTGAGCTTTTTCAAGGCTACCTTGATGTGGTTGACTTCAGCCAAGCTGCACCACACCACTTTGTTTTTGGTAGGCTTGCTTTTAACAATAATGTACAATTCAGGATTAACTAAATATACGTTAGACTCATCAACATTATCCAGCTCGTCAACATTATCCAGAGTTGCCAATAATCTTGTGCATGGAAAGCAGCAGAAAGAACATGTTTCCCTTGCTTGATTTTTGCGCATTGTACATAAGCTCCTTATTGGTGCAAGCACCAAGCCGTACCACAGTTTGGTATGCTCTACCTTATTGTATAAACTGCATGCTCAAGCAATCCTACTTTGCCAACTCGCTGGGTACTTCAACAATTTTCAAACCATTTAGCACACAACGTGGTGGCACATTGTCCTTTCTTATAGCACCTTTACAGTAGTGGCACATAAAGAAGGATTAGTGTGCAGCTTTTCTATCATCACTTAAGATGAACTCTTTCATTGATTGTGTGCAAACTTCAACATGGTAACACCTTTTTTTTTAAAGAGCATGCCACAACTACTGCACAGATGCTGATAATAGTCTTGCAAAGCCTTTTCATATAGTTTTATGATTTTGGCATGAGTTGTCTGAAGCTTATATTCTAAGTTAGGCTTTCTCAGAGCAGAACCATCAACTTCAGAAACAGAGAGTTCGTGAATTGACTGAACTTCATTACTGAACAGACATTATAGTTGTCAATCTCACAGGCTCTTGGTAAATGATCAAAGTCACTGCTACTCAATGCAGCATCCAGCTCAGCAGTATGTCTGTGGCATCTAATACAATCATAGAGAGCATGCAGAAAAGAACACAATACAGCACAGTGAGTGGATGCTGCTCTCAACATTCTGAGCTTACTATTGCATTCGTTACCAGTGAAACAGAGTAAACACTGACCGCTACATTCTACAGAACAGTAGTCCACTATAGTACTGTCAGGGCTTTCATCAGCAGTGAGAGAAACTTTGTGGTAGTGGTTATTTGGACAATTATCATCACACATGTTCAGAAGTTTACTCACCTGCTGCAAATCAGCCTCAATCCCAGAATTGAACTCAAATATTAGAGCTAACTCTTTGTCAGTGAGGAGTTTGCACTTGCTACTGCACCTCCATGTATGAGGGATACTATCGCTGTGGTCCTCACTGACTTGATTTACTGGCCTACATTTGTAATGCCCATCAATACTCAAGTTATACGACCTCTCAATAAACTGGTAGGCACAAAGATGAAATGAAAGATAAGTTTTGCTACTATTGTGATGCTTATCAACATGAATGGAAGGTTTACTGTAGTGAATACTGCAATGCTCACATACATGAAAGGAGAGCTGCTTTTTGTAAGTACTACAAAAAACCCTAGTAAGCAATAAAAACAGTTCGTGCATTGTATCATGGTACACAATGAGATGAGCAAATAGCTGCTTCTCGTGTCTACCCTTTACCATAAGCATGAGGATGGACGGATGGACAGATGGACAGATGGAGAAATACAAGCCTGAAAGTAATAATCTGGTTTTTTTTAAACCTGAGTCAATAAAAAATCTATTTGTTCTGAAAATTTCATGTTTCCTAATTTTATGTACTTCAGTTTTAATGTCTGTCTCTTTGTCTATAGCGGTACTCTTAACATGATGATCGAGTGACTTTCTCAGTTGAAGGCGGGTTACAGCTTGTATATAATAATACTAGCAGCATATACCCGGCATTACCTGGCCAATATAGTTTAAATTCCTACCATTTTTTTACTTTTTCTCATTACCATGGCTAACATTTTGCAAATTTTTTAGCCCATGTTTTAAGTTGTGTCAAAACCTATCATCATGCCAAGTTTCAAAGAAATCCACCTACCAGTTTGGCCAGAATGATGGTACAGACAGACAGACAGACAGACAGACAGACAGACAGACAGACAGACAGACAGACAGACAGACAGACAGACAGACAGACAGACAGACAGACAGACAGACAGAAAGACAGACAGACAGACAGACAGACAGACAGACAGACAGACAGACAGACAGACAGACAGACAGACAGACAGACAGACAGACAGACAGACAGACAGACAGACAGACAGACAGACAGACAGACAGAAAGACAGACAGACAGACAGACAGACAGACAGACAGACAGACAGACAGACAGACAGACAGACAGACAGACAGACAGACAGACAGACAGACAGACAGACAGACAGACAGACAATGGATAGACGGAGAGACAGACAGACAGACAGAAAAATTCTGTTGTTTCCCAGACATGCCACCTGGCATAAAACTATCTAAGGGTGGGTCTCCTCCATCCCTAAAAGTTTGGTCAAAGTCTAACAGAGGGATTTTGAGAAACAGACAAACATAGTTACAGTTACGTAGATAGGTATTCTAATGTATATATAGATAGCATACACCATTAAGCTCACATAACATCAACATTAAAATGCACATATCCTAATTCAATACTATATTGTGTTATACATATTGGCATAAGTGAATCATATGCGTAGGAACAAACAAACAAAAATTGTTTTTAAAAATCAATAAAATAAACAATACCAAAATATCAACAAAAAAGAAAAACAATAAGGCATGACATGAGGTTAGACCTCAGGAACACAAAACTGTTGCATAATTCCCCTTCAGTATCCACAACTGATAAACTTTTTTAAAAAAGGAGAATCCACTCTTCTTTCAATATGACATTAACATATTGTGTCACTGTCCATGCGAAACAGTTGGTATAGCTGTAACTTCTTGCTCTTTGCCTCCATTCCTTTTTCAATTTTGCTAAGCTTATTGACAAGTTGATTGAGTCTTATAGCCAGGTTGTACTCACTGTCAGATAATAAATTTGAGCTTCCCTCTTTGGCTTGCTTGACAGCTGAGAGAGTTGTGTCTGTTTCTCCAATTTGTGTATCTGTCTTACCCAGTTTGGATTTTTCTTGTAGATGAGCTTTCTCATTTGAATGGTACTGGAAGAGCTTGCTCTTTTCTTCTACTACTTTCTCAATTTCAGCCAGTTTTTTGACAAGGTGGTGTAACCTAAATGCTAAGTCTTTCTCATCACTCCTGCCATTCAATGGAGATACATTCACTTCTTTTACAGGTGGAGAGTGATGGGTGGGACAGCCATTCCTTGTTCTTGGCTTCAGGCAACCACAAAAAAAATTCATAAATGAAGTTTTTATTAGCATAAATCTTGTTTTCCAACATTTTATAATCTCCCTAGTTGTTACATATGGCTGGTATCTGCTCCGTGGTCTTCTTCCTGCCTGTCCTGTCATTCCGCCTTGACAAGCAATTTTTCTTTTTTATTTCTTTTCTTTTTTTTTTTCCTTTTCTTTTCCAAATAGGTTATGAGAGTATGAACTGATAGATCCCAACTTTTCAGAACAGCAATCTGATACAGTTGCACTTTGATTCACAGGAAGAAAAGGACTTTATTTTTCTTAGGTACTCTCACAAGTTCTAGCTTGGGTAGCGTTTGTTGTTGTTTTTTAAACAACGCAATACAAATTGAGCATGCGCTTGTACTGCGCTACTGCTTAGAAACGCATCTAAAAGCGCAGGTGTAAATATTTGCTGTGACAATAGATTTGAAACCCTAAAAAATCATTCCCTTCAGTTCAATTTTCAAGGCACTCCTAAAGTAAGTACAGTATATAAGTTCTTATTGTTAATATTTCATCTTTATTATACTCACTGATATTATTGTCAATAATTATGATGATTGGGGGTAGCAGTACCTAATATTTCATTTTTTAAATAAGTATTTCAGTCATATCATTGGTGTCTTTTGCTTATTATGATTTTTTTGGGGTATTTGTTTATTTTTAAATAAATTTATTCCACTTTATCAATCTGTTCTCTTCTATATTAGTAGTATTACTTTTAGTAATCTTCTCCATGAAGTGCCATGTCTATATATATATATATATATATCCTAGCATCATGGCCAAAATATTAATGGATTTGATGAAACCTACCAGGCATGATGTGTGTGTATCTGTCTTATGTTTTCACTCCAATGAATTTTGAAAGTAGCAATGCTGATGGGAAAGGAAGGAGGAAAAAATAATTCAAATATTATATATTACAAAAAACCCTACAAAAACCATGGCCCAATAGTTAATTAAGGCACAGGTGAACTAAGCTGGAACTCCTGGATTGTCTTGGTTGGGGGTTTCCATTCCTTGTTCTTCTTTTTTTTCCCCCTTTTCCTTTCTTTCTTCCCTTTCCCCTAATATATATATATATATATATATATATATATATATATATATATATATATATATCACTGGAGAAAAGATTCAGCAATGTGCACATGTAGGTACCCCACACAGACTGTGCAACATGTGGTGACAGACTGTGTGCAGCTTATATCACCTGGTGATCTCTCCTCCCTCTGCAGTTCCAATGAAGCTACAAGAACCTGGCTACATGGAGTGCCACTAGAACTCTAACTGTTAAAATTTCCTGCTACAAAACACATATGTGAAAGGTGAATGGGAGACCACCTGTACTCCAGATTTCCTTTGTACTGGATAGTTAAAATTTCATACAAACTATCAGATAGAGGATAGGGTGGGGTCCTGGGTACCTAATATTTCAATGACATTTGACATGTCCTACAACAGGATTTATTATCTTTCACATATCCGAAATTCCGATGACATTTGACATTTCCTTTAGTACTGGATTATTGACATTTCATGTAAACTATCAGGTAGAGGATAGGGCAGGGTCCTGGGTACCTAAAATTTGAATGATATTTGACATTTCTTTTAGTGCTGGATTGTTGACATTTCATGCAAACTATCAGGTAGAGGATAGGGCGGGGTCCCAGATAGAAGATAGGGTAAAATCCCAGGTACCTAAAATGTCAATGACATTTGACATGTTCTACAACAGGATTCATCACATTTTATACCTCTAAAAATTCTATGACATTTAACAATTATTGTATATTTTGCAGATGAAACATTTCACCTATCTACAGGGATTCTGGACATGTCCTACATATTGGAGATGTTGACTTTTATGCTACTGTCATACATAGGAAATGTTATATGCTGTGTACCAAGCATGCACCAATGCAGTTAGACTATCACTGTGGAAAGAAAGAGATTTTAAAGCCAGTAAAAGTGTCTTTTAAATTAATTATAACAATAACATTCACTAGTATAACATGGAGAACATAAAAAAAATTAAAAAAGGATTCATCACATATTTGATGCAAGCAATAACGCCAGCAATAGGGTTCATCTTACAATTTGTTATGTGTAATTTTTGCATACTTCTTCAGAATCAGATGAATCAATATTCAATGTTGGTTTGATCACTTGATCATCGTGATTATACATCCATGTAAGAATGCCATTAAGTAAAAGTGTCACAATAGAGTTCTTGGCTTGAATGCAGGGTTTTCTTTCATAATTTTCAATGATTCTATTCAAGGTAGAAAGAAGATCTTTAACTTGAGCAGTGCCGAACCAACTCATCCCTTTCTGCTACTTCCTCTGACATCATCATAGGTGTAGCTTTTTTAAATACTTGTTCCTTCACCTTGATCTCTGTCATATTTCACACAGCTGCAAATCACAAATAATGGTAAAATAATGCCTTATACAAACATCTCTCAACTGATATTATATGGACAAGTTCAAATGTCACATGATCATGCATTATTTAAAGAATAACAAAATAGGAGGGGGCGGGATTATGATCTTAACTTGTTGTCTTTGATGCATTACCTGGTAAAAAAAAAATTGGTGGAAACTTTTGTTCCAATATTCATGAAGAAAATTTGTTTTCAAAATTTATTTTCTGTGGGGATGTAACTCTTCAATAAAAAGAACAAAAAAAGGAAGTGTAAAAATAGTCCTTGAATGATAAATCAAAATAAAATAAATATAACTACATTTTTAAAAATTAAAGGGGGTAAAAAATTTTTTTAAAAATAAAAAATAAATTAGTATAGAAAGCAATAAAATTATGGAGGGAAATGCAAAGAAGAGGACAAATCATTTTGAAGATATGTCTGCTTGCTATCACACACTTGTACTGGGCTATGGCCTACTAGGCCTATATTTAGAGCCATAGTGCTTCAAATATAGCCCATGCCTAAAGCCCTACTACCCAAGTGAGTGGGTCTAATAGTCAAATTTTCAAAGTGATTTGTCTTCCATTTGTATGTTACCACCTCAATTTTGTTATATTTCATCTCATTTCCTTTGATTTTCTTCACCACCACTTAACGTTTTTTTTTATTTTATTTTTATTTTCAAGTGATCAGTCTTAATTTAGTAGATTACCAATTAATTTGTAAAATTAATTCATTCATTTAATTTTAAACTATTTTTCAAGAATTATCCTATTTTGGGTTTTTCTTTTTATCCCAGTTACTAATCATCTTTTGCCATGACTTTTTCCAACCTGAGAGGCTTATTTTATACCAGACCCTCTACCCAAACCTCACTTCTTTTGTAAACCAGCTGCTTTTTGGTTGTTTGTTTGTTTGTTTGTTTTTTTCTCTTTCTCTCTCTCTTGAGGGATTTGGTGAGGGAAAACCTAAGGCTTTGAAATTTTAACATACCAGTCAACCTCAGATCTACTGAACTGTCTACATGTATCTGCAGATGTGGTGTGAGGCTGACATATTCTGGAATTGGCTAGAGTGTGGGAATATTCTCCCAAGGAATCACCTCAGAGAATAAAAATATATATACAGGAGTGGGTCCAACAGACAATCTGAACAATTACATCAATCCCATACGTCAAAAGTACATCAAGGTTCACAATGTGTATGCTACAATCTTGCACATTTTGGCAGTAACAATGCTAAAGGCATACTCACTTTTTCACTTTAGCCTAGTCTTAAGCAGTTTAAAAAAACAATGTTTGTTTTTCAAAGCTCTCTGGAATCAGAGAGTATAGTAGTACTCTCTCAGTAGGGGTGATCACAACAAAAAAAAAGCAGCCTCATTGACTACTATGACTGAAAGCTTCACTTTCTCTGCTATGGCTCAAACCTAGGCCAAAAAACTCACCTGCAGTCCATATAAGCTGCAACACAAACTACCAAGATAGTTTCTGTCCTCCAAATCAATAGCTAAAGTAGCGATTGAAAACTCATCGAAATCACCTAATGTTCACCATCTTTCTTCTATAGTTTATTTTCTTAATTTTCAGGGCTAGAGCCTAGATGGCTACAGAAAATCATGCAATAGTTGTGATAACAGCCTACTATTTCTTTGGACTAGGTCACGACCTATTCATTTGCTTTGCCATGCTAAGAAACTAACAGAGTATATTGCAGACTAATAGTTGCAGTGTTAAGTTGAAGCCATCATTTTGACACTACCAATTCTACGAACACAATTTAAAAATTAAAAACCGGTTTGTTTGTGAGGCTATGAATATCATTACCAGAGTTACACTTCCAAATCTTGAATGTAAGTCAAATTCAGTAACTAAATTTGTTACAGATAGCCATAAAATTGTTATAGCTAGTTAACTGTTACTTCCTGATAATTAATTAAGAGTAATTGAGTACTGTACTGGGACAATGCGCTCCCTCTGGAGAGGTGCAGGTAGAATGCGCACTTGTGGATGCCAATCAGATGTATACAAGATGCCAATCCAGTACTGTAGCCAGCTTTCTGACAATGTGCAAAAACTAAAGGAAGCAAGTGAAAATAAAAAATATTTCTTTGAAATAAAACTGGTAAGTAGGGATGATGTGTCAGCAAAAAGTGCAGAAACAAGAATTCCGTGACTGTGTTACAAAATTCCCTATTTCACCGATTCCACATTCTCAAATAATGTGTAAGATGTAATGTCAAAAGACTGCCACCTCTTCAATTAGTTTGTAGCCAGCTCATGCAGAATACCTATTCTAAGTTCACAGGAATTTCCCAACACAGACTGTCACACTATATTGTAGAATTCTAAGTTCACAGGAATCAGTGAAGTAGGGAATTTTGTAACACACACTGTCACAGAATTCTTGTTTCTGCACTTTTTGCTGACACATCATCCCTACTTAACTGGGTTTTTTTCAAAGAAATGTTTTTATTTTCACTTGTATATATATATACATAGATGAAGGGGGAGGGTAAAATAAACCCCATATCAGCATCACTTCATTTTTGGTTTATTATATTTTTACCCCCCCCCCCCCCCCCCCCTTCGTCTTTTGAAAATCTTGTACCCACCCCTGGGTTTACTGTACTATAACCAAGGCAACACAAACTAAATATAAGTGAGGGTCTGATATAACCAGGGCAACCTTGGATCCATGCCAATTAACTTCACTTGCAATATAATCCATCTAATCTTTCTATGTAAAAAAAGTAGTTCAGGTTGAACATTATCGTCTATATATAAGATAAAATGCAAGAATATTAATTCTGTGAAACACTTCCCTCTGTAAAGTCCTCTTATTCTAAATTTTACACTCCTTTTACTTATCATACTATTAACTTACCATTTTATTGTTAATGTCAGATGCAGACTTAGTGCTCAATAGCCTCTTTCTGATACATTTTCACACCATCTGAACAATCAATTTAAAATGGTAACACATTCATGAAATAATGCTGTGTACCTTCAATGTGTCTCTTTGCATATTTAATAGCTTCTGGAATAGCTCTGGATAAGGTTTGAAAAGGGCCTAGCAAGGGAGAAACATGGAAGGGGGGGGGGGGGAGGTAAAGTGAAATATGAGAGAATACCCATACAGCAATTACAACACATCAGAACTTTAACCAAAGGGTTTATATATTCTATGCAGCTAGTTTCAAAGACGTTTACTGTAATGCTTAACTAGATCTACATGTATTCACAGCCAAATATGTTACACTGAGTGCTACTGATCATATCTATGTAACAGTAAACAACCATAGCATTGCTGTACACTCAACTCTGGAATACAATAATTGCCTTACCTTCTACTACCTCCGCACAGTCTCCTCTCGCCATTATTCTTGCTACCGTTCAGATGTAAGGAAACTTCGTGAATTTTACCATTCAGTCACAAACACCACCAATGCAGCTGCAGTTCCACATGTGCTCACTTCTACCGTTTATCAAATTGCTTCAGGTGGGCCTGGAGAGGGGGAGGTTTAGGCGATGCTTAAACCTTTAAAATCTCATCCCCAAACGCCATGGTAATTTATATTACTAGAACTGCATATTCATTAATTCTTTTGTTTGCGTGTCAGCGTACAGTTCCACTCTCCATGGATGGTATCTGAAAGATTAGTCATTCTAGTAAAAATTTTTTACTATTTGTGATAGGTGCGGTTGGCTGGGAATGGCATTATAAAATTACTCTGGCGAGATTATTAGCTGCGCTCACAATCCTGCACTGCGCAAACAATCACTAAAATATTTCATTTGCGTAATAGCAATATGAATAAGGAGTCTGGGAAGAACTAGCTTAATAAAACTTAAAACTCTGGTAAGTATTGTACAGAAATTTCACTACTCTAACCAATATTGTAGCTGCAAAGTTGTTGAGCTCATCAGGAATGTGCAACCAAGCTCATTTTAATACCAGACTACATGCTATTGTAGTTGATATATATTGTGTACCACGGAATATTTAGTATAGGTTTTAGTTACATGTACAGCTTCTATATGAGGAATATAATGGTACCTGAAGCTCCACACAGTCTGTTTCAGGAACATTACACATTGTAAAACAGTACTATTATATTATGAAGGTTATGTATGCATTGTGATATCAACACAATTATGTATGTTGATGTCAGGACTATTTTGTTATATAAAAAATTATAATAAGATCCTGTGTGCAAAATCGATACAAAATCATAATTGTGTATCCTCCATAAATATCGCATGAAATAATAATAATATACAAATATTATATAATATACAAAAATTTATTAACAAGAAAAATGATGATATTCATAGCATGAGCTTGATCCAAGCAGTGCAGCAGTATTCTCATGTTGAATGGCAACAGCAACTTGTTGGGGGAGGGGGACGATTTATATGCTGGAAGGAGAACATATTGTACTCCGAATTGAATACACATGCCTATCAACTTAATCTCAGTATTTTTCAGACAAACTATTTTACCTACGTAGAAAATTGAATTCTGAGAATTCAGTTCCTCATGGTCACCTCAGGATCCAGAAAAAGAAAGGGGGAAAAGGTGAAAAATATAAATTATTGTGGTCACACAACATGACACAAATAATATTGTGTTCACTATATAACTCTTATTCAGGATGTATAACATTTGTATTCAATTCTGTATGCCCTTTTGTGTATATACCAGTAACTGGTACAGTTTTGCTGCGAGGTATTGTTCCAATGACTAGAAAGTAGTATAACATTACAAACAAAAGTAAGATTTTTTGGTAGCAGCCTGGATGGAACGGTGAGTGCTGGCACATACACTAATGTTTGTTGGCCTAACCATATCCATAACTACACTAACAGGAGGGTAATAATGCCAAATTTAAACTTAGAGGGACACCTAATGCCAAATTTAAACTTAATTAGTACAGCAGAGCTGGAGCATGTGATCTGCACAAAACTGTGAGTGTCATTACTCTCATGTGTGTGTTCTATGGGTTCACTTTTGTTGTTAAATTAAATTACTCTTCTCTCCATCAAATTTCATTTCTAAATTTTGTTCCTGAGGTACACTGCTATGCCATCATCTTATACACATTGCACATTTCCTTCCTTTTTTAGTGCAGGAAATATGGGTTTTGGCCCAGTGCATTTTCTTCAGAACTTGATCATACTCTCCATTTCCCTCCACCTATTTTGTATACAATGATTCCTCATTTTGTATGTAAGCTCAAAACCCCTGCTCCTGGTTTATTTGGCCTTTATTATTTAGTACACCATAAATTTTCAACTGTGATTGTGCCACTAACATACGACAATCTATCCACACAAGAAATCATGGAATATGTGTTTCATTAACCAAAATTAATTGTAATGCATTTTTATATAAATCCCTTTCAAAGTCAATTTTCACAAAACATAATAAAAAATTCTTTTTTACTTTCTTCACCTTGAAAGAAGATTACAATTTTCCTTTGGATTAATATATTTTTCTTCATTATTTTCCCAATTTCTTCTTTCTCCCCCAAAATTTGTCTGGCCAAAGTAAGACAAGTTGGACTATCAATTCCAGCCATGCATATTTCTTCATAGTGCTGGCACACCAACTATCCACCACATTATGAGCACACAAAACATACTATATTTCATCACATGCCTGGCACACCAACTATCCACCACATTACAAGCACACAGAACATACTACATTTCATCACTTGTCTGGCACACCAAATATCCACCACATTACAGGTACCATATTTCATCACATGTCTGGCACACCAACTATCCACCACATTATGGGCACACAGAACATACCATGTTTCATCACATGTCTGGCACACCAACTATCCACCACATTACGGACACACAGAACATACCATGTTTCATCATATGTCTGGCACACCAACTATCCACCACATTACGGGCACACAGAACATACCATGTTTCATCACATGTCTGGCACACCAACTATCCACCACATTATGGGTACACGGAACATGCAACATTTCTTTTATGCTGTGAAATGTGCATGACATATGGAATATCATGAAAGGAAACATTCATGAAATATGATACAAAGTCCCATGCACATTTCCTTCACTTTCTTGGTGCACGAAATATGGGTTTTCGCCCAGAGTGTGTGTGTGTGTGTGTGTGTGTGTGTGTGTGTGTGTGTGTGTGTGTGTGTGTGTGTGTGTGTGTGTGTGTGTGTGTGTGTGTGTGTGTGTGTGTGTGTGTGTGTGTGTGTGTGTGTGTGTGTGTGTGTGTGTGTGTGTGTGTGTGTGTGTGTGTGTGTGTGTGTGTATATACATATATATATTAGAAGACCTATGTAACTATGTAACTGACTATATAACAATGCAATTATGTTTGTCCATTTCTCAAAATCCCTCGGTTAGATTTGACCAAACTTTTAGGGATGGAGGAGACCCACCCTGAGATGGTTTTATGCCAGGTGGCATGTCTGGGGGAAAAAAAGAATTGTCTGTCTGTCTGTCTGTCTGTCTGTCTGTCTGTCTGTCTGTCTGTCTGTCTGTCTGTCTGTCTGTCTGTCTGTCTGTCTGTCTGTCGGTCGGTCGGTCGGTCGGTCGGTCGGTCGGTCGGTCGGTCGGTCGGTCGGTCGGTCTGTCTGTCTGTCTGTCTGTCTGTCTGTCTGTCTGTCTGTTTGTCTGTCTGTCTGTCTGTTGTCTGTACCATCATTCCAGCCAAACTAGTAGATGGATTTCTCTGAAACTCAGCATGATGATAGGTTTTGACCCAACTTAAAACATGGGCCCAAAATTTCACAAAATGGTTACCATGATAACAAGAAAAAGCCAAAAATGGTATTTTGGCCAAAAAAAACTCTAGGACTAACAGACCACCACCATTGAGAATTATTGCTGTTAAAAATGAGATAAAAAATGAGAATTAATTTGGTTGTGATATATTGATTATGACTACTTAAATAGCATCAAAGGAAAATAATAAACTGAAATAATAATTTTCTCCATTTCTCTCTTAATAATACATCTTCTCCACCATCACCTTTCTTACTGGCAAGTCATGTTCAACTACTGGATTTTAGCCTATATTGGCCGGGCAATGCTGGGTATATGCTGCTAGTATATATATAGAGAGAGAGAGAAGGAGGGAGAGAGAGAGAGATACTAGTAGCAGCTTATATATATATCCTGCCCTAATAGGACACATGCCAAACTTCGTCCTTTTTAGTCCCAGTGTTTGGCTGTGATGCCTAGATACATATCAACATGCATACATCTTAGGAACCAAAATGTATATTAAAATGGGTTAGTAAATCTAATTCTTCAGTTCCAATCTTTATTCAAAAGTTGTTTCTTTTATACCACTTTTTCTCTTACACACCAATGGGTAGTGGAGTAGCAATGAGGGATACTGCCCATGTTACTCCCAAAGTCAATTTTTGTATGCATACCATGTTTTAAGTCTGTCACTCCAAGGGTTTATATGGCCAAAGTAACACTTTTGGGGGGGTTTTCGGGCCTGACATGGACACAGAAATGGACACAGAAATGGGTATGATCATATAGATGTATGTAAAAATTCCCCAGATTGTATTGATTCCAAATATATATGGGTTCATGGTTTAACTCCTTAGGTTCAATTTTTTTTTGGCTGATGTATCATTTTTGGCACTTTTAGCCTTACACAGGAAAAAAAGAGGTGTGGCCAGGTGGGACCTATCCCATCTTACTACTATGCTGGCAAAATTACCATTTTTGACTTTTTCTCATTATAATCATAACCATTTCCGGATTTTTTTTGTCCATGTTTTAAGTGGTCTCAAAACCTATCCTCATGCCAAGTTTCAGAGAAATCCACTCACAGGTTTGGCCAGAATGATGATACAAACAAATGGACAGATATATATATATATATATATACAAGCAGCATATACCCGGCGTTGCCCGGCCAATGTCAACATGAAATATCATAGGTTCCACTCAAATTTTGGCCTGGTTGGTCCTTTAATCAGCTTTTGGCAGCCAAAACAACTTCCCGTAGGTGTGGTTAATACCAAACCACAAAAATTGCCACACCCACATGTAGTTAACGATGCTCACCTGGTTACTTGAACTCCATATGCCAAATTTCAGCATGATTAGTCCATAAATGAGTTTTTGGCAGCCATAATGGTGTCCTATGTGTATGGCATGACCAAACCACACCCATTGACACATGCACATGTGATTAGTAATGCTCACCCAGTTGCTTGTATACTTCATTCCTCAGTTTGGTCTTCTATTAGCTTTTAATAGCCAAAACAACTTCCAGTGGATGTGGCTAAGGCCAGACCACACCCATATCTGGTTAATAATCCTTTTCCTGGTACTTGGAGATGACTCATCAAATTTGTAGGTGTGGTTGTTATAAAACCAGACCCATTACTATGCCCACGTGTTTAATAATGCTCACACTGGTTCCTGGAGAGTATATGCCGAATTTCGGCCTTGTTAGTCCAAGTCTTTAGTCATGATGCCTAGACACACGTTTCGAACCAAAGTGTATATTAAAGTGTGTTCATAGATCTAACTCCTACGGTCCAAGCTTTATTCAGAAATTTTTTCTTCTTTTTTTTTTGTGGCACTTTTTTGCTTTACACACCAATAGGAAGAGGTGTGACTAGGAGAGATTCCACCCATGTTACTCCCAAAGTCAAGTAGTGTATGTATACCATGTTTTAAGCCTGTTGCTCCAAGGGTTTGTCTTGTGAAGCCTCCATTTTTGGCTTTTTTTGGGCCAGACATGTACTTAAAACATTCGCCAAATTATATTGATTCCAAATACATATGGTGTAGTAACTTATGTGATATCTTAATACTGGCTTTATTGATAGCCAGTTAATAAATGTACATGCTTAATACTCACTTGTAAAAGTTAAAAGAACCTTTCATTGCAAGACGACAAGTATTGCAGAATGGATGAAGTGCAAGAACACGTGGAAGAACAATGACAAAGACAATTTTAATGTTTCGTATACATACAATATACTGGTAATGAATGCATACTCAATGATGTCATGACACATCATCCTTGGAGAGGAGAGGATCCTTTGTGGTCCAGTCCTTAATATGCAATGTTGAAGCACAAGTGGAGGACATGTGTTGTACAAGGTTAACCAATTTTGTGCATGTATCATCAGTGGCTGTGGTAACTTGGCATGGGAGCATCTGCATCACACAGTATTTACCTTTCTTGTAACAGATAATGTAATTGTAAGCAGAGAGTGTAATTGTAAGCAGAGAGTGTAATTGCCCATCTCTGTATGCAAGAAGATGCCATCTGGGGAATTCCTTTGGCTCATTAAACAGGAAGGATAATGAGCGGTGGTCAGACTCGATAATAAAATATCTACCATGCAGGGAATTGTGAAATTTCTTAATCCCTGAGACAATAGCTAGACCTTCTTTTTCCAGCTGTGAATATCTTTTCTCAGCAGGGTTCAGAGTTCGAGAAGCATATGCAATGGGTTTTTCTCGTCCATCTTCAAATATATGAGACAAAACAGCACCAATGCCATACTGTGAAGCATCACATGCAAGGATTAAAGGCTTTGAACTATTGAAAGGTACAAGAACTGCATCTGAATGAAGAGCTTGTATTGCTAACTGAAAAGCAGCCTCCTTCTTGGTGTGCCATGACCACTTCATCGTGCATAAAAGGGTGTTAGCTTTGTGGACATGTTAGGTAGGAATTTACTATAGTAGGTAATCATTTCAAGAAAAGAACGAAGCTCAGTAATGTTAGTAGGAGCTGCCTCCTTAATGGCTCTAATATTATCCTCAGTAGGATGTCTACCAGCTTCATCAATGACATGTCCTAAATACTCTAATCTGGGTTGTAAAAAGAAGCATTTAGAGCGATTAAGTCTTAAGCCTGCCTGTTCAATTTGTTCCAGCACTGCAGCAAGGTTATGCAAATGGTTCTCATGTGTGGATCCTGTAACTAGGATGTCGTCAAGGTAAACGGACACACCATTCAAGCCCCTTAAGAGGGTCTCCATGCTGCGCTGAAATATTGCTGGTGCACTAGACACACCAAATGGTAACCTGTTGTACTTGAACAATCCCTTGTGGGTATTAATTGTCAATAATTCAGAGGAGTCATGATCAAGGGGCAACTGTAGATAAGCTTGGGATAAATCAAGTTTGGTAAAGTATTTACCTCCAGCAAGGTCTGTCATTAACTCATCCACTAGTGGAAGTGGATAGGACTCTGTGAGAGTAGCCCTATTAGCAGTGACCTTGTAGTCCCCACATATACGTACAGTACCATTCTTCTTAACCACAGGAACTATGGGCGCAGCCCATTTTGAAAATTTCACAGGAGAAATAATACCAAGGCTTTCTAGCCTCTGGAGCGCAGTTTCCACCTTCTCTCTTAGTGTGAATGGAACACTGTGGTGGCTTGAAAAACTTAAGCTTGGCAGTAGAATCAATTGGTAATTTGTCTTCACATCTTTCATGCAACCCAATTCATCATTAAATACTGAACAATGTTTATCAAGCACTGTCTGGAGTAAACAATCATTCTTCAAAAGATTCACTTCCCCCAAATTAACCTCAAGCAGAGATAGCCAATCTCAGCTACCTATCAGATTAGGTCCATCCTCTCAAACACATGAATACACACATCAACTAATTTTCCCACCTATTTTGCTTGCACTGGTAGCATACCAAGAACACTGATTGGCTGACCTGTATATGTCTTTAGCTGAAAAGGAGTTTTGTAGAGGAGCAACCATCTTGTGCTGTTGAAGCATCTGATAAGTCCTGAGGGTTGATCAGGGAAACTGGATGCACCAGTATCCAATAACATCTCAACTTGAACAATATTCAAGGCAACTTGCACATGCATTGGATCACTTGCTTGATCCCTGACAACGCACATCTGTGCACATCTGTGTATACGGTCAGCACACTGGTCTTCAGGCATACCCTGTAGCTCATAATGAAGTAGATCACATGTTCTAAGTAAAATTGCCAGGAAGTATGCTTTTGCAGATGTAAATACATTTGGCTAACTCCCATTTTTGATCTGAAGTCTTAGGTAACAAGGTAATTCTGGAAGGTCAATATTGTGTTCTTCAGCAGTGGTTACAGCCTTATCATAAAATCTATATAAATTATTTTCAGACCATATTTTTTTTAAATTGTTTAGCAGCATCAACAGCAGAAAGAACATCTTGCAAAACCACATTGTTTTATATTGTTGTTTTTTGTAATAGAGGGGAATTTGCTCTACTGCACTAAAATAGAGGTGACTAAACTCTTTCCAAATAAGGTGATAAACATCTCCAATGATAACAATAAACCACTTCCTTGGAAATCTATTCATCATTCTGTTGAATAGATTCCTTCCAAAGCCTCTAAAAGAATGTCTTCCACGGCAACAATTCTTGGAGTCCATCTGGTGGGGCATAATGATTCCAGTTTAGTTACATCTCCACCAACCTCTTGCTACTTGATTGAAAAAAGATGCGATCTTTTGGAGGAAAAAAAATTAGCTTACTTACTTCTTTTACTATTTCAAGAGCATCCTGAATACATGGAAGCTGTCTTCCAATATCTTGAAGCAAAGATTAAGTGAGTGTGCACAAGAATGCACAGCTACCAGAACATAATTATCTTTTTAAATCTTGCTGCCACACCAGATCTTCCTCACACCAGATCTTCCTCACACCAGATCTTCCTCACACCAGATCTTCCTCACACCAGATCTTCTTCATATTTGCAACCTCATTATAAGCCTGTCCTTGACATAATGATGCTGGGAGGTTACTCTTGTGCGGGGAGGTTACTCTTGTGCGGGGAGGTTACTCTTGTGCGGGGAGGTTACTCTTGTGCGGGGAGGTTACTCTTGTGCGGGGAGGTTACTCTTGTGCGGGGAGGTTACTCTTGTGCGGGAAGCTTAAGCAAACCAACAGAATCCATTTGACACTCTAATTTGAATTCACCCTCCCAATGGATTGACAAATTGAATTATTCACTGTTGATTGCTGTTGATTGCTGTTGATTGCTGTTGATTGCATCCAATGCTTCAACAGCAATGTTTGAAAACCAAGAAAGTATGGTTGCCTTCAATGAGTATCATGTTGCAGCTTCTAAGTTAACAAACTTGTTTTGCTTCTGCAAGCTGTATAGCTATAAGTTTATTATTTATGCATCTGTAAGTGAAGGGTACATTATTTTCTAAACTAATTAGAAATTTCAACAATACATGTGACGTACAGCATTGGTGCTAATGTAAAGCATTCAAAAAAAAAAAAGAAAAAAAAAAGGTGCCCTGAGTTGGTGGGGGGGGAGGGGGGGGAAGGCCCAAACCTCCCTTCCCCCCCCCCCCCCCCCCCCGTTTTCTCCTTCACTGGCAAAATGTGGCTGGCACTTCACCGTTATATTTCAGCCAGTTCAGCAAAATCATGAATACAATGTTTATATATAGCAAAGTGAGTATGATCTAGTACAATAGTCATGTCTTGTTCGTAAAAGAAAACAATGAGAACAGCAGAACACTAATGCAGTCACCACCATACAAGTTGTGTACTTATAGAACCTCACAAAACATCACTAAATGTCAAGGACAACATGAAACAACCAACAAATACATTGCTAATGCATGACCAGAAATGTCTGTGGATCCATCACTCCCACTACTGCTTGTCCGAGTCTTGAACTGCAGCCACACACTTGGCCATGGTCAAGGATGCTCGACTGATGCTGTCTGTCATGTAGAAGTCCTTGAGCTCCTGTTGCTTGACTTGCAGAGGTGCTCCATGCAATGAGGACTGCTTGCCAAGCTACACCAACAAACAGAGAGGAAAATAGTTACAAGACATAATGAGGACAGAATATATATATACTTTCTTCTTCTTTTTTTTTTATTAATAAAAATAACTTTAAAAAACAACAAATATAAACCAAAAAATCACAACAAAAAATAACAACCTTTAAGAGTTTTTCTGCAAGTTTGAAGAAATTGGCAGGTTCCACGTCGTCATAGCGTGTAAGATGGGGGGCGATCTCACACAACCTCACCCTCACCTCCTCCAGGGAGCTATAGGAGGGAGTCACTGAACACATCTGCAACAAACAACAATGTGTAATAGAAATCAAAATTTTACAAAATAAACAACATAGTACAACAAACAACTGAGCTTGTTTTGTGGGGTTTCTCATACACAATAATCAATAGATAATTACTCTTCAAGTAGACTAAGGGAACACTTCATAAACAACTTCTAAATAGTGCTTGGTTAGAGTAGGGTGGGTTTTTCGCTAGTATTTGTAAATTAACCAACCAAATCTCCTTTATCTATTCCAGCACTACATTTGATCAGGTGTCAGGTTGTGAGCACTACCAAGTGTCTGATATAATATGGTAAGGTATTGCATGCGAACAAATACCCTACCTCTGCTAATGCTCTGATAATCTTCCAGTCTTCCCTGGCCAGTCCAGGAGGGGTCAAAGCTATTCTACAAATATGAAGAGGTAGAAGAAATATTGAAAAAAGAAAAGGAAAGAAAATCATCACAGAAAGAAAAATAAACAAGTAGACATCAACTGTAATTTATAAATGCGTGGGCCACTTGAACCACTAATTAAACAAGAAAACAAACAACAATACCGACCTTAGACACATTGATGTTTGAAATCTCACAGATAACATTCTAAAACTAGTATCAAACTACAGTTGCGCAAAAATCTCCCACACAGGCGCATAAACATCCCCACACACAATAAAATAAGTGTCAATATGGTGGGCAATAGGTCATATTTGATCACTACAAATGTCTCCAAGTGCAGTAAGAGAGTTGACGATCACAGAATGGGCAGCTGGATTGCTGGAGCACAGAGAAACAGACAGAAACAATACCACTTGCTGCACAGGATAATTACAGAACACTGTCTGCCTGGATGGCGTTTAGCAGATCTAAATACCATTTATATGACACTTCCATAGCACAGAGTGTAACACAGAAATACAAAGATTTCTGTTCCAATAAAAGGTTCTGCAATATTACACTTCTCTAATGCAAATGGTGAACCTTCATTAAGGTCATGTAAAGTCAGGCATTAAAACAAGCCACTGAAGTAGCCTTGTATTCTGCAGGGTGTAGTTTTTCAATTATAATTCATATAAATTGCACATAAACATACAGGGCCTAGGGTCATGTTCTTATGTGGTCATGTACAAAAGTATCTAAGGTTTCACCTTGTCTGCTGTGCCCTTCCCTCTGTGTTCACATATGTGGCTGTCTTCTCTGTGTAAGCAGCTCCAGGAAGCACCACATTAGCCCTAGTAGCACCTCTGTCACCATGGTGACCTACACAAGGGGGCAAAGGTGCTTCATATTATATACATTAGAAAAATGTATAACCCATTAACACAATATTTTTAGACTGTCATTGTTCCAAACATAAGAACTAAAGTGTCAAGAAAAGCAGTCGTAAATAATATCTTGATAGAGATTTGGAACCATAAAAATCTTTGAACACTCAATCAAAACCTTACAAATGGAATTCAACTGAACGTGACATTTTATACACACAGTCAGATTGGAGCTCACACAGGGACAGAAATAGACAATTGTGAGGTGTGTGTGTGTGTGTGTGTGTGTGTGTGTGTGTGTGTGCGTGTGTGTGTGTGCGCGCGCATGCATATATGTACACAAAATTTTGTGCATGGCAGTGAGTTGTCTGACCTTGATACACCACAAAACAGCTGCTGGGAATATTTAGACCTTCCAGTTCCTACGAATAAAAGGAAAATAACACATGATTGAAAATAAAAGGTACTTTTTATTGATACATAAATTATATTTTAAAATGAATAGATTTTTGTTATCCTAATAATAGGAGCATATTCTGTTACCAAAGAAAGAATGCAGCTATACATACACAAAATATAAATCTAACTAAAATAAACATTACTTGCTTATCACATTTATAGATATTTACAATATTCATAATTAAGTTTCAAACAACAAAGCATATCAACAGCAAACATAGTAATCTTGACCTTCCCCCCCCCAATCGTAACTCAGGGTATTGGATATCTAGCAGCCCGCCCCACATCAGCAGCTGTGTGCTCTGCAGCGCTCCTGACTGACCGCCATCACTCACAGCTCCAAGGGAGTAGAGGACATCACAGGAGTGCAGTAGCTCTGAGGAGACACCAGCTCTGTAGCCCACATCAAGGGCTCCCACTTGACTGGCCGTCTGCACAGAATCACAACACATAACGTACTCACACTGAGTTAACAGGTCAACACTTCACTGCTCAACAAAATCACAAAATTATAATAAAAAGCACATGCACACACACATTTAATCATTATCATATTTCCATTAATATGAGATGTAAGGATTATCACATTGTTACAATCTGATCGGGTGCTGGACCTGTTCATGAAAAAGCTGCTGATTTATATCTGATCACCATGGTTTCTGTGTTTAGGCAACAAGTTAAAAGACCCTTTACCAATAAAAAATATAACCACTCTGTGCGATGAATAAAAATAGAACATGACTAACATTGGTAAAGGGACTTCCTATTTGTGATCCACACACTAAGCGGGGAAGTCTTCCTTTACCTACACCCACTAATTGGAAAGTTTGCCTAATCTTGACAGCATTGACACAAGTGTGAGTACAGACTGTGAGTGTGGTCCCATGCTGGTGGGGGAAACGATTCTATTACTAAGTTTAGTTTGCTATAACATATTACTATCACGGTCATTGCTCTCTTCTTCATGTTTGCATTAGAAGGGCAATTAAAATATCTGCAGTGTTTGTCCACCAGGTTGCAGCTCAAGGCATTCCTGCTCTGTTGCTGGTGCATTACTAGCTCTCTGTGCATGTGAAACTGATGAGTGTCATTTCTTCCCTATTCAATTTTTCTTTTATAATTAAAAAAAATTTCCTTTCCTTCAATTTCCAGTACATAGTAGCAATAGAACTGTAATTACAGACAGTTCAGTATAAACAATACAACTTTAGCAGTAGCTAAATATTTTTATACTGACAAAGATTCAGAACAAAGACACCCGACATCTTTTCATAGAATACTAATCACAATATCAATTTACAAGAAAATGAAAAGTCCGCTTTGACATCCCCAAAGGTGGGAAAATATGAACCGCTACACAACCCCCCCCCCCCCCAAAAAGTGACTTGAACTACTTAAAGCATTCAGGTGACACCACATTGCAGCCGGACCGAGTACGAATTGTTAGGGGCAGCCACTGTGCCCAGCTTCTTGTTGACAATGGAATTGGCTCCAGTGCACCTGCTGTTGGTGAAACAGTTCCAGGATTACGTGTAGATGAGTTGGCATGAGCCTCGGCAGGCTGATGTTGGAGAGGTGGACGCCCACGTGGAGGAGGAACGGCCACCTGCACAGGACTGTCGATGTCAAGATGGGCAGGTTTCAATCTATCAATGGAGATAATTTCTTCTTTCCCTCCCATGTCCAATTAAAAATTTTATTGCCAGCCTGCAACACCTTGTAGGGACCCACATACGGTTTTTGCAGTGGAATACGATGAGTATCTTGATGCACAAACACAAAAGCACTTGTCATCATATCTGGAGGCACATAAAGGAGGAGGAACCATGTTATGTGGTAGGGACTGGTGCCAAAATGTGGACCTTCTCCCGAAGTGTTGGAAGGAAGGTAAGTGCACTTGGTGTTATAGATGATGAAGAAAGTACAAAGTCACCTGGGACCGTGAGAGGGAATCCATACACAAGTTCTGCTGACGAGGTTTTCAAATCGTCCTTGGGTGCAGTACGAATGCCTAACAAAACCCATGGTAAAATATCTAACCAGTTTGAGCCATGCAACTTAGCACGCAAAGCTGACTTCAAGTGGCGATGGAATTGCTCTACCAATCCATTTGCCTGAGGGTGATAAGCAGTGGTGCGATGATATTGAGTCCCAAGTAGTTGGCCAACAGCTGTCCATAATTCAGAAGTGAACTGTGACCCTCTATCAGAGGAGATATGAGTTGGCACACCAAACCATGTTATCCAAGTAGCAATGAGAGCCCGAGCACAGGAAAGGGTTGTCCTGTCCATCAGAGGAACAGCTTCAGGCCAACGAGTGAACCGATCCAAGTCCGCTTTTGACATCCCCAAAGGCGAGAAATATGAACCGCTACACAACCACAAATCAAGCATATATTCTGTCGCTAAGTTAAAAAAGGTTAAACGTTTCTTCATCCTTTTCAAAAATAAAAATGCTATTACTCAAAACAACATTAGAAAGTATTTCTTACCTTGTGTAGGATGTTAAGAACCTTCCATTCTTCAGTGGGTGGAGTATGAGTTGCTGAGCCAGCAATCGTCATGGCAGCAGCCAACAGGGCAGCTCCATCTGGTCTGTCCAACATGTCGTTCCCGAGGACCAACATCGGCCGCTTGGCCGTGGAAAACCTCTGGACACACACAGGTGAGGTGCATCATGGAATGAGGTGTGCTTCACTGAATGCAATACACTAATTAGTGACACAATTACCTTCACGGAATTGACTGAAACAGATCACCTCACAACACTGTAACACTGTAACACTATGTTAGTGATAGTAAGAGCTGTACTCAGGGCATTTGGTCGAATCTGGCAGTAGTACCGAAATACACAAGTCTCTCAAAGGAATGGGAAAGATATTGGCTACTATTGTAGTTACTCAAGGACCACATCTTCATAATGCAAATATATCTTAACTCAGTATACTAACTCAATCTCTTAGCAAGTGTCTTATTAACTCTACAATCCAAACACCAGATCATCTTGATAGTCCATAAAGGATCCAAGTTGATGGATACTAAGAGTCCATTCCCCCTCTCCCCCCCCCCCCCCCCCCCCCAATTTTAATCTATTAAAGGAACATACTCCCCTTGACAATCACTTGCACTTCATTTCCCAGACCTATGTAGGTGCATGCACACACACACGCACACACACACACACACACACACACTCAAACCCACACCAGCTATGTACATACAGCGTCATGAGGAATGTAATGTCATCCCTTCCCTCCCGCCACCTGTCCACCCCTTACCTTACTGAAAGGATGTCTGTTGGCTGCAAGCTCCTCCAATACCTGAGAGGAATCTCCCAGATGCTTCAAAAACATACACACAACACCAAAAAAAAACCAACAACCAACAAATGGAAAGAAAAAATCATAGTGCAAAGGATATTTTAGTTGTCGATGCAATATTATAGTGCTTGCACACATGCTATTAATAACGAACAATAGTGATCCAAATAAAGAGCACCAGCATAAATAATGGCATTCATGGATGTAGTTGCTTTATTCCCAGAACAGGCTAAAACAACATTGGGGCACCAAATGGAAGAAGCCAGTAGCCTAACATGTGTGCTGTGATACAATGCTGATGAGTCCAACCAATGACGATAGCAATGTAATAGGAGCTTTAAGCAGGAGATAGAGAGTGAACATAAGCTTGTACTAGACGAAGGTATGAATTAACCAAAGTAGATCATCGAGCATGTGCCTAAAAAAACACATGCACTTAATGAATGGTGTAGCTTAGCAACCACTTCATGATACCATAAAAAAAAATATATATATATTTTTTTGCATCATAGGCAATACAAGTTGCTGATTAAAATTTAAGGAGGTCAATAATAATTTTAGGGGGGGGGGGGGAGTTTGCCTATGAAAGCAGTTAAGATTGTTTTAAAGCAAAGCAATAGCAATACATTGTAGTATTACTACTACTAATATAACTTTTTAAAACTTCTAGGCTCGTAATTACATACACATGACTGCTTCAACAAAGCATACACATCTGCTTTAGTCTGGACGAACCTCTAAATATCACAGGGACAACATTTCAATACTGATTAAGTTTCAACATCTCTCCAAAATGGAGACATTTAATGTTACCATGGCAACACATGCATACAACACCATGCCCTATGCGTACCTGGTAGTCATAAGTGAGATCGACCTTTGGCCCCACCACAGCCACTTCAAGCTCGTTGTGAATGAAACTGCAGGAGAGAAGGAGCAACATCACATCATGATGCTGACAGTGAGGAACACCCGAGAGAGACTTTATTGCATGTCCAGAGACAATGCTTCACACAGCACAACATCATGCAACACAAACCACAATAGACAACCTACAGACACAGCAGAACCACAGTTGGTTGGCTGTCCATTAACATGTATGGAAACTGGACACACTATCTACCAATACGTATGAAAACTGGACCAACTATCTGCCAATTCGTATGCGAACAGACACTGTTATTTGCATGTCATTGTGGCATGCTTAAATCTAACACAAAGGAAAATGAGTAGAGAAAAGCTACAATCCATTAATCTAAGAATGTCATCTTGAAGCAAACACCTTGCACATCACGCATAAATTTCCACACTTACCAACTATCACTACACACTTGCCTCTTTCTGATCCTGGTGTTGACTAAAGGAGCCTCAAACCTTGGATTAGTGCCCACCAGGAGCAGCAAATCAGCCTCCTGTATCCACAGAATCAGATACAGACAGACCAACAGACAAATAGAGATGGACAGACAGACATACACACAGACCGACAGAGAAATTTAAAGAAGCAGGAATAGGACACGGTATAAAAAAATGACATGTAAAGATGCCACACTTACAACAGTACTCACTTCACAAGCAAGGTCATAAAACTCTAAATATAGCCCACCATCTCAGTGGTCTCACCTCTATTCCAGCGATCCCAGAGTTCATGATGTAGCTGGACCTGAGGTCAGTGACCTGCCCAGTGACCGGGGACCCTGCCTCTGTGTGCAGCTCCTCCGACCCCAGGCGGTTGAGGAGGTCCTTCAGGCACACCATGGACTCCACATCAGCCAGAGGACCAGCCACTGCACACACCCTGGGGGTATCCTGGGGTCCCTCTTCAGCCAACCCACGCAACTGTACATGGAGGAAGGGCAATATTATATGAAACACATTGTATAGTAATAGAGTGTGGACACGACAGTTACCATGGCAATGAACGATCATAGTTGCCTGTGCCTCAATGCTCTCCTTAGAACCACACACACTCACACACAAACCATGACAGCTCTGAAGTGTCAACATCACCAATTGAACACACAACAGCAATCGCCTGAGTAGCAGGAGAGTGCCTGCCTGTCGGCATAGCAACAGTCTAACCTTGCGGGCGACCACAAACAGAGCCTCCTCCCACGTGGCAGGAGTGAGTTGGTTCTCCCCCTCCAAACGCACCAGGGGCTCCGTCAGTCTCTGCCTCTTCAGACCATCGTAGGAAAACCTGCAGGAGGACAGAGCAGGGAATTAAAGCAGGAAGCTCCAGCTCTCATTGGCTCCGTCCACTTTTAACCCTATACTACTTCATCTCCCACCAGCACACAGCTACCACCTCCCACACCAACACACCCTAACACTGAAAAGCTTCCAACGGCTCATAAGACAATTGGGAAAGAAACTAGCCTGCTGATGGTGGAGGGGAGCATTGTCTGTGTGTCTATGAATTATTGGTATGTGGTCCCCAAACTTAAAATAGTCAAGGACGAAGGTTTGTGACCATTTATAATTCTATATAAGCGGGTGTGTGTGTGTGTGTGTGTGTGTGTGTGTGTGTGTGTGTGTGTGTGTGTGTGTGTGTGTGTGTGTGTGTCTCTGTGTGTGTGTGTGTGTGTGTGTGTGTGTGTGTGTGTGTGTGTGTGTGTGTGTGTGTGTGTGTGTGTGTGTGTGTGTGCGCACATAGGATTAGTAAGGTGTGGATAGTTGTGTGTGACCTGGTCTTGTCTGATATCCACTCCTCATTGATGTCTTCAGAGACACGGGGAAGTATCCGCATCACCTCCCCCTCACGTGTGTTGACCACAATGTTGCAGCCAACAGCGTCCAGCACGTCCACAGAATCAGTCTTCCTACAGAGCAGGCAACAGGTGGGGTAAGGGTATACAGGAATTAACTTATACATGCAGAGATGGGATTAAGGGGTAAGGAAAGGAATTTCAAAATCTAAAATAAATCAATCAAAACAGTCCAGACAGAAATATAACAAAGGACAAAGAAAATAGAGAGAGAAAGAATAGAAGAATGAAAGGAAAAAAAGAAGATTCAAAACCAACAAAAGGAAACTAAACTAAATCAGGAAGAAGCAAGCAAGGAAAGGACAGGAACAGCTGATGGCCTTGACCAGGCGGTCAGCCATTGGGTTCAGAGTTGATTTGTACTTCGTAACTGAGAAACAGCAAGTACATTTGAAGGATCACAATACTTAATCATTTTAACAACATGTGATGACCCTTTACCATGCACGAGCTGAGATTGTTGGACTGCTGACCTTAGCTCCCAGGGCCGAGCAGTGAAGGAGTACGGCTTGGAGGTGAGGGCTCCCACTGGACACAGATCTACACATGATGGGGATGGAGCATAACCAGGTTAAGATAATTACGTTGATAACAACACTACACTAGCATCAACGACACTAATGTTCACATCAACAACACTAATACAAACACCATTATGACTCATAATACTAATTCTAACAACAGTATCGACACCAACATATATAACACACTTTACATTAACATCAACATTAATATCAACATCCACGTCAACAACCAAAACACTAACACTGCATTATTAACACCATTAAAACAGCAACACTTACACCATCAATACTACAGTGACTACACACTTTCACTAACACCAACACCACTGAAACTAACACCATCAACACTAACAAAATTAACACCACTAAAACTAACACTACCGACACTAACATCACCAACACTAATACCAACACCACTGTAACTAACACCATCAACACCCAGGGTGGAAATTCCTTATCACCTACCTCTAGAAAGATTATAGGGGACTTGCATAATTATGTCACATACAACCTGCCACGCCTACTTATGGTATCAGTGAACCACCAGCACTGCAGAAAATGCATTAGCTTTCATAACTGGCAACATTTTTTATAAGTGCAACTGCAAATAGCTCGTGATTTCACTAAACTATAGAAATAGCAACTTTATAAAATTTCCTGTATGCTGATAGCAAATTCTAAAATATTCAGAGCTATGATTATGGAGAAAATGGAGTGTCAAAGTGAAAGAAAGGCTAATTATGGCCTCGCCAGGTTTGCTGCTAGTTTTCAGAACCATTGGCATGCAGGAGTAGAAGTGAGACAGTTGCCATAGATAACCTTGGCCCAGAAGTAGCTGCAATACTTCCTCTAAACATTGCCAGCTGTGATACTCCAGAATTTTTTGAAAATGAGGTGCTGCCTAACAAAGTGTTGTGAGAAGAATTAGCTAGGTCAGCTACTTCTGGGCCAGCAACTGTCTGACACTCACTGCTACTGCCACCAACCACTGAGTTCCTACAACTAGCTGGCTATGTCACGACTAAGATTTCTTTCAATTTCACAGTCCCTTTTATCCACAATCACAGGTCTGAGCATTCTGGAATTTGCTATGAGCACACTGGAATTTTAATGAAGTTTCTATTTCTGCAGTATGGTAAAAGCATGAGCTACTATGCACTTGCAATTCTCAAAAAAAAAGTATTGCCATTCATGAATGCCAATATATTTTCTATGGTGCTGGTGGTTCAATGATACCATATGTAGGCATGGCAGGTAGTATGTGACATACTCATGCAAGTTCCTATCAACATAAGACACAAGAAACATCTCTCTCTGTGGCTCACCAATGACATTCCCTGACAGTTCAGACTTGAACAGCTTCTCCACGTAAGTGCCGACCTGCATGTCCTCCCCACGCCCAGTGGTGCCCAAGTCCTCCACCCCTGCCACTTCATTGCCAAACCTCATCAACAAGCAGGCAACAGACAAGCAACAAGCAACTAAATCATTAGTTATAAATACTAACACAATTTTTTTTTTAATTTTCAGAATCACAATCCAATTGATCAATTAATCCAAATACATATATATTAATTTTCTTGTTGTCGTTGTTAGCAAACTGGGAAGGATAGTCTTCCTTGTCAAATACAATGTACATACACAGATACAAGGAGCCTATTTTTCTATGATTGCATCTGTTTCTATGTGCCTGTGCACACCCATTACATACATGTATACATACATGTATACATACATAATATATACATACATGTGGTCAACACACTCAATTGCTCCATACATGTTCAGCACTGCCAGCCAGAACTAAGGGTGGGGGATAGAGGTCACATGACTACAGCAAGCCCTCACCTGATGCAGCGAGTGCAGTGTATACATCTGGTCATTATAGTCTTTACCAGAGGACCAATGTTTTTATCCTCCACTGCCCTACAAACAAACAAACAAACAAACAAACAAACAAACACACGAGATAACCTTAAAATATTCGCTCATAAAAATACTGAATATCTGACCATAATCACATTGTCTTGCATAATCAAACATATTGAAGGAAGATTATATTGCAAAGAAGAGATGCTGGTAAAGATTTAAAAAAATCATAAACAACACCTGACAAAACATGAGAATGGATGAAGAGATTACATTGTGTACGCTGAGTCCCTGACTGATAGTATTACACGTTTATGTGTGTGTGTGTGCATGTGTGTGTACTCATGCTCGTGCGTGCGTGTGTGAGTGTGTGCGTGAGTGTGTGTGTGCATGAGTGCGTGCGTGAGTGTGTAAGTGTGTGTGCTCGTGTATGTATGCATGCTCATGCATGTGTGTGTATGGTGTATTTGCATGCGTTACCTTTTGCCAGAGAACTGGTTGTCCACGAATCTGCTCCTGTCACTGCCGAACACCATGGACTGGTCCTGCAGGTCACACTCTCCCCCCTGGTCACAGATGGGGCAGTCCAGGGGGTGGTTCACCAGCAGGAACTCCATCACACCTTCCCTGTGGGCACCACACAACACAACACAAGGGGAGGTCACTCCAGCTACTGAGGATGGACTATTAGATTGACAGTGAAGCTTTCACCTAGCCATCCTGGTCATATCAGAGTCTGTCTTGATCTTCCAGCCAGCCATTACCGGCATGGCACAGGCTGCGATGGGCTGTGCAACACAAACAAACAAACAAACAAACAAACACACACACACACACACATACAATAGAAAAATGTTGAGAAGAGAGAATAGAGAGAACGAAAGTCAGTGCAATGATCTTGTGGCTAACTGCAGAAACAATCGATTCGTGGTAGTGTACAGGACCATTTAATTGAAGTGTTAGTCCAACCAAGTCTAGAAGAAACCCACCCACCATGAACAAGGTCAAAGTTCTCCTCTACACACGTTATTATCTATCTATCGTGAGGTGCTTGAGTTCATTTGGTTCAAATTATGGAAAATAGGAAAAAATATATCAATATAAACTTAGCTATTGGGTAACTTTCACAAACGGAAAGTTAGGTTACAAATAAAAGTGTGAATATTAACTGTGGCATTAGGTAATTTTGGTTCAAAATCATAGACAATCTGTACCATACATAATTCATTTGCATCCAATGAAAATTAACACAATTTGATGTTAACATGACCACTGACTCCATCTATACCTTGGGAGACTTCTCTACCTCCACCAAACACATGCGGCAGTTTCCAGCGATGGAGAGGCGGTCATGGTAACAAAACCGAGGGATTTCTACTCCCATCATTGCACATGCCTGCAACACAGTGGTCCCAGGGTCTACCATCACTGACTGCCCATCCACAAACACCTCCACCTTCTTGGGTGGCTCTGTAGAGCTGCTTCTTGCAGCTACTTCTGTAGCCCTGAATGCATTAGCAGCAAGACCTGTTGCAATTGACAAAGGAAGATTTCCTTCACATTTAATCATATTAAGTTTACCAACATGTATCCCAAAGTAGCAGGGTGACCCATAAATGATTTGTGAGGGTGAATGTCAAACAAAAACAACTCCTTATCTGTTGTATCATCAACATGAGAGAATTTTGCGTTAGTCAAAAATGGGCACCTAACTTCTTCCTTAATTAATGCGCACCCAGATGAAGAGTGCCCGTAATAAATAACAGGCTGTTATACCTCTTTAGGCTTACCCGGAGCTCTGGTAAGTCCACCTACACGCCTAGCTAGAAGCCGAAGCATGGCCTCCGTTTTACGAGGGAGAAATGCCTGTGGACCAGCTAATTGCTAAACGTTGGACTTTCGCATGTGACTACAACCTAAATTCACGTGAAACGATAACAGCTTAGCTGCAAAGATGAGATAAATTAAGTTTGAATGGTGTTCCAAGGACTTGTGGTTCAAAAGTTTAAAAAAAAAAAAAAAAAAAAAAAAGATAAATTGAATTGTTCTCATTTCCCGTTTCCCACAAATCAATGCAATTTTTATAGGCATTTTTCACCTTTAGCAATAAAATTTTGGATCATGGTAGGAAAACTCAACGTTTAGATTTTTTTAAGTCCCCACCACTAAACCACTTTTCAACCAAATTTTCACTTTTCACCGAAATTGCCACTTTTCACCGAAATCGCCACTTTTTCTAATATATGCTAAACAATTTGGAAAAAAAAGCCACACTTTTGCCACATTAAAGAAATATGCCACAAAGAAAATTTATTGTGTGAGCTGTTAAAAAAATGGGTTTTTTTCTAGGAAAAAAGCCAACATGGCAACCCAGCTATTGTAAATAATACTCAGCTGACTTTATCAGCGCTGTTTCGAACTCTGACCTTCAATAGTATGCTTTATATGTCAACACATCGTGTAGGATATTTTCTCAGATGCTGAACGCCCTGGGGCGGAGACCTCTAGCGAGGTTTGGTCCTCGGGGCCTCTACAACCTGCTGTCCAGTTCTGCAGCTGTTAGCCAAAATAAGAATGAAAATAATGGAGTTTGGCCTAAGGTACCACTTCAATCAGAGTGGGAAGACATGGCCAGAAAGGTGCTGAAAGGGGCTAATGTTGCGGAGAAGCTTATGTGGAATACACCAGAGGTATGCTTCCTTTCTACCTGGAAACATTGAATAAGCATAATCATGCTGGGCTCACAAGTTGGAATGGTTGGGGGGGGGGGTGGGAGTTGGTCTGATATGGCCACACACACCCATTCAAGCTTGTGCCCCCCCCCCCCCCCTACATGGAGGTTTGGTCTAGCAAACTATATCATTTCATTTGTCACTGGGAACATTTTGCCTTAATGTCACAAAAAATGCAAATTGTCTAGCTGCCATCAACATGGTCACACGCACCTGACATAGTCGGGGTTCCTGTGCACTAAGCAGGCACTATGAGCCAGTGCAAGCAAACTCCTTGAGCAGGCTAGGAACTCGTAGGAGGACTGACCAAGGCTCTTAGCTTATGGGTTGGACACCCAAAGTCCCACCTGGACCTTAAGATGATAGATAAGCAATGGTCAGTGAATTTGCACCCCAGAAAATTCCTGGTCCCCATCACAGCTGGGTGGACTGGTGTGGGAAGATGTTCGAGGACAGGAAAATTTTCCTATCAGTGCTGGGTTTGAACTCGCAACCCCAGGGTTGTGAGTCCAAAAGCATAACTACTCAGCCACTCTGCCACCATGCACACACACACGCACACACACACACACACACCCACACCCACACACACACACACACACACACCCACACACACACACACACACACACACACACACACACACACACACACACACACACACACACACACACACACCAGGTCATTCTAGTTTGGTGTGAGCATTACCAAAAACACCAAAGACAGGGAAGATAGACAAGTTTTTGTCAATAATAGTTTGTTTTTTTAACAAATTGGTTAGTATATGGAAACCCAAAAGTTTGCTGGAACGTGTGATTACAAATAAATTCTTACTGTATGGAAACAAAAAATTGTAAATCTTACCACAATTTTGACATGTTAAATGTTCTAAACTATTATTTTTCCTGGTCTTTAAAAAAATTATGTTTTAATGAATATTATAGTAATTATTTGCCACAGGTCTTAGTGCAACCTCTCATGTAATGTGTGCATATATTTAGAAGTATAATTACAGTATAAGAGTAATTATTTATCTGTACTTTTTTGTATGCCTTTTTATTCATGAAATAATTTATATACAAATTTTATCATTAGACTTAATCAATGCATTTAATTTATTTTCATACATCTGACACACAATTCAAGCAATGTTTGTTTGTTTGTTTGTTTGGTTAGTGACAGACAATTTTAAACAAGTGCATATTGAAGATGATGAACTGTGAATGTAACCTTGTAACCTTGTAACCACCCCCCCCCCCCCAGGGTATCCAAGTGAAGCCAATGTATTCATCTGAGGACACTGCTGATCACTGTATGGAACTTCCCGGCAAATTCCCATACACAAGAGGCCCCTACTCCACTATGTACACCCAGAGGCCATGGACTATTAGACAGGTGAGCTTATAGCTCCTGTCAAGCAACCCGTCGGCTGATCTACTTCTCAGTTTTATCCATTCTTTATTTTATTCATTTCTTATTCTGAGAATACTTCCAACTACAGTTGCAGCTGTCTGAGAGATTTTTTTGTTGTTTTTTTTTGGGGGAGGGTTTTTTTTTTTTTTGGGCTTTGTTTATTATTATTTTAAAAATTAAAAAAATTAAATATATATATATATTTATTATTTTTTTCATTTTTTTTTTGTTGTTTTTTTTTGGTTTTTTGTTGTTGTTGTTTTTGTTATTTGTACAAGATTAATGTGTGGTTATATAATTACAGCTGGCATACCTTTATTCTCTTACATTTATATTAATCAAAATATTATTAGACAACCTCAACTCTGAGGATTTACTTTTTCATGGAGACAAGACTGGAATTTCTAACTGACAGTAAATGTGCTCAGGCAATTGGATTATTACTACCTGTGATTTACATCTCTGAGACAAAGACCGTGAATACGTATTTTTCTTCCTTCTTTCTTTGCTACCCAATTACATTAGAAAAATGACATTTGACATGGAGTGCTTATAACCATTTTGCTGTTCCTTAGCTCTGTTAGGTCACTCCAACTCAATAGTTTCCCATCTTCTCTCAATAGTAAGAGTGGAAATGGGTGGGCAGCCTGGGGATGACTGCCAACAACGCCAACAATGAAATACAAAAAAAAAATGTATTGAATTTTAATGCTTCGAGCTCACAATGAAGGAAATCTTGAACTATCAAAAAGGAAAGGCAAAGTACTGTACGTGCAAAAAAAAATCATAGCTGAAGTTTCTGGGTGGAGGTGGATCAAAGATAAAACATGGCTTAAAAAAATAACTGAACAAATAAATTAATAAATGAATTAATTAACTAATAAAAATTAAATCATCCGAAACATCATGTGGGAGGATTTTAGAGAGAAATATTTCATGCAGTTGGCACTTAAAAGAGATGAGAAACAAAAAAAAATTCTGAGTTGGAGTGGCCTTCTGTTGCTATGGCCCATTCCTGTGGTGGTGTGTTAGTCCCATGTGGCTCTGGCTGTCTGTGTCTGTGTCTGCAGTATGCTGGCTTCAGTTCTGTAGAGGAAAGCAACAAGTTCTATAGGCAGAACATCGCGGCAGGCCAGCAAGGCCTCAGTGTGGCCTTTGACTTGCCCACACATCGGGGGTACGATTCTGACAACCCCCTGGCTGTGGGCGATGTGGGCATGGCTGGAGTGGCAGTGGACTCTGTGGAGGACATGAAGGTATGTATGTGTGCATATATGTATCTGTTTGTATATATGTTTGTATGTATGTATGTATGTATGTATGTATGTATGTATGTATGTATGTATGTATGTATGTATGTATGTATGTATGTATGTTTGATGCATGTTTGTATGTATGTATGTATGTATGTATGTATGTATGTATGTATGTATGTATGTATGTATGTATGTATGTATGTATGTATGTATGTATGTATGTATGTTTGATGCATGTATGTTTGATGCATGTTTGATGCATGTTTGGACAACAGGCAGTTGCCTGAACCATGTCACTTTATCATGACACCATGTTTTAGTCACTTTAAACATTTATGGGATCTCTTGATTCTGCTTAATCTTGTAAGACAAATGTAGATAACAAAATGTCCTCCAATTTTTTTCCCGTAATGCATTGCATGTTCTTCATGTGAATTTTTATATATAAAAACTTGTTGAAGACAATAATTTAGGTGTGGAATATAACACTTGATCTCACTCATCCAGCTTGCTTGGCATTCCTTACCAAGTATGATCTGAGCCATCCAACTTGTTTGACAGTAGCTGTTTTTAACACTGGCTGTAGTTCTTCACGTGCTATGCATGAAGAGTCCTAAAGCCCTATATGAATGCATATAACACTAGGTCTTACCTAATTCTAGAATTAATGTTGCTTGCCCCCCCCCCCCCCCCCCTCCCCTCCTCCTCCTTCCCTTACTTGGAGTCATAGCCTGAGCTGTGTGTAGGGCTGTGTCATATGGAGATTAATGGCTCGGTAATACTCATACTGTCTTAATATTAGCTAACACCACTCATCACTGGTTATCATCTTATGTTATGTTTAGATTCTATTTGATGGTATTCCTTTGGACAAGATGTCGGTATCCATGACGATGAATGGAGCAGTATTGCCGGTACTGGCTATGTACATAGTGGCAGCTGAAGAACAGGTGAGCGTGTGTGGGGGGGGGGGGGAGGGTGTGTGTGTGGTGGTGTGTGCATGTGTCTGTGTGTGTGTACTTCTGCACATGCACTTATCAATAATGCATAAGAAAACCTGGATGGGCATTTCAGGATGTTAGCATGTTCCACTCTAGGGATAACTAAAGCATATCCCACAGCTATTTCTTGTGGTACTATATGCATCTGTTCTGTACTGAAAGCATAATCAATTGTCATTGTAAAGTGTACATGTGTACTGCTTATGCCCTACCACCAGCAGAGCAGGTGAGTGCCATAGACTTGGAGGGGGTGGAGCTACAAGGAACAAATTTAAAAGAATAGAAAACTGGTGAAAATAGCAGAGAAGAAGTTTAGAAGCAAGAGGCATTTGGAGAGCTAAGTGAAAAAGGCTAAAAGAAAAGAGTTAAGGAGAACAGAGAGATACATAGAAGAGAGAAGGGCTGAGATGATCAGATGATTGGCAAACTTAAGTAATTGATACTTTTAAGACACAGAGTTGACTTGAAAGTATTCATTACTTCTGGAACAATTTTTTTTCTGTTTAGTTCACAAAATTTATTATTATTATTATTATTATATATATCCTTAACCTTGATATGTCTGACATCAGCTCCTAATCAATACCATGTGATCAATTACATGGAAATTATGATGTTAAAGTCATTTAGAAATCAGCAATTTCCTGCAGCAAGCACCCAGTGTATGTGCACACACCCCATACTCTTCCATTCCCTTGGTTAGATATATCCCTATGTGTGGAACTGACTGACTCTGTGGTGGTTGTATTTGTGCATTAGGGAGCACAGCAGGACCAGCTGCATGGAACAATCCAGAATGACATTCTGAAGGAGTTTATGGTACGAAACACATACATCTATCCTCCGGAGTTCTCCATGAAGATTATTGGTGACATCTTTGCCTACACCTCACAGGTATTTATACTTAGGGCAAATCATGTGACTTTAGTGGATGAGGCATGGCATGCTTGGTCTTTAGGCAATATTTCTATTTTAATGTACGTATGACCTTTCGACCATCGCGCGCGCGCACGCACGCACACACACACACACACACACACACACACACAAAATTGATACTCCAAAGAGTTTTTGGAATCCATTATGGTAGCCCTAAGAAATGGAGAGACAGATAGATAAATAGATAGAAAGGAGATTTATATTAAGAAGCAAACAGATACTTTGAAAGTAAGTGTGAGAGAGATAGTAGGTGGGTAGATACATAGGCATCACTAGAAAAAGAGAGAGAGAGATGAATGATGGATAGATAATGCCCTGGGCTCCTAGATGTTTGTTCCATGAACACGTCCATTTCCTTGCAGCACATGCCCAACTATAACTCCATCTCCATCTCTGGCTATCATCTGATGGAGGCCGGAGCTGACTCTGTGTTGGAGATGGCCTTTACCATTGCTGATGGCCTGGAATACTGCAGGACTGGTCTGTTAATATGCATTAGTTGTGCAACATGTGTGTGTGGCTAAGTAGTTATGCTCTCTTGGACTAACAACCCCAGGGTTGTGAGTTCAAACCCAGCACTGACAGGAAACTTTCCAGTCATACATCTTCCCACACCAGTTCACCCAGTTGTCATGGGGACCTGGACTTTTCTGGGGTGCAAATTCACTGGCCATGGCTTGTCAATCAGCTAAGGTTCGACTTTCGGTGCCCACACACATAAGTTGAGAGTCTTGGTCAGTCCTCCTTCAAGTTTCTGGCCAGGCGACAGGAGTTTTCTTGCACTGGCTCATAGTGCCTGCTTAGTGCACAGGCACCCTGACTGTCTGGTGCTTGCGACCTTGTTAATGGCAGCTAAACAATTTGCATTTTTTTGGCATTCTGAATACATTAATGTGTTCTATTTAGGAGAGAAATTGTGTGTGCACATGTGCGTGGTATTTCTAAAAGAACACTTTGACCTAATCACATGGTTACTTTTGTTTTAAAAGCCTACAACATGTCTTCAAAACAGACATTGTTGTGACTAAAGCCCATCAAAGGTGGGCTAAAAAATAATCCATAGGGCGAGTTTTTTGCTAGTATATGTAGATATGGTTTTTTTTCCTTCAAATTCCTAAATGATGCAATGAAGGTATTCTTAGTATCATCAGGTGTGTGCCCATGTGTCCATGGGGAAAATTTAACTGACAGAATATATCGATGGGGAAAAAATTATAGGTCTCCAGGTCATACAATTTTTCTAAATGAAGCCTCCTTTCACCACCCACTCCTTTTCGTCACATGCATTGATCTAAGAATAATCAACAGCCACTGTGTGCATCACATCATGTGAATGTATAGTGTGTGTGTGTGCACATGTGTTTCCATCAACCTAATGGATATTTACATGCAGTGTGTGTGCAGGTGTGAAGGCAGGCATTGATATAGACCAGTTTGCTCCTCGTCTCTCCTTCTTCTGGGGAATAGGGATGAACTTCTACATGGAGATAGCCAAGATGAGGGCCGCCAGGAGACTGTGGGCCCACCTCATGAAGGACAAGATGGAGGCCAAGAAACCCAAGTCCATGCTGCTCAGAGCTCATTCACAGACCTCTGGATGGTCACTCACTGCACAGGCAAGTGTGTGTGTGTGGGTGGGTGTGTGGGGGCAGGGTGTGGGGGCAGGGTGTGTGTATGTGTGCAGGTTAATTTAGATGCTTGTGCCTGTATTTAGCCATAAAGCAGCTACAATATAAGAGAACATGTAGTTAGTATAAATACATTATCCATGCCTGCTTCTAGCAACAATAAAGTGATGTAGTGGTCATGTGATATGCTATAGATGTGCATACACTATCTCCCTAACCACTGTCCGCCACTGGATAGTGTTTCATATTCAGTTTGCTTAATTTTATATCTTGAAACATAAGAATAGAGTGTTAATTCAGCTGTTATTCTGATGAAGTTTTGAGCATTATGAATAAATCATCTTGTCCCTACTAAATCTGTTTATATGGGCTGATGTTGAGGTACAAATTGTCAGAAACTAAAAATGTCTATATATTTCTTAATTGTGTATCACAAGTTCTTCCACAATTGTATTGCTGTGGGTCCCAATGTACATACAGCTGCCAGTGGGTGCAGCATTATGAAATAGCTGTAGGGACATATGGTGAGGATATATTACTACAACATGTGTATTGATATGATAGGACCTGTTACAATCTGGATAGTTCACTAATCAATCATCCCTCCTCTCTCTCTCTGATACCTTTACCAAATCACCCTCAATATTTGCTGCAAAGATTCCGTTGTAGGGGTTTATTGAGAGAACCAGAAATGCAGTTTAGATGGTCCTAAATGCAGTTCCAGAGATTAGATATCAGTTCTGTTTGTTTCCTTGGGATGTTTATTACATGTACTGTATGCAACATGATACCTTTTTTCATTGGGATTCTTGGGGTCTCACACGAAATTTTTAATGTTATATACACTACATGTAATAATACTTCCCAAGGAACCACACAGGACTGATGTCTAACCTCTGGAACTGCATTTAGGACCACCGCCAAAACTGTATTCCCTGTTCTGACAAAGATCCCCTAAAACTGCATATTGTACTACTAAATAGGAGCCCTAGAAATATATTTTGGTCCTCTATATAGAACAATTTAAATTAAATTTTGGTCCTCTAAATAAGACATAGAAATGCATTTATAGTTCTCTCAAAATGACCCCAAGAAATGTATTTTGTTCTCTAATAGGAACCCTAAAAGTGTTTGTTCGTTTGTTTGTGTTTTTTTTTTTTTGTTGTTTTTTTTTGGGGGGGGGGGGGTTGGTCTGCTGTACGGTACACTCTTGTGTGCTGTATATTTCCTTGCTTACATGCACATGTACTATGGTATGCTGTATATTGTAGGATCCCTATAACAACATAGTGCGCACATGTGTGGAGGCCATGGCTGCCGTGTTTGGGGGCACTCAGTCCCTCCACACCAACTCCTTTGATGAGGCCCTAGCCCTGCCCACACCATTCAGTGCGCGCATTGCCAGGAACACTCAGATCATCCTACAAGAGGAGTCTGAGATCACCAAGGTAACCATCCAGCCAGCCTTAGCTATTTATACGCTGTAAAAAAAACTTTATATAGTGTGAATCTGTGTGCAATACAATAATGTGTATAAGTAGTGATATTGTGACAATGCATTGAACTAAATTAATAGATGCAAATATTAATTGGAATATTTTAATGTATGATTGATGTTGCTGCTGGTTTTCCTGAATAGAGCACTAATATATAAATGTTAATGTGTTAATGTAAATGTTGTATTTGAATTATTTTATATATGATTTATAGTGTTGTTAGCTGTCTGAATAGAACATTAATGCCGTTATTGGTTTGCCTTAGTTGAACATTGTAATGTTATTTGTTTGTTTGATTAGTGTCATCTTTCTAGATTATTCACTTGTCATCTGATTTTTATATAAATAGCCTTAATGATTTCTCGTAAGTGTCTTGCATATTCTGAAAGAGATAAATTGCGCTTCTACCTAAACTGTAAACATTGAGCTTTTCTTCAATATCTTCTAAACTATATGCAGTGGCTGCAAGTGGTCTTGGACTTATAATGTTTCCCTCTCTTCCCTATCTTCTCTCACCTATCAGGTGGTGGATCCGTGGGGAGGCTCTTACCTGATGGAGAGTCTCACTGACCAAGTGTATGACGCTGCCCTTGCTGTCATTGAAGAGGTACTACAGCAACACATGATTAGATGTGACCACTGCTAATGTATTAGTAGTAAATTAGACACTGGTACAGCTAATGGGATATAGGGTATTCTTATACCACATATAACGTTGGCTCAATAGATGTATTTTAATGGTGCAGCATGTCACACTGGGTGCTTAACTTTCTTAATTGCTTTCTTTTAACTTTGTAATGATATTTAACAACCACAGTAGTAGTAGTTATTATTATTATTATCATAATGTTGATGATGGTATTTTTAGCCTTGTTGGTACAAATGGATTGTTTTATTGTGCTTTATTTTATTTTCCTATGAAGAAAGAAAATATATGTACAAATATCTTATGAAATCAATGGAGAGGTATCAGTTATGATTGTGGAAGGAGGAGGAGGGTGTATACTTGTCCAGCACACATCCTCCAGTCCTGACTGAGGTAATGGTTGTTGATGATGTGGTTTTGTTTCCCCCCCCCCCCCCCACCAGATAGAGGGACTAGGAGGGATGGCCAAGGCTGTGGCCAGTGGCATGCCCAAACTGAGAATAGAGGAGTCGGCTGCTCGCAGACAGGCAAGGATAGACTCCGGGGCTGGTGAGGATTGCTGCAGCAGCTTATGCTGGCACTCCACCTTACTGTGTGTGTGTGTGTGTGTGCTTTATATGCAATTCTGTCTGTCCACTCTCATTTCAATTACAATTTTATGGTTATAGCAAGTGTAATTACGATTGTTTGAGTGGTAGGTTCATTCCACAATCCACACTATATAAGAATACTCAATCACTGAAAGATTCCCCAAAGGAGGTGTGTCAAACAGTGAAGCACATGAGAGTCCTTAAACAGTAAAAATATTAATTAACATAGCAGCTTGTGGGATTCCATCCTTGGATGGCTTCTAGTACTATATTTATATTAGTAAGTTCTAAATTTAACCTTTAGAGGAAACCAGAGTCCAAAAGGTTTGATAATTATGATTAATAACAACACTAAAAATGTATATAATCCAATGACCTAATCAATCTGCATTGAACCCATTCTCTATTGCCCTGGCAGAGACTATAGTGGGTGTCAACAAGTACCGACTGGACCAGGAGCAGCAAGTGGACGTCTTGTCTATAGACAACAGTGAGGTCATCACTGTGCAGGTAATCAGTGCCAGCTCACTAGCCTGTGTCCTTGTGGATGTGTGTGTGTGTGTGGATGTGCGTGTGTGGATGTGCGTGTGTGGATGTGCGTGTGTGGATGTGCGTGTGTGGATGTGCGTGTGTGGATGTGTGTGTGTGGATGTGCGTGTGCGGATGTGTGTGTGTGTGTGTAAGGAAATGCTTCAAATTTTCTTGCAGTTATGAATAGATAATAGTTACTTAGCTCTGCCATCCTATCTACTAGTACTGCACCCACTTCATTATATCTAAGGCAGTTGTTTATATGACTCAAGTTTAAAACACATGGACATGTATATTTGGTCATGTATTTGTACATCTGTATGTCTGCGTGTAAAGTGTATGTGCTACTATTGAGTCCTATAGGCTCAATTTTTAAATGTGACTGATATTAAATGGTGGAAACAGGGAGATACCAGTAGTGTACCACTGGTACTCTCCTAGTATATATTCACCATTTTCTCTCTTCCAGAATTAGCTGAATTTACCTGACCTGATCATAGTGATACTTCTACTGTTTAAACCCACCATACCAATGACCACGCAGTCTCTGTGTTGAACCAGGTGATCATGTGATCCCACACACTGTAATGCTTTAGAGAGACAAGCTCCTCAAGTTGCGCCACTCAAGGAACCAAGCTGAAGTTGATGCTGCACTGTCAGCTCTAACCAGCTGCTCATCGTCAGGTGTTGGCAACCTTCTGGACCTGTCCATCAAGGCTGCTCGTGCTCGCTGCACTGTGGGGGAGATGTCTGACTCCATGGAGAAGGTCAAAGGGCGTTATGTGGCTACCTCACACATGGTGAGTGGGGCCTATCTCTCTGAGTTTGGAGAGAGTGATGATTTGAAGGTCACGCTGGATGCCGTCAAGGTAAGAAGTGATTATATTATATACATGTGACATGCATGTGAACAATTATTACACACATACCAGTTACTCTCTGACACCTTGTTAGTATGGAAGAATTGATTTTTCTCAGGAGTGAACGTGTTTGAATATTTCTGATATTAACGAAGTGATACTTGATAGTTGAAGAGCAACCATGCATTAATTTGGTGGAGTGTGTCTGCAGGTTTCTGGAAGACATCAACATACTATAACCATGTTGTTGTTGATTTATCCAATTCATAAACTTAACACTATGTGTGACGTGTGCATGTGTTTGTTGAAATGATTTTATTTCACTGCTTTTTCCAAAAGGTTTGATATTCTTATTTTAAGCATAAAATGCATTATACATACTTCACAGAAAGCAAACTAAATATACGTTGTTTCAAGTTATATATATATATTCAATATTAATTTATTTTCATAACTTCACAGAGGTGCTTGGCATTGCTCAAGATGATTCTATTTTAGCAGGGACTAATAAATATGGTAGTCGTGGCATCAAGCTGTGTTAAAACTATAGTTATGTTAGTGGTCCTATAGGTTTGGTCTCATCCTCTAAAGTTGGAAGACCTCACTTGGTTAGTCCCCTCTGGTGCTTCCTGCCCGACATTATCAGCTGGTCCTGTATGTGTTGAATACACTCAGAACAGACTGGACTACAGTCCTCTTGTGCCTAAGGCAATCATGTAGAAGTCCATTGGCTTATTACAGAGAATGTTTTAGAGCACAAATGAATTTAAGTCATTTTCATGGTGCATAAGTTTTTTTGGGGGTTTTTTATCTCATGATTTCTAATTACGATGTATACAGTTAATTCAGATAATCCAGTGTTGAGAAATTTGCCTTTGCATGACCAGGGTGGGGAAGTGAGAAAGTGGGATACACATGTGCATGCACACAACGCAGTTTTTATTATACATGAATATATGTATTACAGTATGTCCTGTTCATAACAACACATTTGTCAGAATACCTTGTTAATTCGTGTACATCTGTAATACAAACCACTCATCTTCATGGTTGTCATCTTTAGGAGTTTGAGAAGAAAGAGGGACGTCGACCTCGTATCCTGGTTGCCAAGGTGGGGGAGGATGGGCATGACCGTGGCTACAAGGTCATTGCCACAGGCTTCACTGACCTGGGCTTTGATGTGGACATAGGACCTCTCTTCACAGTCAGTCTCACTATATGTGATAGCTGACCTGGTCATATATCTGGTTAATTACTTTTGTATGCATTTTTTCTTTCTCAAGTGTAGTTTTAAATATTTGTTTGGATTTTTTTATTTTTTTTTTTAATTTATTTATTTTTTTTTTCCTCTTCTATATTTATTATTTTATATATATGTATATGTATATATATATATATATATATATATATATATTTTTTTTTTTTTATTTTTTTTTTATTTTTTTTTTTTTAATTTATATCATACTTGTTTTTCTTCCCTCTTTCCTTCCTCTCTGCACGGATATTTTTGTTTCATTTATTCCCTACTCGTTGTTCCCTCCCTCTCTGTACAGACACCAGCGCAAGTGGCCCAGCAAGCAGTGGATGCTGATGTGCATGTGATAGGGATCAGCACACTGGCCGGGGGTCACAAGGTGCTGGTTCCCAAGGTGAGAGAAAAGAGAGGCAGATAGCTGTGTTCGGACTATCACAAATATAAATAACATTTGCACAACAAAAAGTGACTTCTAATTCTGCACTTATTTTACAAGATGCAACATTGCTTCCCTTTTTTATTATTTTTTTTTATTCCTTAACTGCTTCATTTGCTCCTCCTCATGGAGAGAGATTAGATAAGAAAGTTTTTTTAAAAGAGAAGAAGTTGAACTGCCATATAATCTTGTGGTATTAACGGCAGTGAGCTATTGTGTGGCCACGTTAAGTCTGTGTTTACTTGTGCCATTTCACCCCCTCCCCCCACCATTTCGTGTGTGTGCGTGCATGCGACTTTACTCAGCATTTGACATGTATATTACACATCAGGATACACAGAGCATTCTGCATTATTCTGTTTTAGCATTTTTAATGTTAAAACAACATGTCTACAGCTAATGTGTTATTTATTGTACCAGCACAAAATATGGTCAACACAATACTTTTGACAGGAATGATAATTTCATTACGCTTGTTTTTAATTGGTTCCAATCATTCCAACTGTTCTCATCACATATCGATCATTTTAACTGTTCTTATCACATGACCATCACATATCAATCATTCCAACTACTCTCAACACATGATCATCACATTTTAATCATTCTAACTGCTTTCATCGTGATCATCACATATCAATTATTCCAACTGTTCTTATCACGTGTGTATCTTTCGGTATGTGTCTTTCTGTGTGTGTGTGGTGTGTGTGTCTTTCTGTGTGTGTGGTGTGTCTGTGTGTGTGTCTGTCTGTCTCTGTGTGTGTGGTGCGTGTGTGTGTTCAGGTGATAGAGGAGCTCCAGAGTCTTGGTAGAGCAGACATGGTGGTCGTGTGTGGAGGTGTGATCCCTCCTCAGGACTACGACACCCTGTTTGCTGCAGGAGTGACGGCTGTGTATGGCCCGGGCACTAACATCACGACAGCTGCTAGAGAACTGGTGCAGGTCATCAACAAGAACTTGTCAGAGACTGAAAAGAAGAAAGAAAAACAATTATAACTACAGCAAAGTGTGATAATTGTTGTTTGCTGCTATAATTGTTTTGATGTTGGTAACATGTTCAATCTGCAGACATGTTTGGTGTAGCCTGGGACTGTTGCGTTTTGACAGAATAGGAATAGAGAACACCATAGCAACAAGCTGTTTATAATTTAGTTTGTGTTGATAGTACCATTAATAGTCTTTGGAGAAGTCTTGTAGATTATTTCACTGTTTCCCTGGTTTATAACTTGTTTGTGTTTTTATTTGTTTGTTTCCTAGTTAAACAAGCTCAGAGTAGACTCAGGGCCAGCATATCTGCAATTGTGCTGTATGTGGCCAGGGAGAATCTGGTAGTTTTATTAGCTTAATACAGTTACTTGATTATTACACAACAATTAAATCTCATAATAATAAAATTTTAAATTTCAGGCTAAATTGCATTCTTAATTTTTTTTTTTTTTTTTTTTTACTGTAAAACTGAATACTCTGAATACTATTGCATACATGAAATAATTTTATGATAAATAGCTGACCATCCCAGGAGCCAGACATGCAGCAACAGAATGGAGGTGTGAGCGTGTTTTTATATCTGTTGCAACCACCCTCTGCAATGGTGTTGACTCCACAAGCATGACATTGGAGCAGAGCAAGACTAAGGTATTCCCCAATCAAATCACTCGGATGGAAATCATCAAGAAAAGTAACATATATTGTCACATGGCCACTTGTCTGTGTTTGTATAAGCAGCCCTACGTTTGTGACCTCAGGGTGGCACAGTACGTAAAGTACAAGGAAGGTTCCACATATTATCGCTGCACTTCAATGGGAGAGAGAGAGAGAGAGATCGCATTCTCAGTGTTTTCATTAGCCATATTACTACTCCCATGATAGATTTCTAGCAAAAGAAATTGGTTTTGTTTTCATTGCAAAAATTAATCAATTGCGCTTTGCTTTTATCATTTAGCTATTCGTTTCTGAGAATTACAAGGGCTGATATTTTTCAGCACACATAGAAGAAAAATAAAACGAAACAAGGAAACGATCTACGCTTGTGTTGCTAATCTGGCTGAAGTGTCCATTGTAGAGATTTGGCAGGGGAAGTAATATGGAACTATACCATGCCATATTACTTCCATTTCACTGGAACGTATTTTCTGGGGAAGTAATAAGGTACAACACCTGTCCTCCCAACTGCACTGGCCATGCCAAAACATTTGCTCAGAAAATAACTGGCCATTCCAACAGGAATGCTAAGATTAAAAAAATTAACAACTGATAGATTGAAATAGGTCTTTCAAATTAGCACACCATTTAATTTGCAAATGGTAGTTTTATTTTTCATCATTGCATTACTCATGATGAATTTAAGGCTTTATTGTTTTTGAAACCAAGCTACAGAACACTGCTGGACATTTTCTTGGCAGTTGGTAGCAAAGATAATAAATATTAGTGGGAACTGAAGGAGTCCATATACCACAAACAAACAAATAAATAAACACACATAGGGTTATAATAGGATAACCTCACAAAACATACAACATCTAGGGCTAGTATTAGTATACTTAATGCCATTGGAGAAACTTTTAGCTGCGTGCATTCATTTAAAAAAAAAAGTATTGTCTTCTGCTACTAAAATTATGAGAATAGTCATGGAGGAGTTAATTATAGGAACAGGCAGAAATTACAATAGTTCAATGTTCCATGGAGTGTATTTGAAAAAAAAAAAAAAAAAAAAAAAAAAAAAAAAAAAAAAAAAAAAAAAAAAACTTAATTAATTTTTTTTTTTTAATTTGAGATCAGCGAAAGCAAATATTTTTAAATGTTATATTTTTATCTGGCATTTTAAAACTGGTTCATTCCAATATAACATCCATTGCCATAAAAAAATCCCACTCTTTGGCACAAGTTTAAATTGTAGTGTTGGATTCATCTCTCACTGAATATTTTGGTAAGTGCTGTACACGTTGATATGTCTTCCCAGTTTAGGCTTTTGCCAACTCTCTTGAGTAAACAAAAAGCTGGTCATGGCAGAACAAAGTTTGTCCATATGGGGAGTCACGCTGTTTGAGGGATTAACCCAAGCTCGCTTGATTGACATACCTCTGCTTGTTGGATTGGAAGCTGGAGTGGCTTCATGAAAACATCCTGTGACCTTTTCATCCTTTTCTTGTGAACCTTTTGTTTCTGTTTGGAGTATTAGGTCCAAAGTTGTGGGCCAGGGAACTGGTCACTTTCCTTCTGCATTTGACATGGTGACATTCTGCTGGTTGGGAGTGAATCAGAGTTGAATAAAGCATAGCTTGCATAAAATTGTTTACTAAATAATTAAAATTTGGATATTTCCTTGTTAGGTCATGAGGGTCAAACTAAACCATAAACATAATAATGAATTTCCAGTTTCAGTTTAGTTGCCATTTCCCAGTTTTGGTGGTTAAAACTAAACTTGAAGGGGTAGAGGAGGTGAATGGGGTGGGGGGGGGTGGAGCTGTGATAATCGAATCAATTAATTGACAGATTTTAACCAACACATGACACTGGAAAAATACAGATCCTAAGATTGCATCATTTTAAAAACTGTCACATCATTAGGATGCCTGCCTTGAGCATGAATTAGTTAACTTCTCAAAGATAATTCACATGTATTTCGAAAACCAAATTCAAAAATGTATGCCAAGAGCAGCATCATGACCTGTTCTTTCTCTTGGGCTTTGCAATATAGCTGCTCATCAGCCAGCCTGAAACAGCTGTTTATGTTGCTTTTGCTAGCTATATCCAGAATAAGTCTTATCAAAGTTTACTAACCACTTCCTTGTTTTAATATCCTTCTCGGACTGACTCTCTTGCCTCACATACACATACTAATTATATAAAAACATATTTTGATGGAAGTTTATGTAGTCTGATAGAATTTTAAAAAAATTTACCTATTGGTATGCTCTCTGGTGTTCCAACAAGAATGCTCAGATAAAAAATTTAAAAAATAAACAAATTAGATAGATTGAAATAGCTCTTTTCAAATTAGCACACACCATTTAATTTGCATTTGCAAATGTTGGTTTTTATTTTTCATCATAGCATTACTCGTGGCAAATTTAACCAAGCTACGAACACTCCTGGACATTTTAGACAGCTCCTGGACATTTTGACATTTTCTTGGGCATTGGTACCAAAGCTAACAAATTTTATTGGGAACTAAAGGAGTCCATATGCCACAAATAAACAAATAAACACACATAAGGGGAATTTATAATGGCATAACCTTAAAAAACATACCACATCTAGCAGAGATGGGATGGGCTGGGGAATGAATTCAAAGGTCAACAAATTCCACTGATTCCCTTAGCTAGTTGCCACAAGTTGGTTACAGAACATTGCCATGGAAGTGCTCAGAGGATATCCTTCCTTCAAGTACAAACTTAATTGGCAAGTTGTTTCACTTGCTAACTTAATTGATAATTAAGACCTGAAATGAACATGAAACACCAGTCTTTGAGAGAGTCACTGTTTAAGTCGCTTAACCACAGTAGTAAGTAACAACCTTTTACCTTTGCCAGATATTGAAAAATACAAAATCATTTGGAATTTGTTGAAATAATGAAAAGTAGTTCGTGGTAGGTATTGTTCAACTATTTAGCTTAAGCTGTGATAAGAAAAAGAAATAGCAAAAAAAAAAAAAAAAAAAAAAAAAAAAAAAAAAAAAAAAAAAAAAAAAAAAAAAAATCTAGTGAAGAAAATTAAATAGCAAAGATGACATTGGTAAAAGTAGTTATACTAGTTTGTACTTGAAGGACATCCTCTGAGCACTTCCATGCAAAGTTCTGTAACCAACTATTAGATAAGGAACATCATAGAATTTAAGTCCAAAAAAAGATTATGTGAAAAAAACATGAGTAACAACAACCCAGATCTAAAATAAACTTCAAACAAACTGTGCAAAAGAAAGAGAAAAGAAGCCTAGTTAACCCCCCCCCCCCCCCCCCCCCCCCCACAGTTTAAACTAATTGCATAGTGGTAAACCAGCGGTTAACTTCCGGTTGTGTTGCATGGAAACGTTTATACTTAATCTAAACCCAAGGCAAAATCATAACGGATTTGGTGTGTACAAAAGAAAGAGAAAAGAAGTCGGAGTTAACCCCACAGTTTAAACTAATTGCATAGTGGTAAACCAGCGGTTAACTTCCGGTTGTGTTGGTTGTGTTGCATGGAACCGTTTATACTTAACCTAAAACCAGGGCAAAATCATACCGGATTAGGGCGTGGCAAATTATAACCTCAAGAACTGAAATTATCCAGAGTGCTGCCCTGATACAGAAGAAGCTGCTTTAGTCTTATTCCAGCACCATGGAATGCTCCGTGTGTAGGCCAGTTTTACCAATATCTTCTTTGCTATTTATTTTTCTATTATCGGGAGTGGAGGCGGTTACTATTCAGACCAACGTGGACACAGAACCCTTCATTATCAAGTCGCCTGCGATAGGGGACCCAGGTGATGGGTTTGGGTGGGCTACTGTGATTCATCAGCTAGAAGAAGTTATACCCAGTGATGACAGAGATGCGGTTCTCGGCAAAACCAGGTGGAATACCGTAGTTATCAATTAGTAGCCACGGTAGACACTACATTTAAGCGTTTGTCCTTATTATTTTGCTTGCTAGCTATCTTTCTGTGTTGAAGCTAACAAAGCTGCTGCAACTGCTGGCATGCCTGCCACGTTGTAAGGCACCACCCAGCATGAGTGTGTGTTACCATGGTGCACATTAACCCATGATAAACAGCCTCAGCTGGTATCTTGCTTGAGTGATTAGTGGATCCATGAAACATGTTCCCTCCATAATAGTCACCATAAACCTGTCTGCATCAACCATGCAGTGTAAATATGATTTATTGAAGGTGGTATGATGGTGTAGCAGTTTTCAGAAACTACTTCTCTTGACTTGTATTATCTTGCAGTTTAGTGCCCTGGGTGGGCTTTGATTTTTTTTTCTCTCCAAAATGCAGGGGTGAAAACAAGAAAACAACGCCCACCACTAATTAGAAAATTACCCTAGCCCTTGGGCTTGGGTTAGTATTAGGCCATTTTCCTCTCTCTATAATTTGAAAAGGTCAACCTGAATGTTAATCCATGGTGATAATCTGTGACTCACCTTTTCTATCCTTCCATTTTTCACTTGTGTGCTATTTGCTATGCTGCCCACTCCCTTATGTTTGTGTGGGTGTATAAAGGTTATCTAAAGCATGTAAGCTGATAAAGGACAACTTCTAATTTGACTAAAGCAACTATTTTGGTGTCATGAGGTCTTCATGCCTCTGTGTGCGTGTGGTTATGTCGCTTGTGTTTATTGCTTAGTGAAGGCCCTGTTCAGTCGTTCTCATTTACCCCATAGAGAAGGCCCAGTTGGGCTTGTCTACCCCCTAATACCTAATACTCATCAATTAATAGGTCCATTCAGTAGCATTAAAAAATCCTTAATCAAATTTTATTTGCACATAGGACTGCATTTCCTGGGTGGTGTGTAGGTTGACATAGGACACCTGTTCCAGCGCTTACAGTGAATTTGCCAGCCAGCACTACCAGGAGGACAACATGCATGTGACATGGACCAGCCTACAGGTGTTCTCAATTCCACATATTCTTTAGTATATTTTGATTAATTGAAATGGAATAAATCTTTCATTTTTTGTTTTTGTGCGTGTGTCTGTTTTTTTCTTCTAAAGAAATACTCGGGCAATTTTTACATAGCACCTTTATCTTGACAAACACATAATCAAAACTGTTTCGACGATTTTAGTTGGAATGCTTGCAATGTTTTTACAAGGAGCATGCAAACATCTTGTGAATTCCAAACTAGCAGAATAATGTTTTCTAAATATTCACTGCACAGCATCATGTTGAGTGTCACCTAAAAGGTTGTTACAACCCAATGCCCTTCAGGTTTTTGAATCCCATAGATTCCAGGCTTACTGTATCATTTATTTGTGAAAATTTTGAAGTTTTATATACCATTAGAAACCTTATGAGCTAAGGAAGCAAGATCATGAATAATGGAGTTTGTGGGGTTGGGGTGAGGGGGTCTGTATATACTATAATAGGCATGGTCTATCATTGCTGCAAGTAACCTTATCCACCATTTTGAATTGATGTGTATGTTGGTGTGTTTAGAAGTGCAATTACTAATTGCTTTTATATGAACTGGGTATAATTGGAGCCTAGGATAAAAGTAATTTTAAATTCCCTCCTCCTTCACCACAACTACTGTTTGTATACCGGTAATCAAACAGAATACTTTTGATATCTTTAACAAATACTTCACTTATATATATATGTATATATATTAGTTAGTTTAATTTAGGATTTTCAGGCATATCTTTGAGATATTGTATGCTGGACTTTATACAGAGGCTTTCCCCAGTGGTTCAGTAACAGTTCTGTTCTGGGTCATTCATTGGTAAGGTGGATTTGACAACTTGTTTTTTAGATATCATTATACAGTATTTACTACATGCATACATCAGAAGTGTTTGAACATATGTAGTTGTTGTATGGTGTAAATAGTGGGCTAAAAAATCTGATTGTCCAAATGTTGGATATTCTATATACCACAAGGACGTATAGAGTGATGTATTGCCTGGTTTGCCTGTGTGTGTGTGTGTGTGTATGAGTTCACTCTTCGGTCAACTATTACCAGATTGTGAGCTAGTTTGACATACCAATGTGTGTGTGTGTCTATTCAGTAACTCAATGTCATGACATCACATTCACGTTGTAGTAGTTTGGCTGTCCTAGAGTGCATGTAGTGAAGGAAGGATGCAGCCACTGTTGAGTGTGAGGTGGACCTCTTGCCCAGCCCTTCCAGCCTTGCTCTTCACACCTTATAGCAGACAGGATGCGTGCAGTCTGCAAGGGCTCCCCCTGCACATCTGTTGTTTCTCTATCTTCCTCCTCCACAGTTCTGACTGTTCTGACTGTTCAGCCGTGTTTCATACCACTTCATGTTAGAGGTTCTTCTTGAATCAGGTTCATTATCAACAATGCAAACAAGTATTTCAGGTAGATCCAGTAAGTGCACAAATTCTTTCTTCTGTTTTGTGTAATACTACTATACATCATCTTGGTTGGCTGTCAATGGAGCACCAAAGGAACCTGGCTTTTGATTGAAGCCTGATTGTTGTACAATGTGGCTATTGTCCTATTAGTACAAATGCTTACATGACACTATAATTGATTAACACTATCAAGTACATATCAGATGTTTAAACACCCTTTGTTCTTGGTAACATGGTTGATCCATTACATGTTCAAGGATTGCTGTTAAAACCACTATGAATTATGGATATATAGCATACATGGTGATTTGCCATCAAGTACTTACTGGATCTGTCACTGTTGGCAACACTTTGTTATGAACCAATTGTGAATGTTTCTTTGAATGGGTCATGGCAAGATTAGAGTAATGCTCCCAGGTGTGGTGTGGTGGGGTGATTTTATTCATTATATTAGCAGCTCTTGACTGGCTGCCTTAATTATTAGCTGACCTTCAACTCTTCCTTGTAACTTCCTTGCGTGCCTTGTGAAGTTGTTTTTCTCTTGTGGACAATTGAATTATCCACATTTTTCCAGTTGAATGTGGTCAAAAGCACTTGCACTACCACCTTGCAGCTGCTTCCAAGAATGTCTTCCAGCAAGAGTGTTCAAAACATTGGCTTTTTGCCAATTTTTTTACTTCCAAAAAGTAGCAGGTGCAGGAGGCTGGTAGTGAGCCTCACACCTCAATTGACTGTCTGGTTTTTCCCTCTCCCTAAATGTGTTGAAGTTTATTATTTACTGTTGCATTCGTTGGCATGGATAATGTCATATCCTGGAGGGACTATTGTATTTGTAGACTACCATATATGGGTGGAAGATTGCCTTATAGTGTTGGAAAGATATTTTAAGAATAGTAGTGCCCAACTTGCTTTAATCCAAACATAAAATGTGTTTAATTTTAGAGTTTGCCCAGCCAAACATTAACTATCCTTATTTTTTCTCCATAACTTTAATGGATATATGGCCTGATTTATGTCCAGAGTAAGTGAGCAGGAATGACTAATATGTGACCTAGCCCTAAGATTATGCTAATGTACAAAGGTCACTCACTTCTAGGAGTCCATTGGGTCATCCTTGGCTGTACTTGGTGTATATGTATTGTCATTATGTTGGAATGGCGACAATAATGAACTGAGGCTGCAGGTGCTGTCTTGGACCAGGTCATTATTGCCTACATGTGTACTCTCACCATGTGTAGGTCATACATCACATGACCTTAAACAGAAACACCAATTTGGGATTATTAGACCATAAAATTCCATTTATATGTCGATCTAATTTTGGTGTTGGAACACAATTCCCTTAGGGATAAAAAAATAAATAAATAAACAAAATTAATAGATTAAGGGAAAAAGAAGTTAATGGTGCATTTGGACTGATTTTTTCTTTTTCTATTTATGATTTTGTTTGTTTGGTGTTTGTTGCTCGTGCATTTGCTTGAATGCTGTGTGTGTGTGTGTGTGTGTGTGTGTGTGTGTGTGTGTGTGTGTGTGTGTGTGTGTGTGTGTGTGTGTGTGTGTGTGTGTGTGTGTGTGTGTGTGTGTGTGTGTGTGTGTGTGTGTGTGTGTGTGTGTGTGTGTGTGTGTGGTGTGTGTGTGTGTGTGTGGTTTCTGCTGCTGGGGTTGAGACTGCCTTATCTCTCCACCTACTGTTTAGATGTTACCATGGCAACCAATGCTTGTTTTGGGGGGGGGGGGGGGTGGGGGGTGGGGGAGGTGTCAATCCTTTCCAGGTAATTCTTGCACCTCCTCCATTCTCTTTGACAGTTTGACTTGCTTCCAGGAGAGTGACTCCACTTTCTTGCAATTCAGTTAGAATTTTTTTTTCTTCAGATCATCATGATCAAGTCTTGCAGCTTCCACTGTAGGTTGCAAGTGGGAGGTAAAGAAAAAACAATTCATACCTGCTCTCTCTCACACACATATAAGCTCTTGCCCAAACACACACACACACACACACACACACACACACACACACACACACACACACACACACACACACACACACACACACACACACACACACACACACACACACACACACACACACACACACACACACACACACACACACACACACACACACACACACACAATGTCACTTCTGTCAGGAAGTGAAAGATCAGACTCCACAAACGTTTACCTGAAATCATATTGCCACAAACTATAGTTGCTGACCAACTCAATATGCATTGAAACCAAATTCTGGTAGTAATATGTATTGGTCCTCCCCCAGGTGGACAGTGGTTGACAGGTGAGTGAGTGGGTGGGTGGCTGTGAGTCCCATCTGACCAGGCCATGGCTGCTCCTTGTCAAATCTCATTGTGAAGGTGAGTCATCTTCAGAAGAGTTACTGGCATTATTTTGACAGCCTTTTGCTTGTCAAGAGTGTTGCTTTTTCGTGAGGAGGAGCACAGTCATGAGGGGTGGACTGTGTTGATGCCTGGCTGATCCACTTGGAGCCTTTTCAGGCACTGAAGTTTTTGTTGCAACACTAGAAGCTCTACAGACAGGACACCCCATTGTTTACTTTAAAAAAAAAATTCAGTTTATCAAAATTGTAAGCATTAGTCAGAGTTGATTGTAAAAGTAAATTTTTTTGGGGGGTTTTGTATGATTGATATCTGTACATAGGTTAGACTTTCATAGTTACCATGGCAATGGATTAATAAGTGTTGAGTAAAGAAAGATGTACATGTGGTAACAGTTGCTAAGCACGGCACTGGTGTGAACTTCAGTTGTGGGCGGCAGTTGTTATAGTTCTTCCAATAGCTTGTTGATGATACGCCATCCCTGCCTGTTCTGTTGGACATTGTGGTGATGTACTTAGCTATGTTCACTCTCACAGCCACCTGATGTTGCATTGTAACACAGTGTAAAACTGTAATCAAAGACTTATGCCCTGTCCACACTGCACAATAAAAAAGGTGAAATTTCACCTGTGTCTGGAATGGGTTCCACATGTCCACACTATAGCCGGTTTCATCCCAATGGGTTCCATCCGGTTTTACTTGAAACCTTCACGAGGGTTGGTTTCAAGCGGTTCAAATTTGTTGAGCATACCTGTGGCTTCATTGCTGATGTTCGCTATTATGAGTTTAGCTACTAACAGCTCTCTCTCCTTCTCTGTCCTCCCTTTGTGCAATGACATTTCGGACGGAAAATGTCAGAACAAAGTAGCATGTGAGAAAAGAAAGCACCTCGTTTCTATATGTGGTAGAGGAGTACCAATTATTCAGCCCATGCAGATGAAGTGGAGCAGGTTCAGCCCTATGCTAGTGTTGACGAAAGAAAGTGTTTGGAACCAGGTGTTGCTGGAGAGAGGTACAAACCCGTTTGTAGTGTAGGCAGGGCTTTTATTACATTTTTTCCCTCGATATTTGCACTTTCAGTGTTATTTTTAAATTTTGATAATTGTGTACACAATCTCATGTTGATAGTCTGTGTGCTATGTGTTGCTCCACTATCATGAGTCATTCCCACAAGCAAGTCCATCTGTAGTCGTGGGGTACCAAATACCTCTTCCTTTCATAGGTTCAAACTGAAATTCTAACTGCTTGTGGGTAGGGGTCCTTGACTTTCGTTGCCCAGTCCATTTTACAAGGCACAGAGTATTAGCTGTGCTTCAACCACAAACTTCCACCAGCGTGAATTGATTATTTGTGTGTAGGTGATGCCTTTGTCAGCATGTTTCTCTGTTATTGCAGCTGTTAGTTCAACCCAGTAGCTAATAATGTCTGAGATTCATGTTAAATATGGAAGACACCTTATAACCTCTGGCTTACTGGATGGCCACAAGCCACTGTAGATTAATTCAAAGATTGCTATCTTCACTTACCATGTGAGTGGTAACTGGGAGAGAGATTCATAATGTATGATATGAGTCCAATATACTTCATCTTTGAATGCTGATACTGACGGCTCTCTGTGAGCACACACACACCACAACACACACAGCACATACACACAGACACACACGCACATACACACACACCACAACACACAGCACATACACACAGACACACACGCACATACACACACACGCACACACACACACACACACACACACACACACACACACACACACACACACACACACTGCATACACACAACACATACCACTATTGAGCTTCACTAGATGTGGTTGCTTGTTCAAGACAGAGATAAAAAGGAGACAACACTTGTCCTCTAGGAAAGTATTCTTGTCAGTCCTGTAGATCATCTCCTACTGTGACTCACCATGAGCACTGAGGTGCATGAGACTCCAGGGTGTATGGGTGTATGCTGTGGGAGTGTTGCTGGAGCTTCATGGGGTGTGGGCTCCGAGGAGTGACAGTAACTTGATGTTCTTCTTTCAAAGAGATGAAATTACATTTGTAGTGTAGTCGACCACTATTACATGATATTGAAAACATGAATTTGATAGCTATCATAATTCATTTTGTCTCGACTTCCAATTAAGAAATATGCACTCTGTGATATGGTATTGTTCCTCTAAGAGCTGGGATGTGGTTTACTGGAGATGTGAAACCTTGTGGAGGGAAGAGAGGGGGAGGGTTTGATTGTGAAATGGTGTTATAAGGATCTTTAGCATACTTTACAGTATACTTGGGTGTTGATTTGTCTTACCAAGTCATGGGTCTGATGTTTGTAGATTAGCTCGGTTCTGTCCGTCTCCCTTTGGACTGTCCATCTACCTACCTCTCACAATGGACCCATATCTATTGGTTAACATAATGTGTTGTATCGGCATGATAAGGATATTGTGTTATCTCATCATCATTGTGTACAGATTAGCTTGTTTTGTAGTTTGCTTGTACTGAAGATTATCCGCTAGTATGTCATCTTAAAAGACGACCTGATGTGTGCATTAAGTTTCCCCATAAACAGAACCACATGTTCCATTTTCTCACTGTCTGTCACTGCAAACAATGTTGGAATCTCTTGTCAGTTCTAAATATAGCTCGTGTGTGTGTGTGTGTGTGTGTGTGTGTGTGTGTGTGTGTGTGTGTGTGTGTGTGTGTGTGTGTGTGTGTGTGTGTGTGTGTGTGTGCGTGTGTGTGCGTGCGTGTGCATCGTGTGGGCCTGTCTCCTCATCCAACCAGTCAGGAGTCAGTGCCTGTTGATGTTGGGCATTTCTCTATGTCTTTAGCAATAATGTGTGTGTGCGTGTGTGTGTGTACATGCGCGTGTGTGCGTGCGTGTGTGCATGTGTGCGTGTTCCTTAAATGTTTCTCAGAGAGCTAGTTGCTTATGTTGTCATTACAGTACTTGCTCAAGGCACTGTCTAGTTACCTTTTACCCACTCCCCAAATTGTTTCTTACTCTAACCACGTGTTGCATGAAGTAGCTCTGACTAACCTAATATCTCTCACAAGCTGATTTAAAAAACAACAACAAAACAACTGTTTAATTACTTATGGAGGGCTTTGAACTCTCCCACAATCACTGAAGTCTGTTATTAATATATTAATGTGGTATTAATTGTGTGTATGGTTTTCTTATGTAAGAACTTTTAATTTAATCATGTAGTGATGTTGTCACTTGTTACCTTAATTATTAACAGTTGTTTAAGTACCTAACATTAAATCAAGGGAGTAAAGATAGATTTTACAGTTTTTGCTCTACCACTTACTTGCTCCCAAAATTTAATCTCAAGTACTTAACGGCTTCTCAAAATTAATAATATATTCTTACAACATGACACTCACTGTAATGGAATTTGTGTGTTCCCACTGGAATAGATAATATGTGTTCCTGTGGTCCTTAGCACCAGGAGTGTGTATATTCTCCAGCTACATGTGTGGCTCTGTGGTGGAATAAGGCAATTATCTTATTACATATACGGGAACAACTTCCTGTTTGAACCATACTTTTAGTTCACCAACCACAGCAAACTACTTCTGGTTCTGACGTGCGCACACGCTTGTACACACACCTGCTTAATCAATCCAAGAAAGTCACTAAAACGTTCCCTGAGACCATCTCTGGAAGCAAGTTAAAAGAAATATGTACTGCTCCAACAAGGTATTTACAGGCAGAAGGAGGATATGTACATCATTAGTGGTGTAGAGGATGAGTCGTTATCACTAGTCTGTCTCTCCCTCTCTTTCTCTCTGATTCCCTTTAAAATTTCAACAAATATGTGAAAATATAGATAAAAGGGACAAATGCACTTGTCTTAATAGTTGGGGTGAAATATATCTCTATGCTATGGGAGTACCCCTCTACAGATGTCTACCTGAAGAGGTGACCCTGGCAGTCTGCAGTGTTTGCTTGTAATAATCCTCTGAGTTGCCCGTCAGAGAGGTCTGGTAGAATGTGAGAGAGGATATTGATATAGATCAGTACATTGCAGTGCCACTTCCTCTACATCTGCACCTGGTGGAGCGTAGTGGTGAACTGTGGGAGATGATAATTGTGGGAACAGGGAAAGTTGGAGGTGTTGAGAAAGTGGCCAGACAGACAAAACTGTAAACATAGCATTGTGTACAGTTCCCTAGTATTCTGTTTTCCAGTCTGGAATGTTTGTTGAATGTGTTTGACAGGAATGATTGGTTTCCTTTCTCTGTTAATCCAGTCAAGATTGTTGCCTTTGGAGCAGATGAGCTCACTGTGTGCAGAATTGGTGAATACTTAAACAGGAGTTTACTAACTTGGCAGGAGTTTACTAACTTGGCAGGAGTTTACTAACTTGGCAGGAGTTTACTAACTTGGCAGCATTACTTGTGCAGTTCCTTGAAATGTCACTTTTATAGTGTTGACCATAACAAGTGCATAGGAATTCAAATGATTTGAAGGCATTCCTTTGGGATAAAAGAATGATAGTGTTTCTTGTTTTACTTAAATAAGAGGAGGCGAAGGTAAAGATCAGACATGACACCATTGTTCCACTGCTGGAAGAGAATTCAAATGTACATGGTAGAAAATGGACAAGATGCTGCTTGACACCTGGACAGCCATTGTGGCTTTCTGTGTGAATTCTTGAAGACAAGGTTTGTACAGATGCAATGGAAGTTCCTTATACTCTCAGCATGATTCATTTCCCTTCCCTCCTTCATTTCCCCTTCCCTCCTTCATTTCCCCTTCCCTCCTTCATTTCCCCTTCCCTCCTTCATTTCCCCCTCCCTCCTTCATTTCCCCTCCCTCTTTCATTTCCCCTCCCTCTTTCATTTCCCCCTCCCTCTTTCATTTCCCCCTCCCTCTTTCATTTCCCCCTCTCTCTTTCATTTCCCCCTCCCTCTTTCATTTCCCCCTCCCTCCTTCATTTCCCCCTCCCTCCTTCATTTCCCCCTCCCTCCTTCATTTCCCCCTCCCTCCTTCATTTCCCCCTCCCTCCTTCATTTCCCCCTCCCTCCTTCATTTCCCCTCCCTCCTTCATTTCCCCCTCCCTCCTTCATTTCCCCCTCCCTCCTTCATTTCCCCCTCCCTCCTTCATTTCCCCCTCCCTCCTTCATTTCCCCCTCCCTCCTTCATTTCCCCCTCCCTCCTTCATTTCCCCCTCCCTCCTTCATTTCCCCCTCCCTCCTTCATTTCCCCCTCCCTCCTTCATTTCCCCCTCCCTCCTTCATTTCCCCCTCCCTCCTTCATTTCCCCCTCCCTCCTTCATTTCCCCCTCCCTCCTTCATTTCCCCCTCCCTCCTTCATTTCCCCCTCCCTCCTTCATTTTCCCTCTCTGCTGTGGTATTGACTTTTACTGCTAAGATTCATAATTGACACTGGATGTTCTAGAGGCTGTTTGTGGATGCACCTGCAGTCAACTGTGTTGAAGTTGTCTGTCATGATGCAATTGATGTTGCTTCCTCTGTGTGGCACTGTGTGAGGAGTGAAGGGGTGTGGTCACTGACACTAGAGGAGGGGATGTTATCTCAAGGAATGTGATGATGTCATTGGTGATGGTGTGATCATGCTGGCAAGTGTGGATGGAGTGAATGGAAATTTTAAAAAACCCAGCAACTAAAGCAGCAACAACAAGCAATCTTGCTAGACTGAGGTAATGGATGCAGCAGAATGTCTTCTCCCATCTCTATGAACCACATCACCCACCCACCCCATGGTTTGCCTTCATTGTTAGCACTGCATTGGCTACTCCTGTTGGTCAGCATGATGAAAACCTTCCAAGAGCTCAGACAACGACCTAACTAGTCCATTCATGTCAGAAGTATACTGTTAATGTCCTGAACTGGTTCTGTCTGTGGAATGCTGTAGATCAAATATCATGGCCACCATGTTCAAGGGATTCGGAGTGCATGAACCTCAATTGGGAGGTTTCTTTGAGATGTTGTGAAACATCTGAGATGGTGTGCTGTTTCATATCTCGTCGATATTTCTATGCATAGATTGTCAAACATTTGTTGTTTTTGTTTCCTTTTCTTCTTGATGTCCATTTACAGTTTGACTTCATTCCAATTATTCGACTTTACAAGCAAAAAATGAAGTCAATATACTGAAGCATGTGTGTGTGTCTGGCAAAGCTCTCTGGGGCAGCATTTATTTAGTCTTATTACTAAACAAATCAAAAACCTATCTTCATACTTGTAACCGTGTGATTTTCTTATCTTCTTCAGGGATCAAGACAGGATTTTTCGGTCCTGAGCTCAATGCTGGGTCAGACGTTTTTTTTTTTTTTTTTTTTTTTTTTTTTTTTTTTTTTTTTTTTTTTTTTCCTTTTTTTTTTCTTTTTTTTTTTGCGTACCTTTTCCCTTTTTTTTAATTTTTCATAAATTGTTTTCCTTTCTCCCCTTTTTAAACGCCATGTTAGCGAAAGGTATATTTTCATTGTGTGTGTATGAAAAATGTTTGTGATTTTGTCTGTCCACTCTACAGAGCAGACTAATGTTAATTGCTATTGAAGGGCCAAAGTTTTGGTGACACTAATTTTGAGGAAATTTTAGGTGATTATGGAGCAGAATCAGATAATAAAGTTTTGAGCATTGACTTTGAACATCAATTTAATAATTATCTCTAAATTCAGTGATATTGTCATGAGGGCCATCATAAAACATTGACAAGTGAACCAAATTTTAGGGGGGGGGGGGGGAGGTTTCTCTGAGGGGAGGAAATCCCGATGTGCCCTCCTCTCTGTATTAATCCCATCTCTTGTCTCTGTTAATGAACCTCCATGACAGCAGCTCAATGCGAAGTAAATCACAGGTGTCAGTGCATTCTGAATATGCTCCTGTTCTGCTGTTGCAGCACTGGAGTAAGGAGGGATTATCTCTCTTGACACTCCCTTCATTAAGAGCACGCTCTAACAATTATGACTATTTGGAGCCTTTACTTTCAGCAATCATGTACAAACTAATCATTACACTTTGAATACAAGCCGTCAGGAACCTGTTTGTGTAAATCAGTGTCAGTGGACAATAAACTTTCTTTTTTTTTTTAAAATTATAGTATTATTATCACTATTTCTCCATTTTCCTATCCAATGGCTATAGCCTGATGTGATTGCGGAAGTTGTTTTACATCCACAGACCTTCCAACTCAGAATTTCCCTTAGAACACTGAGATGAAATTTGGCGTCTGATTAGTGTATGTGTGATTCTTAACTTGCTAGACTTCTTGAGGTATGGGTATTGAGAGGAATTCACTTACAGTATTGTCAACAAATATTAATTCTCTAGTACGTATTCTATTGATTTAGAGCTTCTCCGTGTGCAGTTGAATAAACTTCCCTTTGAGAAGAAGGATTTTTTTTTTCTTCCCCTGCAACTGAATGACTGAAAGATGTCACTCCTGGCTGTACAAGCTCTTTCTTACTGATTCCTGTTTGCATTTTTCTTCGTGGTAGTGAGTTCCCATTGGATTCTCAGACAAATGTGCATGCCCAACTTGCCCACATGGGCCTGCAATCAGCAGCTCTTAGGGATCACATGATGGACTCAAAAGTACATGACACATTTGTTACTCGACAAACCTCTGCCCCCATTTTCCACTCAGTGAACAAGACATTAATCCACACAATGATGCTGAAATAACTGGGAGAAAGACATCAAATTTTGATTCACGACTTCCCTGTTGCTCACAGAGAGATGCAATGTTCACATTCCTCCTCGCCAGTCTCTGGAATGAGAAGTGATATTGACTCATGAAAACTATCTTAGCATATTTATACTGTACAGTACATATATGGGGTACAGGTGTGCCTGTATCCTGCTATAGGTTGAATGAATTCTCTGGGACCTAGGTTGGATTGTTTTATCTTTATCAAGCAGATACAGTGTACATATCAGAGTCCATGGTTGCTGAGCAACCAACCCTTTCTCCTGGTGAGCTTTCGTGAGGTATATCAAGACTTTGAGCTCACATTGGATAGCTACTCAGTTACCATTCTTCATAATTGCCTCCATCTTCTGACAGAGAGCTGCCACCCTCTGTTATCTGTAAGGCTGAGTTTGCTAGGCTGTGTGTGAGGCTTGTACCATTCCTTGTCTAACTCCCTCCCCTGGTCCAAATCCCTCTCCTGGCGAGTTCTTGCTTTCGTTCTCCTCAGACGAGCCAAATCTGTCATAAGGAACCGTAGGGATACCCTTTCCAAATTTACATTATTTTTTTTTTATTGTTTGTCAGTGATAGCCTCAATTGAATGAGTGTTTTAATAAATAAATAAATACATATATATATTATATACTCTAAAATATTAATGGCATGGTGGGAGTAGCCTTGTGAATTGATTTCTTTTTCTTGTTTCAATATTATTGTATGAAGAAGAGAAGTGGGTGAGAGGAAGGATACCATTGGGTTGACTTTCCTGACCAATCACTTCTCTGAAAGTTCGATAATCATAGCTTTAGTACAAAAGCAATCCTTCAGTTTCTTATCCTTTTTTTTATTAATGTTTTAAAGAGTGAGTTAGCAATGCCTGCACTGTACAGCTGCAGTTATGTTCATAGGTGGACACTGTGTTGTAAACCACCAATCCAGCTGTAGCCCAATATGATCCTGATGTTTGTTTGATTATGAAAGCAAGTTTCCCCCCTCCCCCCCCCCACCCCCCGGTTGCCCTGTTGAATGCACTTTTATTTATCTTTTAATTCATGAACAGCATTTTCTCCTTGCAGAGTATTGATAGGTGCTCCCCTGGGTTCATTTCCTGGGGGTCTAAATATTTCCGACCCCTTCTTACCAGCTGTCAGTCGTCCTGGCTTGGTGTACAGCTGCCCTATAGGTTCAGGTTTGTGTAAGGGGGTCAGAGGAAACATCAATCTTTACGAAAATAATGAGACCATTGCTAATGCGATAGGCAAAGTGGACATTTACAATGATTTCGTACCTTCAGCGTACTCTGAAGGTCGACTGTTTGACCAATCCCGTAAGTTGGTACTTGTGTGTGTATGTGTGTGTGGGTGGCTGTGTGTGTATTGTGTACAAGGCATGCAGGCCTACGAGTTCACATTCACAAGAATCCTTTGCATTTAGTAAGTACTAATGATGCCTTTTTTCACATTAAAAAAAAACACTTAAAAATAAATAAATAAATAAATAAATGAATAAAATAAAATAGAAATAACCACCAAATTAAAAGACAGGCAACACATGAGCATTTAACTTGTGCCCAAGAAGCTGTTGCAGCACAGTTGTCCAGATGAATCTTTTGATTTTGAAGACCAGTTAGTGCAAGTTGGCCATTATTATAATTAATTGTAATCATATACAGTTTGGCTTGAACAGGTACCACCTTAAGATGCATAGGAAAGTATATATTGGGTTCAGCCTACAAGCTTCATGGGGACAGGGTTATTACCAGTGTCAACACTACCAGCAATATATGATGGGAATCTTTCATAGAATATCACCTGAATTGACAAGGGCAGTTAGACAAAGTTTATAGGAACAGTTTCACACGTTTGTGTGTTGTTGTATAGTGTATTTTTTACTTAATACAGTAGTCCCTCTTATTGAGAAACCATCCCTAAATCCGACAAAAATCGGTCTTACAAAACATGTGGTCTTACAAAACAGGTGGTCTTGCAATAAAGGTAAGTTTATACAGAAAATACAACATTTTGCATGAAAACTTTGATCTCTCTAAAGAGGTGGTCTTCCATTAGATGGGTCTCTCAAAAGAGGGACCACTTTAATATGTATTTATGGGGGGTGGGGGATTTAATTTTTTTGTTTAGTGTGTAGGGGAATTATTTGATGGTGTAGTCTTTTTTCACTCAAGGAAGGGGAAAATGTGTGGGTAAATTAAGGGTTATAGTATGGCTATTTGATGGTGAAATTGAATGAATACAAAATAAGGATAGGAAAATAACCAATACAAATGAAAAATTAAAAAGAAAATACAGATAAAAAAAAAAATTGTGACTTCTGTTTTGATAGAATCTAAAATGAAAATGATGGAATCTTATACAATAAATATAGGATGCTGTGTATGGTAGTGGTGGATGTTGTGTGTAGTTTGTTAGTAACTCTGAAAACTCTCCCAAATGTTGATGGATTCCAATGATTTTTGGTGAGCCTAGACACTCAAATAGAAGGAGCTGAGACCTCTACTCATGCACAGTGAATGTCAAGAAAGAGAAGAAATACACAACAATGAGCAAGAGAGCTACCATTAAATGCTGAAAAAATCAAGCAAAGAGAGAAAATATCCAAAATTTAATGCATCAGAGGTAGCCACATTGCAAGAAAGTAAAGGGGACTGAATGTATCACAGAACAAGGAGGCACAAAATGTCATTTACCATGAAGTATTCCACTAAGATATTATATTACTGGCAACTGTTTCTTCTACCACAAAATAGAAATTTACCTTCAAACCAACCAAATGCTGCCAAAATATATATCAACATATATTTACACCCACCAATATTTAAGTAATACCAACCATATATATAAAGCAGTGCATAAAAAACCTATATAACCACTTCAATGTGTGTTTACAAGCAATTAAGACAATTTCGTAAGGTAGGGTTTTCCCCTAGTTAAATTATGAATCAATTAGTGGAAAACTCATTACTATCTGTAGCCACTATACAGACAATCTGTTTGTGGTCATGGTCCTTGTTCACCTCTCTCTCTCCTGTTCCTTTATCCTTAGCTGATGCTAATTTTATGATTGATACTGCTACAAGGAACCCACTAGAAAACAAGGAAGGGCAGCTAATGGGCTCTTTCCTGTACAGCAATGGAGACAATGTTCTGGTGAGTCAATAAATAGACTTACAAAGTTCTAAAAATTATGTTTCAATTTTTCTCTCTGTTGAATAATCAGGATAATTATGAGCTATCATATTTTGTTCTTGATATTTTGAGGGAATGCTTGAACTCTGTCAGTTTGTGTGATATCCTTATCCTGTGTCTCTTCCCAGGCTTGTGCCTCACGATGGGTGTCAGTCACTATAGCAAGAGAAACCAATCCTGTGGGAATATGCTACACTGGTGACCGTGACCTCACTGGTTTCACCTCAGCCATTCCTTGTGGTAAGTTACAAGTATTTCTGTGTGGCAAGTACATCAGTGTAGCTGTGGGCGTGGCTGTGTGTGTGCATTGGCTATTCCATTGAGTCTTGCTTTGCTGGACCTACTCTTGTGTGTAGCTACTCTTGTGTGTAGCTACTTTATGTGCCTAATTTCAACTGCATGGTTCTTGGCAGCGACTATGATCAACCACACCTATTGCCACACCCACAAGCAAGAAATAACATGTCCTGTCACATGGAGACCACATGCCAAATTTCAGCCTAATTGGTCCAGTGGTTTGATATTAACATCTTCTCACTTGACAAACAGACAGATAGACAGACAGTGACAGGCAGACAGACAGACATGCAGACAGACAGACAGACATGCAGACAGACAGACAGACAGACATGCAGACAGCCTGAATTATTGTTTTATGTAGACTAGTAGGAAACCTGCCCTATGGCCGGCTTTTAGGTCAGCCACTGGCAGTAACAAACATGTTTAGTTTCCTTAATGTAACATGTAGCGATTATTGACGCCAATCTCATTAATCAAAGAAACATTATACAATTAATAAACAAGTCAAGTTTCTGCAATAGGTTGTGTGCATTATCACCAAACCACACCCACTGATAAAACCACACCCATAGCCACCCGATTTGAATGAAACGTTCGCATGGACATGCAGTGAGTTGCCCTAATCAATCCCTGAAAGTTTAGTGAAGATCCCTCCAGCAGTTTGGGAGGAGTTAAGAGTCTGCACAGACAGGCAGACACACAGACAGATGGACAAATGAATTGTGAAATATAGAAAGATATTGTCTCGTTAATTTTATCTTCTAAAATATTTAATGTATTTTTCATTATTTTTGGAAACTAAAATTCATTAGTGCTTCATTCTTTCAGATTTTTTTTGTGCATACCATCTGTAGATTTGATTGAGCACATATTTAGTTGTTGATGATCATTATGTTATTCATGTCATTATAGGTGAAGGTCTAACTAACACAGACAGACTCTGTTCAGCTGGAACTGGAGGTGTCATTTCTGTGAGACATTAACTTACTGCTAATAGAGTGTGTGAGAGGCAGGGATGGGGGGAGGGGGTAGTTAATATGCTTGTTGACTCAGGTTATAAATACCTGATCATTATTTTTAGGCTTGTATTTTCTATGTCTGTTTGTCCTTCTGTCCATTTATTTATGTGTTCATGGTAAAGGGTCGACAAAATTACTCCTTTTAAAAAAGAAAAAAAAAAGGTGAATAGAAAGGGGTAGGGAAAAAGCTTCGTGACTTACCACCAAGAAGAGTAATGGAGGAGCTATGAAGACAACTATTTCACTATCTTAGAATAATTACTTGGGAATAATTACTGTGGAATAATTATGGTAGAATAATTACCTTTGAATAATTATGCTGGAATAATTACATTTAAATAATTACCTTGGAATAATTACCTAAAATAGTTAGGTTGCATGATCACTGTGGAATGATTAGTGGTGGCTCCACAAAGTAGAAGGGGTAGCTTTGAATAAATTTCAGGGAGCCTGGGGTGAGCTAGCACCTAGATTGATATATCTGCTGAACAATGAAGTTTTAGAAAGTTTAGCACAGAATTTAATATATAAATATTTTTCCAAATCACCCACTGCAAGCAACTCTGGTGTAACCAGTTCTCTCTCTGCTTTAGAGTGATTGCTAAGGTTTCCTCCCTTTGAAAATGCTATGTTTTTCAACCTCACTCCATTGGTTATTTCTGGGTTTTCACAAAGTGAAGTCGGCTGTCTGGTTAGTAGTGGTGGTAAAAATTGCTGTGGCAATGGATTTTTTGTTGTTTACACATTACCTTTATTTGGTTCCGATTTTTGCTTGCATTTTAACCAAGACCCTCTAATGCACTTGTGCATATTAATTATAGCAATGAGTTGTCGAGGGTTTTCTGCCCACTGTTGCACTGTGGACGGTAGTGTTCAGCGGATGCTTCACCTGTGGGGTGGCCAGGTGCTATGCTGGCACTTTGCTGCAGCTGGTTCAACCCTATTTTCGTGACATGCTTAGTATGCAATTCATCATCACTTTTGGTTCCATGAGTTGACTTTACAAATGAGTAAAACCAAACAAGGTTACAAAACACCATTGTTTTAGCCAGTACCACACCACACACCTCACACTACACACCTGACTATTTCCTAGCTGGGTTACCTAATCAGGGGGTGGGTGGGGGTGATATTTCACTTTGGTGTAAGTAGTGCCCTACCAGGCACTAATTGCACATGTGGAATGACCTCTAATGGACTAAGAAAAGTGAAGAGAGAGAAGCTTGTGCTGGGATTCTGAGTAGGGAGATGGCAAAGAGCAGCAAGAACAACTTGGATATAGATTGCCTATGTTATAGCATCACCCTTGCTCTGATACATGGTGGGTTTCTTTATGGAACTTATTGTAGCCCTCTTGTGTGATCATTCTTGTTGTGTTGTTAGTGGTTTGTAAGGATGTAAAAAAAATTCCTTTCTGGATGTGTTCTGTGTAGAATATTGTATATGAATGCTAATTAGGCGAAATTGATTGAATTACTGTCAGAAAAATACAATAATCTATTGATAGCTGCTTGCTTGATGCTTCTTTTTTGCTGCTGCTGCTGCTGCAGTTGTCCTTCATTGTGTGGAAGGAAATGACATTTATTTGTCCATCAGTCATGATGGCTGTAATCCTGTTTTTTTATGTGGTAGATGTATACGTTGATTGTCTTGGAAATGCTCATAATATATAGTGTATTTTCTAAGTGGTTCCATGCAGTGTCAGCAATGCTCTGAGTGGCATGCTCTGAGTGGCATGCTCTGAGTGACATGCTCTGAGTGGCATGCTCTGAGTGACATGCTCTGAGTGGCATGCTCTGAGTGGCATGCTCGCTCCCAAAGGTGAAGTATTATTGAAGTGTGTGTGTGGTCTACAGCTAATATGTGTTTACAAGCTGCTTAGAGAATACTTATTATGTTTTCACCTTGTGTGTGTGCATTATTATGTCTATCTGTCCACCCTATCATTTAAATTACAATTAATTAATTGAAGTACAAGTAACAGTAATTGTGACAGGCAGAGGTATACTGTAAACACACACAGTCATTCCAAAACTATCCCTAATGGGGTCAGCAAAAGGGAAATTCTATCCTCAGATGGATTTTAGTGTAATATTGGTGGTTAATTGCCTTGTACACAGCACTCTGCAGTACTTGGTTCCTTTCCCAGTAACAAATAGCTTGTATTCCATAGTGAGTCCTTCTAAGGTGCTGTGAGGTCTCTGCTACACCTATTCCCAGCATCTAGCACCTGACACTGTCTAGATGATGCTGGGCACTGCTAGTTAAATCATATATAGGACTGTTACAAGATATGCCATGTTGAAGTGTTTATCTGTTTTTTTTTTCTTTTTCCCCTCTCTCTGTAGAATGACATGACCTATATAGGCTTACCAGGGAGGAGGAATTTCCGTGGTGCTGTGGCGTCCCGTCTTGTTACAGCATCAGCCAGTGATCCATACCCAATAGAAGTTAATCCTGTTGCAATCTCGGACCAATTTTATGGTATGGCTATTATCACTAGCCCTATATGTACTTGGAGAGGGTGTTTCTGTTTAAACTATGGTTATGGAAATTACATTGACAGATGCACACACAAACACACATACCATGAATGCACACCACACACACACACACACACACACACACACACACACACACACACACACACACCACACCACACACACCACACCACACATACACACACCACACCACACATACACACACCACACCACACATACACACACCACACCACACATACACACCACACCACACCACACGCACACCACACCACACCACACGCACACACGCACCATCCCTATCTTATATAAAATGTAATTTAAAGTTGCATGCCAGTGATTGTGGCTGATATTGAAGCTGCATGGTTGGGATGCTTGTAATTATCAGCAGAAAGTTCATGGTTCCTTTCACTGCAGGATATCAGGTGACCAGTGGATATGTGTTTAACTCAGCGTCCTCTGGTGCTTCCCAAGGTAAGTAGGCAATGACACTAACGAAAATCCTCTTTAATTATTGATTATTAAGCTTCAATTAAATTAGCAGAATATGTGTTTTTTGTTGTTCATATAGCAGCTGATTTTTGTTAAATTACTAGCCTCTGTACCTTAATGGTATTATACATGTCTGCAGACATTGTTACGTCTGCTTCTCGTCATAATGGTGTCACCTATGCTGGGTCTGTCTTCTTGCACTCTGACATGCCCACTGTGCTTGTCCAGGGAACACAGGTATGTTATGCTGTGGTCATAGTAATGGCACCAGCTATACTAGAATGCTAACTCTATATGTGCGGTTTCCGTTCTTTGTTCATTTTCACCTATTTTTAATCAGCTATATTTTCTTTCTTTCTTTTTTTTTTTTTTGTTGTAGAGGTTAATTACAAATTACAAACACGCTTAGTAGCTTGTGAATGAGCAGTTACTATACTTTAGTCAGCTAAATGTGTTGGAGTTGATGGTAATATTGAATGGATTAATGTTTTGAAAAATTTTATAAATAGCTTTCTTGATTATAACACGCACCTTTGAACATGTGTGTACACACACTCACTCACACACACTCATTCACACACACGCACACACGCACACATTACATATGCTTGCACATATGTATATTCATGTGCCCACTTCCTATATGCAAGCCTATTGTCACTATAAGATGACAGTGAGTTATTCTTTGAACATTTCTTCTTCTATTGGTGTGTGTGTACTTGTAGACGTCAGCATTCTATGGCCATTCTATTGCTCTAGTGGATCTGACAGGAGATGGGTATGGTCTTATATATGTAACTATGGCCGTTGTGATGGCTCTTGCTTGTGGGGAGTGGCTTGGGAGTGGTTGTTTGTGGGAGTGGTTGTTTGTGGGGTAGGTTGTTTGTGGGAGTGGTTGTTTGTGGGAGTGGTTGTTTGTGGGGAGTGACTAAATGTATTCATGTGTATATTTGATATTTCCAAAAAGAGAACACTAAAGATTACAGTGCAAAATAGGAGTAATATCATTAACTTTCATACCTCATTGCCGTTTTTTTTTTTTTTTTTTTTTTTTTTTTTTTTTTTGCATCTCAAGTCACTCAATTCCCTTTTCTTTTTTCCAGTTTGGTACATCACAACCTTTTTTTTCCTGGATGCTAGTAGAATCCTGAGTAACGATTATTGCTAGTTCATTATTGTGTCCTGTAATTATAAATTGATCCAATTTCCTTGCCAGTATCCTCCACTGTGCCAGTGTTTGAAACCAATAACCATGGACTCCTTTTTCAAAAGCTTTCCATTTGTCATTGTGCATAAACATTTATTATTTGGTTAGCAGTATTTTTAGAAATGGTGGCTATTTTTTTTTAAATTTCTGGGAGTGAATCGTTTAACTGTCTAATTAATTGTATGAGTAACCATTTATAAGTGCATCAGTGTAATGAATTAGTAGTAAAATTTAGCAAATTTCTGTTTTGTTTGTGTGCATTGCTCAGCTTTGATGAACTGGTGGTTGGAGCCCCAATGCACTCCAGTTTGGACTCACAGAACTTTGTTGTGGAGCATGGAAGAACCTACGTCTATTTCAATGATGGAGTGCGTGTGTGTGTATGTGGTTCTAATCCATGGCTAGTTTGCTCCAGTGTGAAGTGTAGATGTTATTCTAACCAATCACTGTGTTCATGGGTGTGTGTGGTGGCTGAGTAGTTATGCTCTTGGACTAACAACCCATGGGTTGTGAGTTCAAACCCAGCAATGACACATAGTCAGGCCAAAGTCAACAAATAGAGAAGAAATTCTCACACGAAAGAAGGAGAAGACTGTGTTCATATTGATCCCTTATCAAGATTGTTTGAATAACCATATTATGGTTCAAATGTGGCTATTTTCTGTTTTGAATTATTACCAGTCAAGCCATGGAAACATGCCACGAAGAAAAAAAGTTTTAGAAAAGGGTCACTGCTGAGTATAGATACAAACATGCCATGAAAAAGCCATACAAAAAAAAAAGACTGCAGAAAAGCACCCCTTTAGCCAAAGTAAAAAAAAGAAAACCCACTATCCAATGGAAAACTGAATTGTTAAAAAAATTAAATTAAAAAAAAAATTTTTTTTTTATAAATTAATAAAAAAACTTTTAATGAGAACAGGGCCCACCACCATTTAGCCAAAGATAATGAGCAGAGGAGACAATATGGCACCAGTGCTTCAAAACAATATAGAAGTCACAATGGCCATGAAAGGTGCACCTCAAAGCTTAGAAACTGAGGTGGCACAAAAACAGAGCCTAAAAAAAAGACCACTCAATGACTCAGCTGTAGAACAGAATAGGGCTGTTCTCTAGCCTCTGAATTTCTCAACACCCTGGAGCCTAGCAGAACCTCACCACACAGGCTGGCACTCAAGATTGGATCCCCTGTCATCATCTTTAGGAATTTCAATTCCCCTCTGGCTCTGCAATGGAACAAGGAGAGTGGTCAATTGATCTATGCCAAACAGCCCTGAGATTCTCATTGCCACTGGACATAGTGTATCAGGAAGTCCTCACCTATAGTCACTGTAATAGAATTTGCCCCTTCCACGAAGAAGTAATTACTAGGCACAAAGTAACTACTAGGCACAATTCCACTGATGCCTGGGTATTCTTTATACCCAGACTAAACTCAGTTTCTCACTCTGAGCAAACTGGCTTCCCTCCACAACTGAGATATAATATATAATTTGATAACTTTAGAAACACTACAGATATATAGATATACGATAATAACACTATTGACCAATAACTATACTGGTCACTCAAACACTTCAACTGAATAAAAATACATAATCACTCTGGACTAAATACACAACCCTCCAGACTGACTAAAAATAGAATGTTTCTCTCCTTTTATCATTTACGAGCAATCAATCTCCCTTATGACGTCACATGTTTCCTTGCTAATTATCTGTAAGCGTTTTGATATGTTGTTGTTTCTCCGACAGTCACCAATTCCAAGCACCAATTATATACAATAAATGTTGTAAACAAAATCAGCTCTATAGGATGTGCAACACATTTTAACCTGTCTACTGCATTTACACCCACCTTTCTCTTTTTCTAATTAACCCAGGAGAAGAACGGGTACTTTAGCTTGTATGTATGTATGTATGTATGTATGTATGTATGTATGTATGTATGTATGTATGTATGTATGTATGTATGTATGTATGTATGTATGTATGTATGTATGTATGTATGTATGTATGTATGTATATATGTATGTGTGTGTATATGTATATATGTATTTTTTTACCTTGTGTAGACTGGGAATTTTACGGCATTGGAACCTGTCATCATTGACAGTGTGGAGAAGCGGGCCAGGTTCGGCTTCACAGTTGCCAATGCTGGAGATCTGGATGCTGATGGAAAAATTGGTACACATTTTGAGGATGTTTTACTCACATAAGCTTTCGGTGTTACTACATATAAACATGCTCTCCCATAACCTGTATTCCATCTAATATCTCCCCATATACCCATGAGCTGTTGCCAGCCCACTTTATCTAGCCTTACTCTAAGAAAAATATCGGGCTCCTAGAACGAGAAATTTTCCCAATAGGTGTTCCCTTTCAAATTAAGAAGGTATCTACCCACATTTCTATTATGTTACCCACTCCTGATCACTTCAAGTGATTGAATTAAGCTGCTGCCTTTGAAATTAGGTTCCTAGTCCTCCAGCAATGCCTGGACCAATCCTACATTGTGAAGTAGAAATTAAGATTATTCCTGCATCCCCGACCATTTACTGTGACCTGTCTTAACCCCTCGGCCTGGCTCATCGTGTGAGGCTTCACTGATTGCTTGTCCAACATCACTTAATCCTAAGACAAAATGGATGGCCTAGTTTGATTAATACGCTTAGTTATTGTTTTATCACTTTTATTAATTCTCTGTAATTGTTAGATTTGGTGATCAGTGCTCCATACGAGAGCTCCACTGACCCCCTGTCCACATCAACTGGTGCTATTTATGTATATTACGGGAAGTCCACACCAGAGGAGTTTGAAATGCAGACACCTCAGAGAGTAAGTGCATGTGGCATGCATGTGGCATGCATGTGTAGCCAACCACAGGTTGTATAGGAGGTCCATGTGTCTTTATAGATACTGTTTGATCAGAAAACAGTGATCAGTATTTATAATTTGTCAACCTCTTCTCTTTTTTTTTCTCTATTTTAGTCGGTCAAAGAAAAAAATTACTCTCAGTGGGCAATTAGAGTTTAGTGGGTATGGCTTTATTTCATTCTTTTTCTTGTTCTTGATAGAAAATGAAGGAATCTTTATGTGAAACTGTCTCCAGTATTTGTTGAATACAGAACTTTGTTATTTTTATTCCTGTTGATTTTGTGTTGCACCTCTTCCTTATCTTTACCAGATTCATGCAGATGAAATTGTGGAGAATGTGGCAAGTTTGTCAGAATTGAGGACATTTGGTTTTTCCCTCTCCCCTGGTGTGGACGTGGATGACAATGCCCACACCGGTATGCCATAGAGGCAGATAAGTCTTGTTGAGAGTAATCCTGTTGGTAGATGACCATGTGGAGTTTTTTGGTCTCTGAGTGTATGGCTGTTACTATGGTTAACAGAGCATGAGTGCATAAGCTGTGCTCTGTCCATGCACTGACCTCGAATGATGCTTCAGTGATAATATAAAATGGGGAAATGGTAGCTACCTGTGTCATTCCACGCTAGAACGAGAGAAAACAGCATACTCACTCACTCCTTCTTTCTCTCTCTCTCTCTCCCCCCCCCCCCCCTTCCAAGTTCCCTGTGCTAAATCCTCTGCTGGTTCACTTTTATGTGATTAGCTGTTGGGCAGAAGTACAGGACCAACTTTTCTTTCTGTTTATGATGTTTGGTGTGTGTTTGTCCTCTAGACTTTGTGGCTGGAGGCTATCTGGACCAAGTGGCAGTGTTGCTGAGGTGAGTTCCAACCACAATATACTAGACACCGCTGTGTGTTTGTGTGTATACCTCCTGGGGGATAATTCATCACTCTAGCATTTGGCTGATGCATGCAAAGAAAAATGCATTAAACTAAAATTCTGTCCTTGAAGACTAGGAGATTGTGGGCATTTTATTGACTCACACAGGAGTGCTGATGCAGCCATATTTCAGGATATAGCCATATGAAATAAGAGCAGTTTCCCCTAGAGCTATGTTGTACCAGCTTGGTCAGCTTTATTACCATACATAGTCATTAGATTAGGAAGGCATAGGTGGTGAACATTGAATAGTGTGGGATGAGCATTATTTAGAATTAATTTTAGTTTCTGTTTCACATTTACAGAACTGGGTAGTTTTAGTGACAAACCCTAGCCCTTCATTGATTTGGTCCAATGTAGACAATGACCTATTTATATACCAACACCAACACCTCCACACTAACATTAACACACTAACACTAATACCTCCACACTAACACCTCCACACTAACACCAACACCTTTCTTTCTTTCTTTCTTTCTTTCTTTCTTTCTTTCTTTCTTTCTTTCTTTCTTTCTTTCTTTCTTTCTTTCTTTCTTTCTTTCCTTCCTTCCTTCCTTCCTTCCTTCCTTCCTTCCTTCCTTCCTTCCTTCCTTCCTTCCTTCCTCCCTCCCTCCCTCCCTTCCTTCCTTCCTTCCTTCCTTCCTTCCTTCCTTTCTTAGCCCGCAGCTTTCAGCTATCACAGGGTGGCAAACTCTTGTGGGTCGCCTGAATCAACACACACTTCCACCACACCCACCAGGGGGTGGGGGCGACAATTAACGGGAGCTCCTCTGCCAGCTAACCTGGTGGCTCACCCTCAACTAGTGAGGGGAGCACATTTTCCTGAGATGGAATGCTGGGAACCCAGTGCCATTTCCCTAGAGATTCCGATGGAAGGCCATCTAGGTGGCACAGGTGTAGATGGAAGGCAGCTGACTAGCGGGAGGGGGGGGAGGAGTGAAGAATTTGTACCCGAAGGCAGCCCTCCACCTGCACCAAAAGGTGCCTGGCTCAATGCATTGGAGGGTTGGTCGTGCTGGAGAGCCAACACTACCACTGAGGACTGCCAGTGGTCCACAGAGTCATACATTAAGGGGCAAGGATGACCATTCCCTGAGTGGATCCACCTGCTGATGACACCAACACCTCCACACTAACACCTCCACACTAACACCTCCACACTAACACCTCCACACTAACACCTCCACACTAACACCTCCACACTAACACCTCCACACTAACACCTCCACACTAACACCTCCACACTAACACCTCCACACTAACACCTCCACACTAACACCTCCACACTAACACCTCCACACTAACACCTCCACACTATCACAGGTCTCCATAAATTCCTATTCCAAAAAAAAAATAAGAAAAAGAACTATGTAAAATGTATGGTTGGTAATACTCACTGAATATTTGCCTTTTCATATTTTGTGATACTTGTAATTATATTAGGACACGACCATTTGTGAATGTGGTGATGACCACAGCTGTAGCTCCAACCGAAGTCAACTTGGATACTGACTTCATGTACGTTCATGTGTTTGTTCTGCTTCTCATTCTTCCATTCTAGTATTTTTTGGAATCTTTCTTATAATTGTTTTCTTTCTTGTAATAGTTTTGATCTTGTTTGATTTCCTGAGTGGTGCACAGTGCAGTGACTGCCTTTTTGTTTCCCTTGGTGAATGTATTCAACTTGCCTCTGTAGGTTCACTCTGACCATCACAGCCAGCTACACCAGTGAGGGCGGCATCTCTGGGGACCTGGGTAAGTCTACTAGTTCTTGGGCACTTTTCTTCTTCAATACTATACACATGAGTCTGGTATGTGGGTGGGTATATGTGCATATGTGTAATGTTTTTTTTCCTCTTGGATAAGCTAATATCTTTTCCCCATGGTTTTAATATTCCTGTTTATTTTGAGTATATATATTAAAACTAACCTGCTGTAAACCTCTCACCTTTTGATGTTTTATATTTAATTTAATTATCAGTTGATTATGAGGATTTCTTCTATTATGGGCTGAGTTAATCCAATCACTGCACATTGAAGTGTGTCATGTGCATATCCATGAACTGGTGTCCAATCTAACTAATGACCTGCACAGTTCTCCTCAGTGTTCCCGGGCAATCTTCATATCAGCCACAGGTCAACATACAACTACTGCCAAAATATGATTTCCCCATAAAACTAGTGGTTTCTTCCTCACATTTTTTTTTAATCCTCTAAGCAAAATGTGTGCGAAGTAACCTAAATTTATAATTTAAAAAATTATAATAGTGATAATAAAGGACGTGAACAAAGAGGATGCAAGTTACATTTGAGCTTGCCTGGTGCACTTACCTATCTGGTAGCAGCTGTGTTTGTATAGGAGGAGACCTCTAACTTGCTAGTGAAGGATACTAAAAGCAGGAAGGTTTACTTAGCACTAGCATTGCTGCTTTTCCAGAGCTTTTTCAATATATCAACAATAAATTGACCACAAAGATGGATGAAGATGTGTCTGTAAGCTCTGAAAATAGCGAGGGAAGTCAAGACTTCAACAAAGACCAGTTTGTCATTAGTTGACAGTGATTCAAGAGTTATGGGCTGCCATGGTTGTTATGAAGTGCCAGAAAAATATGAGGTACCTGAGGAGAGTTATACAAAAGTAAGCATGCTCGAAGAAAAGCTCATCCAGTATGTTTGTCCAACTATCATCCTTTTTTTTCCCATAGTAAATCTCCAAAAACGAAATAGTATGTGCAGTTTTACTGGAACGTAGAACTGTATGGAGGAGAAAGTAATTTAGTGGCAATTACAAGTGTTCAGGACATCCTCAGATAGTTTTCGATGACAACACTGAGATCAATTGATGTAGCCATAGCAACTAGCGGTCTAATAAGTGACCTATCCACAGCTTACCGTAGCAGTGTGGTGAGAACCATGGAAGTGTTGTGTGCATTAGTGCACATTATCCACAATTTTAAATCCAATATTTTCAAGTTGTTTCAAGGATTTACATTTGTTGCCAGATATTTTAATTGAGCCTATGAATTTCTCTGGAGGATATTGTCTTACCGTTTTTATGTCAAGTACGAAAGAATTATAGTGTCCCATTGAATACGTATTTTTGCTATTGATTGAAAAAAGGGATAAGTATGTGCTATCATTCTCTGCAGATGTTGGATTTAGGGTCTTGGAGGCCACACTTGATAATATGGATAACAGGCTGTATTTCACTCTCAACGAGCCAACTGATACTGATTTTGAAGGCGTGTTGAACTTCGATGCTGTGAGTGCAGCATCAGCCACAGTGGTGGTGTTCTTTGATGTAAGTTTGTGTGGTTGTGTGTAAATTATAGTATATAGAAAGATATACAGCATGTCTTTATAATTTGTGAGAAAATAGTTTTTCCTTTTTTTTAAAGTTTTTTTCTCCCATTTCTGTTCCATAATTAGATAATATATATATATATATATATATATGAGATTAATTTAAGTCTTTGTGGTGCATGTTTGTTTTATAGTGACGTTACTTATTTGTTAGTTGTGTGTGCATGTTGCATAACCATTTTTTATTGTTGCTTATTGATTTTTTTATCAGAAAGAAAAAGATATCGAAATTCCATATTCGATATTTGTGGAGCTAGTGGATGTAGAGAGAGTGATTGCCCCCGTGACTGACCTTAATCTGGTCCCTGACCTTACACCTTTCCCCCGTTACCGATTAACTGGAACTACCACAGCTTCTGTAAGTTCACGTATTTTCTCAGTGCTACTGATTTCGATGTACTTTTTTTTTTCCCATTAGATCAATGTGATTTCATTATTTTCCTGAATGTCTAGTTTCATAAGGTCTTAAAAAAAAAAAAAAAAAAAAAAATCTCTTGCTAAAGCCTTTGTTCACATTTGAGGTGGATAAACTTAAATAACAGTACAATATAATCTTTGAAGTATGTGTGGACGGTCATGTCTGTTCTGGAGGAAGATTCTGTCTCAAGATGTGACCAAGCTTAACACTTTTTGCAATTGCTACCTCCCAACCGCTACTGGTTGTAGCTTAAGTGTCTGTCTACTCGTTTCACCTCACATGTTATATACGCTTGTCCGATATGAATTTATTAGTTCAGCATGGAGGCAAGACTGTGTGGTGTGTAAACACCACAGAAAGTGTCTATCCTTGTGTATTACTGTTAATGGAGGAAAACTCCCATAGCTTTGTTAGCAGTTGGAGGGTTTCTTCTTCTCTGTATGCACTTCTATATCAGTGATTTTCAGAGAATGAAAATCATGCGTTTCTTTTTCAAAGATGCCGCATGGTATTTCAGGGGTAGTGCAGTATTGTAGTGCTATCTCTAATCGTCATAACTCCCCTGATTGTTGAGGGATCCTGATTGCTGATGTTGGGTGATACACACAGGCTTACTGAATGTGGAGGCAGCCTTGTTTCAAGATTCCCCTATATGGAGTTCTGTTGTGTTGAAATTGACCCTAGAGGACCAAAATGTCAGCTGAACATGGTTTAGAAATCTAAGTATTCCATTATTTATATGTAAATAAGTAATAGGATTATCTGATTTTATACTTTAACTTTGACCAAATGCTCCAACATTGTGGTATCAAGGTGTAGGCGTTTGTTTTTCTTCTTCTTTCTTCAAATCTTAAAAATGCATGTATTGTTTGTTGTCTGTAGGTGGGCATTGCCGACTTCTGTAATGAAGATGGCTGCAATAGCGATGTGCGGGTGATAAGTGTCTCTCCATCCATAATGACGTGAGTTAGTCTCTGTAAAGATTAAGAGATGATTCTTCATCATTGAGAATGTTCTTAATTTCTTTCCCCCAAATTTAATTAAAATTTTATCTCTAAAAGATCTTCATAACATACAGACAGGCAAGAATAATTTGCCTGTGTATGTAGCTATGTAGGGATGTGCATCCTTAAGTGGAACATTTTTTTAATTTCTGATGGGAAAGATACACCAAGTTTGTCAAGTATTTTACAGTATAAAACAAAAGTGAAAGGAGTTTATTTTCTCCAATATTGTACATTCGTGCATACATACATGAGTAGGTAACTGTAGATGTGCTATATCCCATATGGTATTGGTGAGGGCTAGTGGGCATATGAAGGAATGATGGGAAGCATGCAATCACTCATTATTTTGTGAATACTGGCGAAATTATCTATTTTTTTTTTTTTTTTTTTTTTTTTTTAATTCATGACTTTAAAAATATGACTTGTTTCAAACTTGACATATAATTAGTGTAGCTTATATTGAACCTGATGTTACAGTTGATGTCTCCTGTGGTTCATTGCGTGTGTGTGTGGTGCGTGTATGTATTGTGATGCAGGCTTGTGGCAGGGGAAGGAAGTGCTGGAACATTCCATATAGGGTATACCAATAACGGACCAGAAGAAGCTCGTGGGCTCATTCTCATGTTCTTCAACATACCCTTGGATATATTTTCACAGCTGCTATTGACTGTTGATGTATGCTAACCTTCATTTGTATTGTTATTTTTTGTTTTTTTATGTTCTATCCTGTGTCCTCTATGAAAGAGGATTGGTTCCATAGGGCGAAGACTGGCTTATCCTGCAATAAGCCAATAGACACAATATTGGTTGTGCATGGAATGAGCCAGATAGGGAGCAACTTTTTTTCCCCCTTCCCCTATCGTTCCCTGTGGCACACAGGTCTAGGAACACTTGGAATGGGGGGGGGGGGGGCCGTGGGGGGAAGCATACATTCACAAGTTTTGCTCAAGATTGGGTTTTTAACTAATTCTTTACTGTTTGTAAACACCATGGTTTGTTGTTACAACTAATTGGTTACAACTAAGTCCTTTTTACTGTATGGAAATCCTGTGGTTACAACTACCCACTTTTTACTGCATAGGATCAAGAAGTTGTAAATCTTACCGCAACTTTAGCATCATCTTAAGTGTTTTAAACAATTATTTTGTCTGGTCTAAAACACTGCTATTATAATATATATTTTAATAATTATTTACCATTGCTCTTGTTCTGCTCGTCTACAAGACCAGTCCCACTTTTATAGCAACTCTTCCTGAAGCACATCTTGTTATTACTGATTGTCATTTTTTTCACCAACCACCCCCCCCCCCCCCTCCCTCCCTCCCTTTCTGTAGGGTGGTGGAGCTGCCATCTGTACAGATAGTCCAATGGAAAATGGATTGACGAATACTTCATGTAATCTACAGAACAGACTTATACTCGGTGAAGTAAGTTGCAGTGGTAGTTAATGTGTTCTGAACTATTTCTTACATGTGAGGGGAACATTGTCCTTATCTCTACTCAGTGCAGCTTTAACTATTGTAGTTCTATTCAACTAGTGTGGACCGATATTAGTGTGCAAGTTGAACAGTTTGGATTTGCCAAGTCCCTGTTCAAGTGTTCACCAGCTGTAGCTCAGTGTGATGTTGATCCAGTGTGATGATATTCCAGTGTGATGTTGATCCAGTGCGGTGATATTCCAATGTGATGTTGATCCAGTGCGATGATGTTCCAGTGTGATTTTGATCCAGTATGATGTTGATCCAGTATGATGTTGATCCAGTGTAATGTTGATCCAATGTGATGTTGATCCAATGTGATGTTGATCCAGTGTATTTCTATGGAATTAATTTCAGGCTATCTTCAACCAGCCTATCAAGTGTGATATTTATTCATTTTATGTACTCCTGAAATCTAATGACTGCGCTTGCATGCTCAGCCTTCTCCAGGAGGGATGTAGTCTGATCATGTCCCATCAAATATTGTCCACATGTGTTTTTCCTTTTAGTTCCGAGCAGCCACCCTTACTCTCTCTCTGGCCCCCTCTTTCGTGGGGAACGAGGAAAGCTTTACACTGAATATGGAGATGTTGACCGGCACCTCAGAGAACGACACAGACGCAGACCTTACCAACAACAGAGCCTCCATCGACTTCACTCCTTCCTCCATATCTGACATCTCTGTGGTCGTGTAAGTGCCTGTATCTAGTCAGTTAAGAAGTGTTTATGTGCAGCATAAGTTTCATTTATTGGGTAAGCAAAATTGGAATTTTTATTCTTCAGCCATCACTCGTGTATGGTGTCCTAATCAACTACATGCATTGGAAAGATTCCCACATTTTGCTATGTACTATTTTTATGTCTCCTCTTCCATTGGAGTCAACGTATGAGATTATAAGATGAAGATTGTAGTCAAGGAATGAGAGAAATTTTGAAGGAAGGACCAATGATATCACAAAAATGGCTTTAATTTTATTGTGCCTTGACAAATATTCAGGTCTTATCTTAGAATCGGGGGACATGGCACCAAATGGGCCAGTCAAATGAGCATTTCCCTGAAGTAGATGCTATATAATAATATTATGAAAGGGGGAAAAGTTGACCAACATTTTGAACTCAGAAATTTTGAATCAAGATCTAAAGTCCTAACCAATGAAATAGTGCACATGTGCACAAATAGAAAGGATAAATAGATAAGCCCAAATTACTGCGATTTCAAATTTTTTGTTTCTAAATCATCCCATCCTGCCCAAGAAGCTTATACCAAATTTTATCTCTATCGCCCCAGTAATTATCTTGATCCTGAAACTTGGGAGACACCAACAGAACTACAATTTATAAGTTTAGATATATATTACACTCTGTAAAGTTTAGATTATATACTGCACATACATATATATGTATATATATATATATATATATAATATGCAGACTATGTGATGATATTACACACGTTCTTGTATTTTATAGGAATTTTCCACGTGCCAGTAACTTCTACGAGAATATGGTGAGTTGCCACTCTATAAGTGAACCTGCGTAACTATTACAATTTCCCATATCATACACCAGTTCCATGCTATCTATGTATATGGTATGGGATATGGTATGGGATATGGTATGGGATATGGTATGGGATATGGTATGGGATATGGTATGGGATATTGCGCATTGCGATGCACTAAGTAATATACTGTGCTATGGTGTATTGTTATTTATTTGTCTGTAGCATCTTTTCCAATATTCAGAATTTATTTAGATCCCCCACCTCGTAATTTTCCCTTATTTTGATATTATATATTTTTTTGATCCTTACCACCTCCCAATTTTCCCTTATTTTTTTTATTCATTGCTAACCTAAAGGAGCATCAATGACTCTCTCTGTCTGTCTGTCTGTCTATTTGTCTCTCCCTCTCTCTCTCCCTCTCTGTGCCTCTCTCTCTCCCTCTGTGTGTGTGTCTCCTTCTGTGTGTGTGTGTGTGTGTGTGTGTGTGTGTGTGTGTGTGTGTGTGTGTGTGTGTGTGTGTGTGTGTGTGTGTGTGTGTGTGTGTGTGTGTGTGTGTGTGTGTGTGTGTGTGTGTGTGTGTGTGTGTGTGTGTGTGTGTGTGTGTGTGTGTGTGTGTGTGTGTGTGTGTGTGTGGGTCTCTCTCTCTCTCCCTCTCTCTGTGTAGGTGCCTCCCATAGTGGAGCGCACCTCTGACCTGGGGCTGCAAGACACACTGACAGTCACTGTAAGCAACTCTGGTCCTTCTACTATTCAGAATGCAGAAGTCAACATATTTTTACCTGTTCAATCTGAAGAAGTTACTGGGACACGATTCTTTTTGTACCCCATCTTCCTTTCTTCGGAGGTAAGTGAATGACATAGGGTTTGCCCTTCGAACCAGAGGTTATATCTTGAAGGTGGTAAGAGAAAACACCACTCCACTTGGTAGAAATGGTTCTTGTTTGGCTGTCCAATGGAATGTCAAATTTGCAAGTAGAATTTAGTCCAAACCTACACTCTCACAAAATATAGGCCAAACTTTTTAAGTACTTAGACAGAAATTTCTAGAAGCATTAAAAAAAAAAATTATATGTAATGTTTTTTAACACTAATATTGATTCACAAACCAATAACCAATTTTACGTAACTTCATATAAACTATCAACACGCTATATTAGCTGATATTAATTGATGTAGGCAATCAACAATATTGAATCAATTAGAATGTCCAGAAATTTGTATTCTTGTGCATTTGGTTTGACTTCACTGATGTTTCTAGCCTTTAATAGTGGTCAGCTGTACAGATTTCAACATATCAATTTTTTTCTCACAAAGCTTGCATATGCATATCTTAGAAATGCTGTAATCTTATATATTATTTCCACTAACTGCGTGCCTGCATTCTTGCCTGCCTGTGTAACTGTCAAGAGATACTTTTGAACCACAAGTCCTAGGAACACCATTCAAACTTATTTTCTACTCCCTAAGTGGTCTTATCCCTGTGGAAGATCTTTAAATTTCTTTAAAATGTTCAGCTAAAAAGTTAGAGTCCAACTAAAGTCGTTTTTTTTCCCAGCAAATTATGTTCATGAATCAGGTAAGAAGTAGACAGGATTCCCACTCACTATCCCTGTTTTTAAATGGCTGATAAAAATATTAAAAAAAAGAAGAAAGATGATTGAAGAAAATTAAATTTACTCACAGTGCAGCTGAGAAAGAAATACTTTTTAGTGACCTGAAGCTTACTCTAAAGGTCTACCAAGTGTAAATTAATGAAAATTATAAAATTGACAGAATATATTTAAAAAATTCAAAAAAAAAAAGAAAAATATATTTAAAGAAATGGAAGAAAATAGTTTGAAATTGTTTTCTCCCACCAATTCATAGAATGTTTACCATAATAATACCAAATTATAACCACCAGTGAATAAATTTTAGACAAGTAATAATGTGTATAAAAGTAAAATAATAAATAAATGGGAAAAAAAAGGGAAAATATTAAAAGTAAACAGTGTTAAGGGTGTGTAACTAAACCCATTTATCACTCCCTAGAATTCACTGGAGACCACACAAACATATTTCAGTCTCATTTCACCTCCAGCCTTGCAACTACTAAAAAAAAAAAAGAAAAAAAAAAAAAACACAGCAATAATAAACAAACAACAACCTGGGCATGGGGGGGGGGGTGGAGTAAGCAGTGTGGACAGTGACCTCTCCCATGAATCAATCAGTGAGGAAAATGTCCCCTCCTACACACAAATTAGACCAGGAATTTGAAAAAAGAAAAACCTTCATTACCATGAGCAAGCAGTGCCTTGGGCTGAAGACATTAGGATATCAATAACTGAGATGAAGGAAACTGGAGATATTCACAATTGCTTTAGTCGTGGAAGTTATTTATCCAACAAATGCAATCACTGCCAAGCAGAAGAATCAACTTGAAACTATTGTAATGCTCTTTTCAATAATATCTAGAATAATGTTAGTTGGACAAAATGCCTGATCATTGCAAGCAAAGCTGCAAATGGGTCTCTGGTGAACTGTTACATTGATAAGTTGTTGGCAAATAAGTGTCAGTAACTCCACTTTCTGTAATGTTTATGTTTTTCAAATGGAATTTTCCATTTTATAACTTGGTTGTTGTTGGGTGGTGTCCCCCCCTCTCCCCTCCCACCCAATGTTTACCTGTTAGATGGTATGCCTCAGCTTACAGTGCTACAGTATGTTTCTGTTCCTCACCATATGTGTGTGGTGTGCTATTGTAGATGTCTGGTGTCTCTGCTGGGACTGTTGTGGAGGGTTGTACTGATGTTGGCCTCAATCCTGAAATGCTGGATACTCAGATGGTGGTGAGCATGAAATGAGTATTCTTGAAAATGTACCGCTTCAAATTATTCTTCAAGTGTGTGCATGTGTGTGTGCGTGTGTGTTCGTATGCAATTACTTCATTGGACCTATTTATAGTATAGTTATGAGGTAACATATTCATACATTACCTGAGTCATATATATTCTTAAATGAGGGAGAGTCAATGAGTCCACGTGAGTATTTCATGTGTTTTCTGCACAACATATTCAACCTGTTCATGTAAAGTGCCAGTTTCTGTTTGGGTTGAGCATTTCACAGAATCAGTGGAGTGCACCTAACATGTAATCCCAGTGGGTAGAACAGCTGGGACTAATTGTTTTATTGTCCGCTGAATTAATGATATAAAAATAAAAAAATTGCATATTTTTCAACAGGTCAAAGTTGATTTCATAAATATCAATCTCAAAATAAACTACAACTAGTTATACGTTTGTTTGCTCTCCTACTTGAGTAATGTGATCAACTTTTAACAGTTTCTAATAATGACATTCTCTTGTGAAGATGTGATGAACTAGTTTGTGTGTGTGTGTATACCCTCACACTCATTCTGTGTGTGCGTATACCCTCACACTCATTCTGTGTGTGCGTCTCATGCAGGTGTCTGGAGCTCGTAGGAAGAGAACTGGTGCTGTAAGTCTGGCTGAACGTCGCATGAGGAGAACTGCTAATGCAGCAGCCAACCGTTTTACCAGACAAGTTCAAACCAGTTCTGGAATTAATTTTGTAAGTCTTTTGCTGTGACTGTATTTGTTTTTGTTCGTAGAAATAGTATTTAGTTTCTCCAACATCCATAAAATTTTTGTTTGGTTTGTTGTTTTAAAAAGGATCAAACCGTATCAAGACAGTACAATAATTATTACTGCTGTTTTTCTGTTCATTGCTGTATAAATTATACATATAAACACGTACCACATTGTACCAATAGGGTAGCAGCATGCTATTGCTATGACAACCATTACTGTGTTTATATGCTCTTGCTGTGTTGTTTGATCTCAGAACTGCTTCGACAGCCCCTCAGAGTGTGCAATGTTTACTTGTACCATCAGGCAACTCGCGGCTGAATCCATCGATTTTCGTCTTGACTTCAGCATCGACAACAGATTCTATGGAAGTTCTGTGAGTATATTTACTTGAGGATGACTTGATATGTGAATATTTACCATCTAAACCAAGGAGCGGCCTCCTTATTGAATTAAGGAGATTAGTCTCCAACTTTCTCTAAGCTGAACAAGTTTTTGTCCAGTAGTGTGGAGTGACTGAGTGTTGCACTTGTGGTAGAACTCTATTCCATAGCTTTGAGCTGTGCAGTGCAGAGATAGACTAGCCAGTGACAGCACCTGCTGCGTGTGTGTGTGTGCGCGCGTGTGTGTGTGTCCTGTACACCAGCCACTGTGTTCACTTCCAGGGGACATTCTTCCCAACATATTCCACGCGCGCGCACACACACACACACACACACACACACACACACACACACACACACACACACACACACACACACACACACACACACACACACACTTAATTACGAATATGTTTTTCAGCTGCTTCATTGCTTAAAGCACTATTTTCATGTTCAACTTGTTAGTGTCATAATACAATACAACTGAATTAATGGGGGAAAAAATTAAGAAATAAGAACATCTGGCAACAACCATCTCCTGTGACATGGGTTACACTAGTTTTGCCTACTACTTTTGACCATCAGCCCACAGGTCAAAAGAACACTTGGAATGGCAGGGCATGGTTAGCATGCATCTGTAAATTTTGCTCAAAATTGATTTTTTAAACTAATTGTTTACTATTTGGAAACACAGAAGTTTGTTGTTACAACTAATTGATTATAACAAGTGCTTTACTGTAAGGAACCGCTGTGGTTACAACTAAGCACTTTTACTGTATAGAAACCAAAAAATTTTAAATCTTACCACAACTTCAACCTCACCTTATATGTTCCAAACAATTATTTGCCTGGTCTAAAACACTATGTTTTAATAAAAATCGTAGTAATATCTGCCACAAGTCTGAGTGCTGACTGCTCTTATTCCTAATTCAATTGTCATGAGCAATCTGGTATGGCCAGGAAACTTTATTTTATTAGCAGTTTATTTGGTTGTTCAACACATTTATTTGTGGTTGATGTTGTACTGGATGGTTTTGTTGAAATGAATTTTCTGCTGTGCTTTATTGGAAAATATATTTTTTAGAAAGGAAAAGTATATTTTGTTTGTTAGGTCGTGGTAATAACTTCTGCAAACTATGGCAAAAAGATTCTATAACTGTATCACTCACGGAAGAAGTTGTGGGTTTATTTGAGAGGGTATAGGTTGAGGTACTGTAGGTGTAAAAAAAAAGTATCTTGGAATGCCATATTTTTATTACTAATTTTACTACTTTGCATATCATATATTTATTGATTTTGTAATTCTGTGCAGGGCAACAATAGGCAGTTCAATCTGACCGCCTTTGCCAATGTGACAGTGTTGGATGAATTCCAGTTTGTGAATGACAGTGTAGGGAACAATCGTGACATTGTAAGTGTTGCATGTGTGCTTGTACTTTCTTATCAGCACATATTGATGGGAAGGTGGTGGCATTGTTCTAGGGTCACTGAGGCAGTGGGTACAGGTCCATTTTATATCACTCAGTGCAGATTCTAGAACTGCAGACTTCAGTTACTGGCTGGAGTTCCTGTGGTGGTTATTACAAAAGAAATTGGTGGTTTATAGCCTTTTCCTCTGGGAGGAGTTCGCATACACACACATGCACGCACGCACGCACGCACGCACGCACACACACACACACACACACACACACACACACACACACACACACACACACACACACACACACACACACACGTTAGTTCCATTATAGTAAAATATGATGCTGACTATATATTCAATCTCTTCCCAGGCCACTCTGCTGTTGCTTCCCCCTGCTCTACCATCCAGTGGAAGTCCAAACTTAATCCACGCCATCATATGGCCCATCGTTGCTGGTGTCATAATTTTGGTGGCTCTTGTGGTCGCTCTTTACTTTGTGAGTTGATATCTTGACTATGATGGTTAGTTTGTCAGGTTGGGAAGGGGATTATGGAGTGTTTATTGCAAGAATAACACTTATCTTTTGTTATATCATTTAGATGTTGTGTAACAAAAATATTTAAATTTAGTCTTGAATTGTTAAAAAAAACTTGTTTACATGTTTTTGGCCACATTGTGGTGTTTTGCCAGGGATAAAATAATGCATTTGTAAATATAGTCACCATTTCTGTGGCTAATATTATTAAGCTTCTAGTCATTGGTCTTGTTGTGCAGTGTCCTCAATCCTGATTTTTTTCCACAACTTTTATTCAGTTCGGTTTCTTCCGTCGCAAGAAGTTGCCTGGCGATGAAGATATTGAGGGTGATTTCTCTGCTGTTCCAAGTGAAAGGTCAAACGAAAAATCAGTTGAAATATCACCGGTTGAAAGTTCTGACAAGTAGATATTTTCATCATCTCTCTAGGTGGAGCATGTATATATATGTATACTGTACTTGTTATTTTATCTTACACTTCCTTCTCACTGTTATCCTAATTAATATATACATGTCATCCCAGACTTTTTAAAAATTGCTTTAATATCATAATTAATATTTGTTCAGTGTTATTATGATTATTGTTGTTATAATAATATTATTATGCAGTTGTTTATAATATAACTTGTTGGCAATGAACAAGTGGTACCATTTCAATATCAGGTGCAGGATAAAATTCAACATTATGTCCCTTTCCAGAATCTCTGGCAGTGTCCTTATCAGGAGGTTTAACTTTCATGGTCCCAAAGACTTCTCTTATTAAACCTCTTCAATTTTAAGTGGCAAAGTTAGGGGTGAAGTTCTGGTCGTTGTTTTCCTTCAATTCTTCAAAAACATTGTTAAGAGTTCTATGTATCTATTGGGTATTTCTTAATTATAGAGGCATTGGATGCTCCGTTTCAAAATTAATTCATTTTGTCCAAGAATTAATTTACCCCCAACTAGTATTTAACTTAATAAATTCATTCTCTTATTTTTATTATTATTTTTTTGACTAGTGGATAAAATGGATTTATAACAGTTATTCAGAAGAACTTTTTTTTTCATTTGAAGAATTAAAAAAAAAAAATTATGCTATAAAAAATGAGTGCAGCAGATTTAATTTTTCTGCCAGTGGCATGCAGTTGTGGTGGTTTCAAGTGATAGAATCATTGAGTTTTCTTAAATTCGGTTTCCTTTAGGGCCCATAACACCCAATATTTTTTAATATCTGCCAATTCTGTACACTCCGTGATCATCATGAAACAAAATGTTAGGAAGTAGCAACCAATTAAGAACTTTCATTGAAAAATGCATATTGGATTTTCAATTTTCCCCTTTTTTTGGTTGGTAAGGGATAAACTTTAATTAACACCAACGTAAGGAAAGAAAAAAAATAGGTTGGTCCATCGTGGGGTGCTGGTGGTGGTGGTTAGTCACGAGTTCAGCTTCAACAGTGGCAACAGCTTCGACCGTGGCAACAGCTTATGCCGTGGCTCGGAGTCTGAAGGTCCGGTACTGAACCCAGACGTTTTACCCCTGACAATTTACCCCGGCTGTTCCAGTTTTTTTTTTGGTAAATTGCAATTGGCTTGTTCCTCTCTTCTTTTAAAACATTTTAAAATTAACTTCTAGGTCCATGTTCTGTTCTTCACTTCTGTAGGTGTCCTGCTGTGACGCTGAGACTTATCGTTCATTCCTAGGTAAGTAAACTCCATTTATAGCCCCTAAGGCGATCTGTTTGTAGTGGATTATTTTAAAGGTGCTTGGGTTGCTCCTGGCCACTCAGCCAGTCACTACTAAATTTTAGGACGGGGAGGGGGGCACATGATGCTGTGGCAGGTAAATGTTCATCCCTTTGGGTATTGTGGTGCCCTATCATGGCAGGGACAGGTTTCTGGTGGTTTATACAGTTGGTTGTGTTAGTTCCTTCCACTTATGTTGCTGTCCATTCAATGTTGTCATCTTTTCCATGATGCTGTAATATTGTGCCAGCTGTGTGCATTTGGGGTTGAAACCAGGGAGCTTTTTGCTTCAGGATTAGTGGTGTGTATCAATTGGAGCAAGATGGTGGTTGCTCCTGGTGTCATTGGCATGTGTTATGAGTTAGAGCTTGGCTTTGGAAATATTTCCACATTTGAAGTGTAGGAGGACTCTCCACCATAGAACAACCTTATTTAAACCACCCTTCATGAGAATGCATGTTCAGGTGAATGAAGTCATTTTGCTTGAGGTAGATTTGGTGAAGTCATTGACCTGCTAGTGCAATTTGCTAACACTGATGCTGACTTCTTGTCTTCCACTGGGTTACTTCATGTGATAGGGACAGGGCAGATGTTCAAGATAAAAGTATATAACCAACCATTGCTTGTCTTGCCTCAAGGCATTAGCAACCTGTTTAGATTCTTTATTAATGTCCAAACTTTCGAACTAGTAAAGACTACTTAGCAAAATGTCTCTCTTGTGTAATGTGGTGAGGAGAGAATTAGTTGTCACAAGTTAAACATCTGTTCTTATTCTTCAGAGTGGGAGGCTGTTGGTAACAGGATGTCCTACCTGTATGTGGACTACGTTTGATCAAGCCAGATATTGTCAGCCAACCACTCATAGTTTTTGATTCTTGCATGGCCACCCCCCCCCACCCCTCTCCATTACATGCTATATTACTCTCAGCCAATAACCAGGCTACCAGACTATTAACAACTGGCACATTTCTCAACTACATGCTGATCTCTTGCTGCTGTATTTGGGGCTCATGGACAGTGTTTGTTCTTTATCATGCATCCTTGCTCCAAGTGTCCTGCTAGTGATATCCAATTGATCTTTATTTACCACTAATTGCCACTAGAGTTCATTTGCCTGATCTAAGAAAGAAAGGATAACATGGAATAAAATTATTAGTATGATATCTGTTCCTCCTTCCCCCCCCCCCCCCCCCCAATTCTCAGTCCAAGACGACTCCAATTGATGCAGCTACTATTATTGGTTGCTTATAATGTGGTACTTCTGGTTTATGAAATAGTTCATAATATAATATGAAGGGAAAATTCATCATCATACAGGTCTGGTGACACTCTACAAACTGCTCTTTCCTAAATAAGTCATCCTAACTTTTTGTTGTTGTTGCCAAGTGGGAATATAATTGTGAGAGTTTCAGCTGAGATAATAAGGTTTGGATTTTAGGCTCTCTAGTTTTCCATTCATAACAAACATGTTACTTCTAGTGCAAGGATTGTTTTTCTAGTTATGTTCAGTAGCTCTTGTCTAATGTGATGTGGTTTGTCATGTGTCTTACTGGCATCTGATTGTTCATAGTAATTCTTACTGGCATCTGATTGTTCATAGTAATTCTCATAATAAATTGTAATAATATTTTCTTTTCTCTTCCAGATGGCGCAATTGAGATGAGTCGGAGCTGTTTGTGCAAGTTATGAGTGCAAGCGTTACAATGAAGTACAGGACAGCTTTAATTTTGGGCAGCGAGCTTCCTTTCACGTTATTCTACCTGTAATAAGTTTAATGAAGCATTTAGTCAATGAGCTTGTGACAGAAATATTTTCTGGTGGTGGGCAAACACAGTTCCTTGAACTTCTTCTAAAGTTCAGAGATGCTCTTGCCCTTGCTATCATTGTAACTAATCTGGACCAGTTTCTGTATGATTATCCCGCCAGATACTTCCATGGAAGAGATGGGACTCTTGTCAAGGAAAGGATAGCCATCAATGCTAACAAGCAAACAGATACTGCATCAATTCCTGCTGATGTTGGTGGTGCAGACTCATTAAGAACACTTGAGTGCAGTCCATCATTGTGGGCACCCACAAGGATCTGGAGCATAGTGAAACAAGGTGAGGGAAGGCTAGGAGAGGTAACTCTCACACATGTGAGTCGTGTAAGCTGGAGGACAAACTCTTCTATGCTGACAATGAGGATAGGAATCTAATCTTAAGTATCAGTACAAGGTGCTTGATGAAGGTAGCCACAAAGTGGGCCAAAAGATGTGGAGGTTGTGGTTGATCAAGATGTATTGAAACCATTTCCATCTCAATGCAGTTCCATTTCTTAGGGCATGCAAGTTCTTACTTTAGAGTCAAGGTGGACTGCATTACTGTCAACCAAGCATTACAGCACGTGGAGAAGTACTTCCAATGAAAGATCCAATTCCATCTTTGACTTGTGGTGTTGTCCTCAACTATCTCTGCCGTGACGTTATCCCTTGACTTCTGAACCGCTTTACCCTTGGTCAGCATAGATGGCTTTATCTTCCAGCTCAAAATACTTCTCACCATGTCCATAACCTCCCTCTCCTTATCTTCCCTCGTCTGGCTGCGCGTATGCTCCATATCCCTGTGTGTGCCAACATGGAGGCCAGGCACTCAAAGGTTTATTGTTTGAGGTGCACAGTTCACGCAGCTAGGTCCAAGTCTGATATCTGGACTGCAGCAGAGTGCAGGACCTCCTGGTGGTCCTCGACTAGACCACGAGTGAAAAAAGCTATTCCCAGTAACATTGTTATGCTCATAGTGCTTCCCAACATTGATTGAGACTGATGGACAGATTGTGCTACAGAAGATACAGCTTATTGCCATGAGAATGGAAGGGCAACATTTTGACACTCTGTCACAATGTTTATCTTCCGTTCTCACAGTAATAAGCTGCATCTTCTTTGGCACTGACTGTGTGTCTATCAGTTCCAGTTAGAGATGGGAAACACTGAGTGTTATGATGTTACTTGGAATAGGTTCATCCTTTTTTCTTTGTTCATCTTGATATATATTTTTTAGCATAATTTATCTTCATTACTTATATCTATTAGAAGTAGTAAGTGATCACTTATTTGTCACCTGCTACCTGTGTTCCTGTATAGAGCACAGTGAAACAAACAAGTCAGTAATGGGGCCACAGAAACACTTGATTACAATCCTGAGAACTTTTTTTTAATGTTTTTTTTTTATTTTTAAATTTTTTTAATTTTATTTATTTTAATTTTATTTATTAATTAATTAATTTATTGTTTAATTCACATTGGCACATAAGAATTATTTGCTTTATTTTTTTGTTGTTGTCATAAATAATAAAAGAATGTATATTAATCTGGAAAAACAATTTTGTATTATGTATTTTGAGATTTTTTTGGTTTATTAATTTCCAACATTCAAATTAGTATTAGACCAATATGAAATATGTGTTTTCTAATGAAGCACTTGTTTAACAGGTCAATCAGTGGGTTGTGTTGGAGTATTGCTTCTGGATAGTTAATAGCCATTACATTTTGCAGCCATACCTATTCTGTGTGTTATTCTTTTTTTTGAATGTAAGATTTGGTTTAAATATTTTAAATTATACTATAACTATTGTGTTACTAGTATAAGATTGCACTTATAAGTGATGACCTTTTGTTAGACAAGTTCAAGTAAGATGTATGAATTTCTCTCGCTCATGAAAATACAAGACAGGTTTGTACTTGGTCTTGAACTCCTGGAACAAAGAGTCACTTCTTTTAAGACAATTTTTAATATACATGTAACATCAGTTTCACACTAAGACCTTAGGCAAATAATTACTATAATATTTATTAGGAAGTAGTGTTTTATACCAAAAAAAATTTTTTTTGGAACATTTATAATGAGGTTGAACTAATAAGATTTACAACTTTGTTTTTTATGCAATAAAAATTAATTAGTGGTAACCATAAAGTTATAAAGAAGTTCATTGTTTTGATGAATTAGTTGTAACTGTAAACTTTGGTGTTTCCGAAGAGTAAAAAATTGGTTAAAACTCCACTCTTGAGCAAAACTTGTGGATGTATCCTCCCACTATTCCAGTGTTCCTAGAACTGTATGTCACAGGTGAAAATGAAAGGAAAGGAAGAAGAAAAATAACTCCTGAGAAAGTGAGAGAGAAAAAGAGTGGATGAAATCTTATCAGTAGAGATTTAATGATCTCACAATTAAGGAGGTTGTGGGTGGAATCCTACAGTGGGGACTTGCTATGTAGTAGAGTATTGGTTGGAATTCTACAAGCATAGAAGTCAGGTATGTGGTGGATGGAATCCCACAAGTAGGACCTTAATATCGGTTATGGGTAGAATCCTACAAGTGGTGACTTAAATGTTTCTGGTGGATGGAATGTTACAAGTATTGAATTAATATCTAAGTAGTAGATGAATTCAAGAAGTAGCAAGTTAGTGCTGTGGTGGATGGAATCCTACAATTAGTAAGTTAATGTCTGTATTGGTAGAGTGGAGGATAGCATCCTGCAAGTAGTGAAGTAATAATGTCCTATGGGTGGAATCTTAGAAATGTAGAGTTGGTGTGTGTGGAGTGCTGGATGGCATCCTATAAGTAGTGAGTTAATGTCTGTGGTGGATGGATTTTACCTAAATGTTCTAAACAATTATTTTCTTTTTCCAAAAATGATGTTTTAATAAATATTATAGTATAGTAGAATCTCAGAGTTACAAACTCCCTTGAGAAACAGCAGTGTTCATAACTCTGAAATGATGACATAATATTGCCATTCATAATATTATACAATTATTACAGTAATCTAAGACTAATTTTTTTTTTTTTTTTTTTTTTTTTTTTTTTTTTTTTTTTTTGGCACTAATTTCACTTTACAGCTTTATTCAATCTATCGAATTTGATTTTTTTTTTTGTGCATTCCTCATGGCATGGCTAGTTATTTTCTGAGAAAATGTGTAGGCAAGGCCAATGTCTTTGGGAGGACAGGGTGACTTTATAAACTATGAAACACCAGAGAAACTACCAAAAGATAAATAATATTAAAAGAAAAGAAAAAAAAATTCATTTAAATGTACAAACAAAAAATAAATAAATTTGAAAAAATTAACATTAAAAAGGCACCCAACAACTCCACTATATAAACTAACTTCCATTAAAATATGTTAAAATATAATCAGTAAGTGTATGTGAAACAAAAGAGTAGGTCACAGGACAATGAAATCAATCTCAAAAATAGTAGTGTGGTTAGTAACTTTGATGAGCTTTTTTTTTTGGATATAGCTAGCAAAAGTAACATAATAGCTATTTTAGGCTTGCTAAAGGGCAGCTGTATGCAAAGCCCAAGAGTAATAAACAGGTAGTGTACCTGTCCTTGACACAGAATTGGTTTGGAAGGAAATTAAAATTTTAAGAAATAAAAAATTTTTTGTATTTTATATTCCAAATACATGTTACTAGGTTTTCATAGGTGAATAGGTGGTCAATTGTGTGTTGGTGGCACATAAACAAGTTAATTCTCTGAGAATAATGATTACAGAATACAAAAAAAAGCTAAGGGGAAAAAAAAAAAGATAGGAGGGACCTTTGTTATTTATGCCAAATGAGGAATTATTACACAAACCAATTTTCATTTGACAACTCTTTGTGGCTGAATCAAGAGTTGCTACCCCACCTCATCTCCACACAACCATCAATAGATCCTCTGATTAAAGATAAAAAATGTTGTGCACCTCAAAATTCTTAATACTTATTGAATTATGATTGAGTTATGGAAAATTGAGGATCAAATGAATATTATATAAACATTCCAACCATGAAGGCAAAGCTGGAAATGGTCCTCTAGTTGTTTTTTTTTTATTTTTTAATTATCATACCTAGGACATGCACTTACAACATTGCCATCCCATGTATAGGTGAGGCCACCCATCTGACCACAATTTCCCCACCCACCCGATCACAATTTCCACACCCATGCATGGGCTCGGCTACCCTGAGAGACCAGCCCAAATGGCAGGTTATAAAAGGCTAGCAACTGCAAGCTAAGATCACACCTACTGCAAAATCTTAGAGGAGAACTGAGTAGAAATGCTATCAACAGATGAAGAAGTTGAGCCAATCTCTGCAGGACAAGCTCCAGGTCCTAGCACAGAAGAAGAGGGCTTAAGGGGATGTAGAAACATTGATGTTCCTTCAGAGGTGAAGGTGCATTCTGAAGAAAATGTGTTGGAGCCACTGAAGAAAGAACATCCTTTGAAGAATGTTATGGTCACCGTGGAGCGCCGTGACCTTTGGAAGACATTCTGCGAATCTGGAAATGAAATGATCGTAAATCATCTAGGGAGGTGAGTGGTTGCAAATTACTGAATGATTTGGTGCTGGAGATCAACAGCTAACAGTACTTCTATAGAACCAGATAATTTTTTATTTCTGAGTGTGAATTTCATCACATGTGAATGTTGTCCGTGATATAGGTGCACGTTCCCTGCCATGAGCCTTAGCCTGAGTGGCTTAGAGCTGAGTCAGCAATAATCAGTGAGCCTCAAGGTATCCCCAGCAGACACACTCCGCTACCGCTTCATTGACTTCTCCTGGCAGTCCACTGGAGAGGCTGGGGCATACGAGGACATGGACAAGCAGATCTACATTCATCCAAGCTCTCCTAACTCTGGCAAGTTCTGGATGCAGAATTTCATCAGCTTCAAGAAAGTCAAGATCACTAACTATGAGGACTCTAAAAATGGAAATGTACTGTTTATTTTCAACTCCATTTCTGCTGACTTAATATGATTCTCATTCTTTCCTTCCTACAGATTTTTCTCCACGCAATTCGCAAGTATGTCCTTGAGGTGGTCGTGAAGAGTGGAGTCAGTCCATTGCAGGAGTTGTGTCTTCCTCTTCAGGACACCACCTTCATTGCTGTGTCAGCATACCATAATCGTGATGTGGCACAACTGAAGATCCAGAACAACCACTATGCATGGAATGCCCATCCCACTAACAAGTCTCCATTGCCTTATTCTGTAGCTTGTGGTAGCGATGTTGCTATGGCTACACCTCACCCAGCTGCTCCCATGGTGGACCACTTGGTTACCAACAGCTGGCCTCCCATGTCCAACTGGCCTCCCCTGCCCAACTGGTCTTATCCCCCATATCTACGACCCCAGGATGCCTCATCATGTAAGACCCTAACACTATATAATTATGGAATTGATCATTTTCTTTTTCCTCTTTTATGTTTTAGATGCTGTTCCTCCAAATCTACCCAACCTCAGCTACTTTGGTGAAGGTGGTGTTAGTGGTGGAGGAGGGGACGGCTCGGGCTTCTGCATTGGCTGCTCTCGAATGCCTGCAGTGCTCCATCATCCAGAGTTCAACAATCCTATGATGCAGACACATCCCCGTGGACAACCCTCCAGCAATGTTCTTGAGGACCACAACATTTAGATGGACCTTGGCTCTTTTTATGTTGAAATGATTTGAACAAACCTTGTTATAATTTAGAAATTGCTGATTTTTTGGGGATTTTTTATTTTTATTTTTTATATTGCTGCTGCTGCTTCTACCTACCTTATGTACTCACATCATTAAAGTTATTGATTAAAAAAAAAAGGAGGAACTGATATTTTTGAAAGGAAGGTAGGAGGGGGAGGAGGGCCCAAAACACAACTTGATTTTTGGGCGGTTATTTTAGAGTATGATAGTTTTGAATTATTTTCTATATAATGATAAATAATAAATAATTGAGATTATTCAATAATATTTCTAGCAACATCAGGGTACAATTCTGATAACCCTCTGGCTGTGGGCGATGTGGACATGGCTGGAGTGGCTATGGACTCTATGGAGGACATTAAGGTATTTGTGCATGTATGTGTCTGCATGTGTGTGTAAATATGTTTGATGCACATTTGGACAACAGGCAGTTGCCTGAACTATGTCACTTTATTATGCCACCATGTTTTAGTCACTTTAAACATTTATGGGATCTCTGGTTCTGCTTATTCTTGTAAAACAAATGTGTATAATAAAATGCTCTCCAACCTTTTCCATAAATGCATTGCATATTCTTCATGTAGACTTTTATATATATATTTAAATTTTTGAGGACCAAAATTTAAGTTTGGAATTTAACACTTGATCTAGTCCATCCAGCTTGCATGACATACCTTATAAAGTATGATCTGAGCCATCCTACTTGTTTGGTAGTAGATATTTTTAACATTGACTTTAATTATTCACATGCTATGCATGAAGTGCCCTATACCTTATATGAATGCATATAACACAAGATCTTACCTAATGCTAAAATTGAGACAGTGCATTAGCTAAATTAATTAATAATAATGTTAATCAGAATATTTATATGTACTATTGATGTTGCTACTGGTTTTATTGAATAGAATATTATTATATAAACTAGCATGCAATTGCGGCCTTCGGCTGCATTGCTTGCTAGGCCCACCTTGGGTGGGCTGTGGTCACAAAATTGTCTAAGTAAGAACATGTCTTATGGGAGGATGTGTTTTTCTGGATCATATGCCTTTCAAGATAACATGTGTTATGATAGCATATATGTTGAGAAAGGTATATATATATATATATATTTGTTTGTCACAGTTAGAGTTCTAGTGGCAGTCCGTGTAGCCAGTTTCTTGTAGCTTCATCGGGACTGCAGAGGGAGGAGAGGTCACCGGATGATCTAAGCTGCACATAGTATGTCACCACATGTTGAACGGTTAGTGTGGGGTACCCACACATGCATATTGCTGAATCTTGCATCCCCAGTGGTGGAGTGTCTCGCCAACACGTGCAGTGCCAGAGCGCAGATGGTTGAGTCTCACCCACAGCTTTCGCGGTAGGTCAGCACCGGGTGGCAGTGACGAGCTGGGTAGAGGGCAAGTGGTCCGGATGGAAGATGAACCATGATTGACATGATCGTTCCATGCATTGTGCGTGTCAAACTTGGTGCTGAGGAGGCAGGCAGCATGTCTAGTGAAAGGCCGGCATGACCTGATACGCTGCCTGGGAACTGTGCTAGCTGAAGAAACTCGCTGGTGAAGTATGTGATCTGGGTTCTCCATGGCTTCTTTGGTAATATTGGAGACATGTGACTCGCGGTGGATGTCGGGTGGTGTGACGCCGGTGAGGATGGGTAAGAAGGTAATCTCCGTTGGACACATACACCCGGTAACAATACACATAGTGTTGTTGAGGCTCGAATCAAGTTTGGGGATGTGAGCACTGCGGCACCACACGGGTGATGTGTACTTGGCAGCACAGTACACCAGCAGGCAATGGCAGTGCAAGCTCCCCAGCTGGAACCGGCAAGACAACGGAGGAGGTCGTTTCTCCCATTGACCTTGCGCTTTAGAGACTCGATATGCTGTCTGTAGGTCAGTATGTGGTCAAGCATCACACCAAGGTATACAGGATGATCATTGTTGGGCAGGGCAGCGCTGTTCACAGAGACATGAAGATGGCGTTGGATGTCTTTGTTATTAAGGTGAAATGCAGTGGTGGTAATCTTTATCATGTTCAACTTTAGCCTCCAGCGCTCCAGGTATTGATGTAGGGCCTGCATGTCCTGGTTTAGCATCATCTCCACTCTCTCCCAGGTTCATCCGCAGCGAGCAGTGCCAGATCATCAGCATAGCCATACTGCTTCGATGTTGTGGCACGCCATTACAAAGGTGTCTGAGCCGGCTCACCTTCCTATCACTTGTTCTCAGTTTGAAGCTACAGTTGGAGAGGAGTTCTATAATAAAACACAGCATATGACCATTAGGGGTCATCCACAGGAGCTTGAGATGTAGTCCTGGAGCCACACTGTGTCATATGCAGCAGTTAGGTCTACTAGGACCACACCGACTTTCTTCCGTGCCTCAAATCCTGCCTCAATGTCGTCGGTCAGGAGAGTGACTTGGTCAGTGGTGGAACGACCATGGCAGAAGCCAGCTTGCAGCAGTGGGAGTTGCAGGTCAATTATGGGCTCGAGTCTGATGAGGAGAAGACACTCGAGCAGCTTTAGGGGCTAGCAGAGTAGCGAGATGAGGTGATAGTTCTTGGCATCGTCAGCAGACTTGTTTGGTTTGAAGATTGCAATGACATCCGCTCTACACCAGATCTTGGGGAGGTGGAGGGTTGACATGCAGTGAGAGAAGAATTCCCCCAGCCATGCCAACATCGGAGTCCCGCAATTGATGACAAACTCTGGTGCAATTCAGTTGGGGCCCTGCGCTTTCCCGCTCTTCAGCCACTTTACTGCTGCAGCCATCTCATCTTTTGTGAAAGCCTCAGTGAGTGTACCATCATCAGCAGGGTTATGTGCTCTCAGACTCGCATCTTGGCGTTCACCTCCCAGCTAATCTGCCTATCTACGTTGTGATGGTGACCTTTCTCAATGAGTTTAAAGGCAATGGTGTTGGCACTCATTGGGCAGGACAGGGTCTTCTTTGCGCATCTGGTGAAGTGGTTGAGCAGTTGGCAAGCTTTACAACTCAAGCGGCTAAAGTTGATGGATGCTGTGCTGGATTGACATGGCCTGCATCATCACTCGAGGGTTTGCTTCAGAGCATCAGCTTGCTCATTGGTGTCATCGCCTGGGGTAGCCCTAGTAAATTGTCGTACATCTGCTGGCAATCATCATCCCAAGTTGGTATGAGGGTCTTTCGGCAGCCGCACAGGATGGTCTTTTTCATGGTGGCGAGGATGGCAGAGCACCAGTAGCTGTATGCTGTGTTTGGGTTTGAGATAGGGCTGGGGAGCTGGCTGGCTGCGGTGTTGAGTTTGGTGAAGATCGCCCAGTCTGTCTTCCTAAAGTTTCACCTCTTGACCGGTCTCGTTGGTACAGACTTGATGGTGGAGGAGGTCTCGATGATGGAAGGCCGATGTTGTGATTTTGGGAATGTGGTGAGTACACGACGGTGGGTAGTCTCAAGTCCCATGTTTGTGAAAGCTAGGTCTAGGTTGGTTCTGGTTCCCCAGCGAGCTGAGCGGAAGCTGCGAGGTTGTTTTGGGTCCAGTAGCACTGTCAGGTCGTGAGCGGACACCCAGTCCTCGAGAGTGGTTCTATCGGGGTTAGTAGTAGAATAACCCCAGGTGGTGCTGTGGCAGTTGAAATTGCTGGCATAGATGCAAGGTGATGGGTGGCATGGTAGGGAGTCAGTGACAAGGGGAATTCCAGGTGGCTTGTAAATGTTGGTGATGTTGACTCCCTCGACCTCTGCGACAGCCCACTCGATGTCACTGCCAGGTTGTGAGAAGGTGATCTTGTTCCACTTGGCTGAGTCAATGACGAATGTGGCAATGCCATAACTGTCGCTGATGGTATGTGCGGCAAAGGAGTAGCCCGGAATGGTGAGCACGTCTTGTCTTGTGGCATGCGTTACTTGTAGTAAGATGGTGGTTGCTTTGTTCTCCATGGCCAGGTGGGAGATAATCTCGTGCTTGTCCTTGGAAATTCCCTCAATGTTCAGTTGAAGTAGAACAAGCTCCCACCCTATGACGGTCGGGACAGCCTGCCCTGAAAAGGAGGCATGTTCAGGCAGGGGGTCGACTAGATGAAGTAGTGACTGTGACTTTTGAAACCATTGGCCTGCAGATGCAGATGTTAAGCTATTGCAAAGCAGCTGCAGTTTCCAGAGGGCACAACGAGGACACTGGTTTCTTGCTTCCCAAGGGAGGTCATGGGAGGTCATGCTTTGTTGTAGGAAATGTCGTATGGGAGGTCATGTATTGGTGGAGTGTATGTCTTCAGGATGGCATATCTTACAATATGTAACGTTTTACTGAAAGACATGTCTTACTAGAGGTCATGATTACTTGAGGGTAGGTATTATAGGAGGGCATGTATTACTGTAGGAGACGTCTTACTTGGGTATGGTGGTCATGTCATTCATGAGAATATGTGTTATGGGAGGACATGTGCAGTAGGTGGGCATGTTTTGCAGGTCTGTGTAGAAGTAACCATTTAAGTTGGTGTGAGTCTAGGCATCTGGTTTTTTTTTTCTTTCTACAGTTGTTTTCGTGGGAATGCCAATGCATCACTTTTGATTTGGAATGGATTGGTGAAGGTTCAATTGAATTGGTAGCATTTTAGATTTTAGGATGAAGTGTTGATGGCTCAAATGAATGGAAATTAATTATGTGGTACTGGAGGTCATGTTTACTTGTGGGTAGGTATTATAGGAGGGCATGTTTTGCTGTTGGAGATGTCTTACTGGGTATGGTTGCCATATCTTTCATGAGAATATGTGTTATGGGAGGACATGTGTAGTAGTAGGTGGTCATGTCTTTCAGGTCTGTGCAGAAGCAACCATTGAAGCTGCTGTGAGTTTAGTCATATGGGTTTTTTTGGGGAGTTGGATGGAAAAGGGGTTTGTGTGTGCACAGATTTCTGTACCTTCAGCTGCTCTCCAAAAGCAGTTGCTTGTCTGCAAGATTTCTGTACCTTCAGCAGCTGTCCAGAAGCGGTAGTCCCATGCAGTGGTAGGATTTCATGGAACACTTCCTCAGGGTTCAATTTTTTCTCTGGAATAGCTGATAGGTTTTTTTTCCTTGTTAACTTGGCAGGCCATGTTCAAATTATTAGTGCCTCCTTGATGTGGTAGGCTGTCAAAGGCTCTGCATTCCTTTTGATGTAAATAATAAGGTGGATTACTTTAGAGTCCTTTGTTTTTTTCTTTAAATTGATGATAGTTTTTTTTCCCTTATCAACTTGGCTGGCCATGTTGAAATGCATTAATGACTCTTTGATGTGGTATCATGTGTAAGCCTGTGCATTCCCTTTGATGGAAATAAAATGGTAGAGGAGGAAGAGCCTTTTTTGGGCTTCTTTCAGTCACTACACTTGAAAAATGGGGTTTAGATGAATGGAACATAGCCATGGTTACTTTTTCTTACTTGAATATCATATCTGCCAATTTTCAACAAGATCCTTACAGTCATTTTGAAGATTACTGCAGACATAGAAATAAACATATAAACACCAATTGCTCTATTATTATAAGATGTTAATTCGTTAATATTCATCATAGTTAGCTGTCTGAATAGAATATTAATGCTGTTATTGGTTTGCCTTAGTTAAACATTGTAATGCTATTTGTTTGTTTGATTAGTGTCTTCCTTCTAGATTATTCACTTGTCATCTGATTTTTATATAAATACACTTAGTGATTTCTTGTGAGTTTCTTTCATATTCTGTATGAGAAAAATTGAACTTCTACCTAAACTCTCAAAGTTGAGCTTTTCTACATAGTCATAGTAGGCTGGATTATAGCCATATTGAGCAGAATGGGAGCTAGAGTGGCAATACCACTTCTAGAATGTAGCTCAGTTATTGACTGGAGTCAGCCAGAAGACCAGATACCAAGAAGAGCTACAAACCTGTAAGAAGAAGAAAACTGAGAGCTGAACAGATATGGCAGATGACCTCCATCTGTAACAAGACAAAGCATACCCTAACCTGAAAAAAAAACACAAGGGAGAAACTTCCCTCATCTCCTACCTAGGACTCCTAGACATCCCTCAAGTGGCGTTTGGAGTGAATATCATATGCTGGAAATGTGGTAAAAGGGGACATATTGCTAGGTGGTGAATACACCTAGTAAGAAGCTTGAGGAACTAGTTGCCCACTGCATGCAGAGTTGAGTGCAGGAGAGTAGAGAAAATGCGATTTAAGAAATCTATAGAACTGACTATATCAGTAATTACTCCAACAGGTGGTTTTCGTTTGTAGGGGTTAATATATGGACAGGCTATTTCTTTTTTGATTGACTCTAGAGCAGCAGTTACCTTAATATGGAAGGATACCTTGGAACAAGTAATGCAGGGTCTGATAGTTGACTTGGAGCCCTATGGAGAACAGCAGCTGGTGACTGTTGATAGTATGCTGCTGCACATATAAGTATGATCTCTTGCTGAATGGCAACAAGTATGAAGCTGGCTTTGTTGTGGTAAGTCAATTAACTACTGAGGCCATTCTTGAGTTAAATTTTATGATGAAGTATAAGGTTACCATTGATATGGGAAAAGCTGAGTTAAACATAGGCAGGGAAGACCCAATAACTATTCACCAGCCAAGTAAGTCTCCACATGTTTTAGGTAGTGTTTGCCTCATAAACAGCTTGAAAATACCCTCATTTTTTGAGATTGTTGTCATGGCTTATACCAATGAATTAACCCAAGGAGGGACATAAGTACTACAGGAGAAGCCAGGGAAAGGTTTGTGTGTTCAGTTATCCATGCATTAGTTGATCCTCAAAATGGTAAAGTTCCTACATGATTACTGAATCCCTAAACTGAAGTAGTTTTGATCACAAATCATATACAGATCGGTACAATAGAATTGGTGAATGTTAATCTTGGGGTTGTAGTTAATAATTTTGCTGCTCCAGTCCAATCTGATCATAAACTGGATGAGTGTTTGTGGCATAATATGGAAGAGAGTGGGGCTGAGCTCAGTGAGGAGCCAAAAAAGGGTACTTTGTTTTATTTAAACAATACAGTGATGTATTTACTCAGTCCAGTTCTGATTTTGTGAGAATTAGCAACCTTGAGCATCAAATACACACTGGTAACAGCACTTCAGTTAAGCAAGCTATTTGTAGGCTCTCTCCCCATCAGAGGCAGGAGGTGCAGAAGCTTTTGCATATTATGCTCAATGAAGGAGTAGACCAACCCTCTAAAAGCCCTTGGGCTTCACTAATTATGCTTGTTCTGAAGAAAGACAATAGTTTCCCTTTTTGCATAGATTATTATAAGTTGTTGAGGTTACTCATAAAGATGCCTACCCATTGAACCTCTTGGGTCTGGCTTGCGCAGGGAGACTACCTGGAAGGATGGCTACAATTGCCAAGGATAAAAATGACTACAAATTGAAATGTACTAAAGAAAAAGCCTACACTCGTGTTCGAGACATTATGGGATATCTGCTGGACAGACAAAAGGAATCATATATTAAACAAATTCATAGGAAATCCTTCAAGAAAAATCACCTCGTTTGACTACACTCTAAAATTACCACCTTCAGAACTCTCCCTCATCAAGGCATAGAGTGGTTGTGCACTTTGACTGGCTTAAGCCATGTCCAGAAGGAATTTGGTTGCCAAATGTCTCTAAACAAAAGAAAGAATTACCACAGAGTCCAACTCAGCAGGCAACAATCTCACAGAGATATATGATTATAATCAAATGCTGAATCCTCAGCGTCACTATCCCTATCGTAATCGGGGGCACCCTGAATGATTAGGAATATTTGTACTCCATGGAACTTAAATCTGGGACAGATTTCTTGTTAGTGGGTGTCTATGTGACAGTGCATTTAATTAAATTAGTAAATGCAAATGTTAATTGGAAAATTTTAATGTATGTTTGATGTTGCTGCTGGTTTTCCTGAATAGAACATCAATATATAAACATTGATATGTTAATATTTATTGTAGTTAGTTGCCTGAGTAGAAAATTAATGCTGTTATTGGTTTGCAGTAATCAAATATTGTAATGTTATTTTTTTGGGTTTGAATAGTGTCATCTTTCTAGATTATTCACTTGTGATCTGATTTTGTATATAAATAGCCTTAATGATTTCTTGTAAACCTTTGCACATTCTAAAACAGATGAAGTGCACTTCTACACCAAAACTCTCAAGGTTGAGCTTTTCCACCGAATTAATGCTGCTTGCCACCCCCCCCTCTCCTTCCTCATTTCTTGTCCTGGAGCCATAGCTTGAGCTGTGTGTAGGGCTGTGTCTATAGAGATTAATGGTTGAGTAATTGCTCATTCTGTCTTAGTATTAGCTAACACCACTGATGACTGGTTATCATCTTATGTCCTTTTCAGATTCTATTTGATGGTATTCCTTCGGACAGGATATCAGTATCCACGACCTTGGATGGAGCAGTATTTCCATTACTGGGCATGTACATAATGGCAGCTGAAGAACAGGTGGGCATGAGTGTATGGGAGAGGGGTTGTGGTGGTAGGGGATGTAAGTGTATGTGTGTGTGAGATAGGGGGTGAAATGTGTGTGGGCATGTGTGTCTGTGTGTAATTCTGCACATGCACTTAGAGATAATGCATAAGAAAACCTTGATGGCTATTTCAGCATGTTTGTATGTTCCACTCCAAAGCATGTCCATCGTCTATTTCTTGTGGCACTCTATGAATCTGTGCTTGATACATAATTGATTGTTATTGTGAAGTGCACATTTTTAATGTTTCGAGGCATTTGAATCAAATACTCACCTAAATATTGTGAGTATGTTTCAAAATCATATCATAGAATACTTTAAACTCCATCCTTGCTCTCTCTCTGCTGATCAGGTGAGTGCCATGGACTTGGAGGAAGTGGAGCTACAGGGATACAGTAATATTATTTAGGATAAAAAAAAACAACTTATTCTCATATATTGCAATGTTTTGCTTTAGTTTTATTCATATCACAATCAAATTGATGATATCTGTTAATATTATAATGAACAAATTTTTTTTTGTTTCTGTCCGCTAATTCATCCCAAAGTTCTCAATCAATCTTAAGGAAGTTTACTTTGCTGACTGTGAGTATCCTGGGAGTGTCACTAGGGGGATAATATCTGGACCACACCCATTTTTGGAAATTCTGTGGTTATTATAAGGGTTGCAAATTATTACACTTCCTGCAGGGAAAAAAACCCCCACAAAATGATCATCACTTCGCATCAACTATTTCTCTCTTTTTATTAGTTTAAATACATTTTTTTAAACCTCCTTTAAGAGAAAAGCAAGTATATGAGCAAACAAACAGACTAAAAAAGGTAGAAAACTCATGTAAATAACACAGAAGGAGTTTAGAAGCAAGAAGCATTTTGGAGGCTAAAGTGAAGGAGGCAAAAAGATAAGAGTTAAGGAGAGCAGAGAGATACATGAAGGATAGAAAAGAAAAGTGTTGAGATTATTAGATGATTGGTAAGTTTTACTTCAGGAGTGATTTTTTTCAGTTTAGTTTTTAATATGTATTGTTATCATAATTTTTACTAGCATGCAATTGCAGCTTTCGGCCGCATTGCTTGCTAGACCCACCTTTGGTGGGCTGTGGTCTCAAAATAGGAGGGCATATATTGCTGGTTGGAGATGTCTTACTGGGGTACATATTTTACAGGAGGGCATATCTTACTGGATGATTTGTGATTTGTTGTATAGAGGGACACATCTTATATGAGGACAGGTTTAACTGGAAGGTATGTACAATAGGAAGTCATGTATTACATGAGGTCATGTCTTACAGGTGGACTTATCTTGCAATAATTATTATCTTGCAGTACTACTATATGTAATATGTGTGGGTACATATTGTTTGAACACATGAGGCTAAGTTAGATATGTCTTGCTGGAAGGCATATCCAAGAAAAGGACAAGTTTTATAAGATTGCATGATATGCAGGTGGGCATGTATTACTGGAAAACATGTGTTAGTGGTGGTCATCATGTATTTCATGAGAATATGTGTTATGGAAGGACATGTGTAGTAGGTGGGCATGTCTTGCAGGTGGGCATGTCTTGCAGGTCTTTGGGCATCTAGTTGATTATTTTTTTCTTCCTACAGTAAGTTTTGTTTGCTCTGAGACATGCTTTCAAAGAATTTATTGTTTGAATATTCTTCTTGTGTATGTAGGCTCATTCATGTGGTCTTCTTTGTTGACTTAAAAAATTTTTTTTAATACTATATCAGTGGCTTTTTTTTCAATAAGCTTTTTTTTTTCAATGAGCTCTTTTGGCATACTAATTTTATTTTCTTGCAAAACTAATCTCCTGTGAAATTCTTGGTAGTAATTATTTTGGTTGTACAGAAAATTAATTTAGTTTCACAAGAATAGTAGTGAGTGGAGGTTTAAGGGGGGGAGGGGGGAAGGTGGTAGGTAAGTGGGAGCACAGAATTCTATATCTCCAGCAGCTGTCCAGAAGCAGTAGTCCCTTGCAGTGGTAGGATTTCATGGAACACTTCTTCATAATTCCTCTTTGTTTAGCTTTAAATTGCTGATAGGTTTTTTTTCTTGTTAACTTGGCGGGCCATGTTGAGATGCATTATGGTGTCTGATGTGGTAGCTGTGTGAAAGGCTGTGCATTCCTTTTGATGTAAATAAAATGGGATGAGGAAGAGCCTATTTTGGGCACCTTTCAGTCTCTACAATTGAAGGTTACTTTTGCTTATCTGAATATCACATTTGCAAATTTTTAACTGGAAACTTACAGCCATTTTGCAGATCATCATATACACATAAATAAATATTTAAACACCACTAGCTCTATTAGTATAAGATATATCCATAACCTTGAAGAGTCTGACTACAGCTCCTTGATTTCACTATCATTCCATACGATCAATTACATGGATATTATGAAGTTGAAACTATTTAAAAACCAGCAATTTCTTGAAGCAAGCACTCAGTGTAAGTGCACACACCCTCATATTCTTCCATTCTCTTGGTGAAATATATCCCTGTGTGTTGGACTGTGTAGAGTAGTCCTTGAAATCCTACACTCTTTGATGGTGCATTTGTGCGTTATGGAGCACATCAGGAGAAGCTGCATAGAACAATCCAGCATGACATTTAGTTGGAGTCAATGGTGAGGAAGACCTACAATCCAGAGTTCATATGAAGGGTATTGGTGATATCTTTGCCTTCTTCCCATAAGAATTTATGCATTTATAGGGCAGATCATATGACTTTAGTGGATGAGGCATGACATGTTTATAGTCCAGTCATTTTAATGTTTTACCTTAAACAAATTGCAATACAAACACTTTCAACTGTCTCTAGTACAGAAAAATGTGCTTTATAACATACTAAAAGTTCTAAAGAATCCCTTGGATGGAAAGTATAGAAAATTATATTTTTTACTATGGTGCATAATTGGGCATTATAATTAAAGTCTTCCAGACTTATATGGACATGGTGGATACCATGTGCAAATTTATCCAGGAGGAGCATCCAGGCAACTGGGAATTGCATCTTCAAGCTGTTTCTGAAATGCTTCCTTACTTTGCAGATTCTGGGCATAACAACTGCACGAAATCAACACATGTATTTACAGCAAATGTATCATCTCCAAGATGAGCATCCAGAAGTGACCAACATTTTCAAGCAAGTTTGCATGCAGTGACAAGGAGTGATCACCATTGGGCTGGTCTTTCTTCAGACCTTATCATTGAGCAGGTGTTGATGAAGAGCATGAAGACTAGTGGTGGTCTCACAAGAGTACGAGGCATGACAGGATAATAACAACTTATGTGGTTGCTGTCTATGCCAGCCTGTACTGAAGTCAATAGATCCATGCTTGAGTTGAATGGAGTGTCCTACAGTACAGGTGAGCAGAACAAGGACATGATAAAGGCTAAGCAAGAGCATGATTAGAAGGATACTCAGACACTTTTGAATTACTTACATGAGAGGAACACCTTTACTTTTGATGTCAATCTACAAAGCATCTCCAATAGAGTACATGCCAGCACCACAGTTAATGTTGTTGCGGCAAAAGATGTAAGTGATGCCATTCTAGCTAGCATGGAGGGGGTATCAGCTGCAGAATACACTTTTACGAGGAAAAACCAGGCAGTCATGCTAGACACAAAGTCTGAAGTGAAAATCAAAGGTGTTGCAGTTCATATAGACCCTCAACTCCTTTCCAGCAACTAACAATTGCCTCAAAGACAAATGAAAATCTATAGATTATCTTCAAGTATGAGCCCTGCAGTTACCCACCAGCCCTGTTTGATTCATCATTACTTCTTCAAGAGCCACAGAAACTTGTGCTAGCCAATGCCATTTGGGGTCTTGCAACACCCGATTTTCCAAGAATTACTGTTGAGGTTCATTATGTGCTAGATGGTGGTGCCCTCCTTCAATGCATTCAATGGACTCGAGGAGCCACTTATCATGATTACGCACAGTGTACACAGACTATGTGGCAAGGAAGTATTGGGAGGCGATTATCATCTTTGATGGCCTTAATCAGATAACTTAGTGTCTCTATTACTACCAATATAAGGGCTAATATTAGGGGGAACCCCCTAGGCACTAAGAGACTGACAAACTCAATTTTAAAGGTCAAAACCCCTACAAAAGTGACCGCCATCATTATCGAGAAGGAGAAACCTAAGGTCACGACAAAATGTGCCGTTGGAGGAAAGACGTAAGGCAATAGCCCTAAAATATTTAATAGCAAAAGAAAGAGAAAAAGGCATAAAACAAAAGGAAAAGATTTAAAACCTGCTTTTCTTAAACTCTCATAAAAAAATGGAGCGCACATTCCTGTTAATCAACTCCATTGTTACCTGTCATTGATGGGGTATTAATTTACCTCCTTTAAATAACCACCCAACTACGCTAATTACGTAGATTACCATCATTGAAGAATTAGTAAAAAGACCGACTAAATTAGGTGCAATTAACTCTATCACACAGAATTGATCCCAAAAAGTATTAAACATATCGGGGGCAAGGGAGGGAAACCCAGAATTATTAAGATCAAAACTTAATGCCCTTGCCATTTGGTCAACCCCCGCCTGTACATAACGAGACTCGAACTCGTAATTAAGGATTAGAAATCCCTTATTTTACCTGCTAAATTATATATACCTTAATCTAAGAACACTTTCCAATACTCTCACTCTGTTACGACTTTCTCGACCTCATAAATTGTTCATGATAGAAAGCCCAAGAAGACGCCTTTACTTTTCTTCCCTATCATAAAGTTTTCCTCTTATCTTATAAATTTCTCCTTAAAAAACTGTTTACTTAGTTAAGGTAACGGGCGATTTGTACGAACACTGAAGAATTATTCACCAGAACGCCCTACTTTCCAATTACTCTAAAAATACTTCTTAATACTCTATTTTTCAAAGACTATTATGATTTTAAAATTTACCACCCACATTTTTTATTTATACATAAATATAGTGCATGTATAGCCCAAAACATTAGGAACATAATGACCTGACATTATCCCTTATTATTAACTGAATAATCAAACCCTAGGGCTGAGCCTCCTCAATTTCTTACAAAACACAAACTTACGACGGCCATGCAATACTGGCCCTATGAAGATACTTAAATAACCCTATACATATAATTCCAGTTTTAGTAAAATTATTCGCGGATCATCGAATTAAACCACACGCTTCTCTAATGCCATCAATGCACTGCCAAATTGTTTAAATTTTTTAATCTTGTGATCATAGTCTCCAGGCCAAATCAAATTAATTTATCATATATTCTTACAAAATATCTTAATCATAGTTGACAGCAAGGACTACCAGGACTATCCCCTGTTTGCTGTCCCAGCTTTCGTATATCAGCTTTAAGGTTTTAACCAGTAATTTAACTCCATCCTTGATATTCCCACTTATATCCCAACTTTAAATTCTTTCATAAATAATTCCATTTACCCCTTTAAAACCTAACACTTACCTACCCTTTACTCCTTTTATAGCAAAACTAAAGCCTTGCATTTAACCTTGTCTGCTGGCACGTAAATTAGACAGCTTTATTGGCGACATCTCTGTGTCATAAATTCATACATTGCACAATATTCTTAACTGCTGCCTCTAAACAAGACTCCCCCTTGTTTCAGTGGAAGCGTGGTCTCTCAACTATGCATCTTTGCTTAGATCCCCCTCTAAAAGCCTAATACGATTCCTAACCATCAATTCACCCTGCAATTACCATTCCTTCTAGCTTAATTAGCTAGCTATAAGAAATTACTCACTTATACCGGTTACCCCTAACATGTCTTATAAGGGCCACTCGCTTTCTATCCTCCCCAAAATCAAAGGACTATTTCAAAATAATAAGATTCAAACTTATATCTCCTGACCCCAATTCAGGTAATTTACTGTTAGTATATATTTTGATAAGAAAGAATACTGTTTTAGACTACTATCTCGTGAAATAAGAGGGCCATCCCCATTAAGAAAAAAATAAACCTGACTCCGATTCAATTCACGATCACCCCCTACCGTATCCCCCTTATAAGGCATGGGAAAGAGCCAAAACAAACTATTTGGAGAGCCAGAAAACCCACCACCCATTTTACGATTACCCGATAAAACCCATTTGAAGATTATGATAATCTTTTACCTTGACTTGGAAGCCCGAAATGCCAGAAGAAAATATTCCTAAGCTTTAACCACCCCTTATGGCTAAGAGATCAACAAATTAACTTAAATCTATTAAATATTTTCCCCAATAAAGACAGGTAAACTCACAATTCCAGGTAACACCTACCCCATATACAAGAAAGAAAATACTTATCTAATACCTGCAGCTGCATCTGACCCATTAATTTTATAAGGGGCCATTAATTAGGAGAGCCGATGGAAACTAAGATGACACCCCTTATTACACCCCTTTTCATAAAGGATGTGGAAGCCCATGACTTGTCTCTACCCCGGAAAGGAGGGCCATACGTCTTGGACGAGACCATCGAGGGGAGAAAGAAGGAGAGAAAATCAAGGTCACTGACATCCCTCACCTCCACCCAGATAAATCACCCGTAAAGACCCTAGATGCACTTAGATAGGGATAACTAAAATAGCCCCTACTTTATAAATAGAAGATAAAATACGTCCTTATAAGGGACCCTCACATCCATCAGAGAAGGGAAAACACCAGAACCGATAGTAAGAAACAACCACCCTTATTTTAGACTAATACATTGCCATCGAAATATTCTTCTAATCCAAGAAAGAAATACTCTTTTATAGGGGGACCTATGCACTACCCGTTGTCACATCCTTAACCTCTTGTTAATTGACTGAGACGCCTCATAATGATTATGAAATTTAAAGACGAGTAGAAAGAAGGTAAAACCCACCTTAAACCTAATCAACTACTTATCTAGGTAGCCAAAACACCAGAAACATTATAATAATTTGACTAAGAAAACACTAAACCTTACTATCTCCCCCAGGAACTCCCCCCTTATCAATTTAGTTGACCCCGAATGGCCTTATTTGATTTTTCGTCCTTGCCATTATCATTATCGCATACATACCCCATCCCTCCATTATGGCTACTGAAAGTCAGAAGTAGAAAGGCCAATTAGACGATACCGATTAGATTATCAGTGTCCTAAATTAAACCTAATAAAATCCTTATCCTCTCATAATTATGAGGTGAATAACCCAGGAAAAATACCTGTTCTCAAGAAGGTCCCCTCATATCTATATGACACTGATGGCTCCCTCATATCTGCCTGAATAAGAATCTAATTAATTACTTCATCTTCTTGCTCATCCTTATGGCCCCTTAAAAACTTAGGACTTACGAGGCTTTTAATTCTTTTGGAAAACCTCCCGAGCCGCCCATATTCTAGACCTGTTAGACTTCATAAGGGCCTAATCTGACTCAAAATCCTTAAATTTTATACCAATACCCTCTAAATTAGCACATTGACCTTCTTTGGTTATAGATATATCTGCACAATTAACCAACTCGTCACCCTTAACTAACCCTACAGATTCACCCAATGCATTATTTTAAGAACAGTATTATTCAATTCCTGAATAGGGTCCGATACAGTATCCGGCACGCCTACAGTAGGAATCTTAGATATCTCAATATAATCACTCTTACTAAACCAATTAATATTCTTCTCAAGTTCACCAACCAACCCGGATATTCATTTTGTACACCGTGTAAGTCGCCAAAACTATTCATACCCTCCAATAAAAAACATATATCTGTCAGATATTCCACTCACATATAGGGGAGAAGGGAGTCGAACCCTACCTTAATTAACTACCCCAGCCCCTCAAAATAGATGAACTTATTGGTCTCTTCTTGGGCTAATTAAAAGACACCAAAATTTGACGTAATCGAAGCAGGAAAGGCCCCGAAACATATGGGAAGATACTCGGGGGCCCCCTGATAATCCCCCTTTAATGGGAGAAGAAAGAAAAGACAGACCCGGATAATCCCCCCTTATAAAATCACTGCCGTACCCGATAGGGAAATCAGACGGTTCTGGCTCAGGGCCAATCGCCCCATAAACCACCATGAATCTCAACCATATTCTTATAATCCACCCTTATTATCCTCTAAGTTAACTGATCAGGGGATGAAGTACAGGCAGGAATTGAACCTGCAACTAGCAGCCCTGCAAACTGCATCAACTACCTCATTTGACCCGTACCATATTCTTCTAATTAAAGTGAAACCAAAGGGAAAGAAAAGGGAAAGAAAACAGAATCATCAGCAACATCAACCCAGTCACCCCTTATTTTACCAGATCATCCATTTAATAAGAGTCTACGTTCTAACTATTTGAGGCCAGGTAAAACCAGAAGAAATAAGGAGATGGAATCCTTAAAAGGAGAATCAAATAAATCCCCTTAGAAGATAAGATTGGTCTCAATAAGGATGGATAATATGGCCCATTTGGCGATGGAAAAGAATCGAATAATTCCCCAAAACCCAGGGATTCAACCAATTATCTTATACTGAGTGGGAAGAAAAAAAGCCACCCCAATATAAGCTATAATACTTGCCTCCTATGACAACTAATAGCCAAATAACCTCATCTAAGCCTGAATCTCTGCCTCACGGAGACAGATAATGGATAAATAACTGATAAAATGGATTTGCGGCTGGCACCCGACTCCCCCTCAGAATAACCACTTCTGGCAAATAAATAACATTTGTGTATTCTTGTATTTTAACCCATCCTCATCAATTATAAGGAATGTCACCCCTTATGAAATACCCCCTAAGAAATACCATCATGGAAGAAGAAGGCCGGATTTGAACCGACATTTTCTGTTTTCAAGACAGACGCATTACCTCTGTGCCACCTCTTCTCAAGAAACATTTGCATAAGTAACCACGATGAGGTTTTAATAACTCATTTGAAGAGAGAGGCCACCGATTCTGACTTACAGACACCCAAGGGATACCCTACCGGATAGAAGTCCCTGCCAATAAGCCGCCCCAGAAAAGGAGAAAAGGAGATAAGAAAAGAAACTGATTTACTTGGCTATTTCAAAATCATAATCGTATGCCTTAATTAAACCACCCCATTTGGCTATCCTATCTTAAAAAGTGAGACCTACCTCATTCACAGAAAGAGAACTGGGAACCCAGATAAATCCACCCATAACCCTTCTTGTCGAAGAGAAATAATCCAATCGATGGCAATTCCACCCTATCAGTTATAGATATGGACACCAGTTTTGTAACGACCAAGAAAGAATAGTGGAAAAGGGAGATAATTTGACCGAGAAAGGAAGCCAGAAAAGGGGTCGAACCTTTAACATCTATTTCGAAGATAGGTGCTTTACCCTTAAGCTACGTGCCTATACCCGACCCTTATAAGATTCGAGACTGATCTCTGTTAAATCTTAATAACCAGCCCTTATAATGATCCCTGTTAATTGGATAATCAGAGATGGTCATCATCCTCGAATAAGATGTCCCCTTCCCTGCCAATTTGGGAGATCAAGACACCGGATCCAATCAATTGGGGGATGTGTTAACAGAAATACCATCCACATTATCTTTTATCTTGCCTTATTTTGTCAATTAGGCAAAGGGGATCCTTCCATAAATGAATTAAATAAGTTTGTAGATAAATAAGACACTCCTTCTCATCCATTTTATAAATAGGGATTCTTCTATTTTCATAACCAATAATTCGACATACCGTACTCCCCTAATTTAATAAGAGTAATTAACTTCCAATAATCAGACCCACTTATCGACTATCCCCAAATACATTGCCCCAAAAGACCTATTTTATTACTCTATTTAAATATTATTCTAAGTCAAAACCCATATTATTCTCTTAGTCATAAGACATGGAACCCTGCCATTTTGATAAACATGACCTAATTATTCCCATCACTTAAAGGAATCTTCTACAATAACATCTTATTCCACTTATGGCCATACCACATAGAGGGTCCGCCCCCTCGTCGATTAGACACCTCATTTCCTTATCACATCAAGGGAGGCACCTTCTCCGTATATAACTAATTCTTTTAATATAAAAAGGGCCCACCCAAAATCACATAGGGCAAAGCCGTAAGATCGAAGTTAAATAACCAATCAGAAAGACACACCTTTCCAACCTAATCAAGGGTTAATTCCCTATCTTTTCGACTTCGATATCTTCCCTCTATCTACCCAAAGGAATCACTACTTCTTTAACACCAAACACCATAGAAAGGTATCATTCAAGTTTCTCATCAATTGAAGAATCAAGGCCTTATTCATCTATGGACTGGGATAATGATATTGGATAACCCTTCAATTCCCCGAGATAAAAGCGTAATAGATTCATTGGCTACCCCAAACCCAGGAACCATAATCAAAGGTAGTCCAATTTGGGGGAAAGGAGGAGATGGAACGAATTCCCCCTTATTAAAGATTCATCGACCTTAAAACCGAGGAGAAAAACAACCATAAGGCTATGAGAATCGAACTCATATTTTAGTCATGTAAGGACCCTATTTTTACCATTAAATAAAACCTTATGGTTATCCTCGTACGAATTGAGGATCCTGAATAATCAGCCTCCATTATTAACGACTCAAAAGCTGAAGGTGGAATCGGCCCCAAATAAAATTATAAGGCAGAGATGAAGGCCTTCATTGGTATGTACCTGTAAGTTTTCCTTTATTTATCCAATTACGACATTAAAGGAATCACCAAAATTATCCTTGGGCATGGCCCCTCCTTCTAATAAAGAATCCCAGAAATGATCGAATAGAATTGTGGAGGTGGCATCCCCCTAATCAACTTATGGACACTTATCTACTTAAGACATGGGAAATAGAGGCCACTAAGATAAATTTGGTAAATAAGGATTAGAAGAATATTGGCCCAATCTTAACCTTACATAAATAAAATAAGACATTGGATAATCTTAAAAGAAGTCGAATCAAGGTCAAAGAACCGATAAATCATCCGATGGAAATTATGCCCCCTTAATCAAAGGAAGGGTCTCTTCACTTTCCAGCCCATTTGGCGATTATCTCCATCCACTAATCATAATGAAGAGGCCCAAACCAATAATTATCCATCCCATCCTTACCATATTCCCGTATGACAGACCCACCAAAAACCCTAGATTGGATCGACAAGAAACTAATTATCTCTTTCATACTTATCTCTATTTTATGGGAACCATACAGACTTCTTGGGTAAATCACCAATCCCTGGAAATGAATATCTCTGCCTGAATCTATGAAATCCTTATCTAAAAGGAGGCCTTATAAGGGAAAGAGCCAAGGAATCCATAACCCCACCTGCTTGCCTCACCAAAAACTAATACCCCAATCCATCTAAGTGAAGACCTCAGAAATTATCACCCAAAACCAGAAGACTTAGATAGCCCCGACTCCAGAATCATTTCCATTTCCCCACCCTCACATAAATAATCAAATACACCTTCGAGTCAGAAGAAAGAGAGGGAAAACCCAATTGATAAGGTAAAATAAGAGAAGACCTCATCCTTAACTTATTGGAAAAGGTACTCTCCTTCTTGAAATAGAAGGGCCCCCTTTACCACCTCTATCACCAAAAAAGGAAAGACCCCGATGAAAACGATTAAGATTACCAAGGGCAATAAACTGGTTAACTCCCTATGATTTAAGTCCCTTGAAAAATAAATGGATTTCGAAAACACACCAAACCCGATTCGATTATACACATAAATAGAAGAAACAGCAGATATAACTATCCCGTAGAAGCAACTAAAACCGTGATAATACTCAACTCAAAAGCCGCCAATAAAGATATTCACTTCCCGATAAAACTCCCACTTAAAGGTATAGAAGCGTTCGCCAAAACCAAAAGGAAAAAGAAGATCCCAAACAATGGCATAGTTATAACCATCCCATGATAATATTTTATTAAATGAGTACAGTATCAGTCATATAAAAAAGTAATTGCCAGAATAAAGCTGAACTCACTAAACCATGAGCAAACATTAAAAAAAATAGCAGCTACTAAACCCTGAATTGTATGACTAAAAATACCTAAATTGACTAATCTCATATGAGCTACTGAAGAATAAGCAATTGTACGCTTTAAATTTTCCTGTCTACAAGTAGTCAAACCTCCATAAATAATAGCCAATAAACTCAAAGTAATAATTAATAGACAAAAGTATTCGGAGGCATCGGGAAATAAAGGCCACAAAACCCGAATAAAACCATATCCCCTAATTTTAATAAAACACCAGCTAAAATAACAGACCCTGCCACCGGTGACTCCACATACGCCTGGGGTAATCAAAGATGAAAAGGGATTTGGGGGATTTTAATCGTGAAACTGAAAAAAAAAACCAGAGAAAAAACTCAATATTGGAAGACTTTTTCTATTTTGAAACAACCTAATATTTGATAATCCGTACTACCTGCCTTATCATAAAGCATAAATATACCTAACAACATCAAAACTGAACCCAGAAATGTATAGATCCAAAAATAATAAGAACCCCGCACTTCCTCCTCCCTTGAACCTCAAAGACCGGTTATTAAAAACATAGGAATTAAAATCCCTTCAAATAAGGGATAAAAACAAACGAAATCTAAAACTGTAAAAACACCGATTAATAACTCTACTAGAAAAAACAAACATAAGAAAAACTCCTTTATCAAAAACTTAATCGACTGAAAACTGATTAAAACACAAGGTAATAATAAGGCTGTTAATATGATTAACCAAATCGATATCCCATCCACCCTGAAAACTACCCAACCAAACCCCGGCTCTACACTATAGATTCATTCAAATTGGATTCCCACTTTAAATTGTACCTCCCTATCAAAATAAGATCATAAAATAAGAGGACCGGTTAATGAAAAGATAGACCACTCTAAACCTACTTGACACAAACGCCTTATTCCATCTCGAGGAATTATTAAAATAGCCAACATCCCTATTAAACGTAATATTAATATTGATTGGAACATAAATACCATAAATCAAGTTAAAGAATTAATGAATAAGACTGTGAACTACCACCTTCAATTCCTTTCTTCTTTAAGTCCTTCATTCAAAATGGGGATTGAACCCATAGCCCAACATTTTCATTGTTTCGCTCTACCAATTGAGCTATTTGAATCAAACCATAACCACATCTTTGCACTTTAAGTCTGTAATTGAACTTAGGACAGAAAGGAAAACCCCACCATAAGAAAGAAGACTGTTTCTGCCAATATAAGGCCTTGGGAATAGACAACCATTCTGGCTCCTAATTCAAATACCATCCATAGGGAAATTGGGTGTCTTCTTCTTAAAATAGATGGACTCACCAATAATTAGACCGAGTTGTAATCGAACCAACTTCTCTATTGTTATGAGCAATATGCTTTACCTTTAAGCTACCAGTCTTCACATAATTTAGGCCCCTATCTACGTCTATATATATAAGCCAAATTTTCTTATAAAAGACAGAAAAAAGTTAAAGAACAGCCGGTTTATAATTGCGCTCAATTCTTTAATCTGTACTGTGGCAGTATCTGGCACAATGATAACCGCAGTAGTAGCTAATCACTAATAATCATAATAATTTAACCCATAAATAGCCTTAATCAGCTCTATATTTAAACCTAATACCACTTCTTGAGAGCCATATAGGTCCCCCGCCTCATTTAAGGCAATTAAAGTAATTTCTGTACCTTTCATTAATGCAGCCCACATGGCACTATCGTTTCCTAAGCTATCAATGCATTAGGTCACTAATCCGGTCATCTATTCGACCCCCCCACCCTATAAAAGACAGAAAAGTCAAGCCCGATTTTGAATTAGAAAATGAGAACGACTCCAATTCCCGGCCCAAGAAGAAAAGGTAAACCTGTACATATCCGACTACTTTAACACCAAAATGAGACTGATCTATCCCATAAGGCATACAGATAAGAGAGGATATATAAGAATAACCCAGTCCGATCATCTGACTAACACCCTTATCTAGATAGGGGCTGTATCAATAAATTAGTAGGTTAATTTTAGGAATCTTATGCCAGAAAATCAATTGAAATCTGAGGTATCTGGCCTCCTGATGGAGTTAATCCACTAGAACCTTTTTCTCTTCCTTTATTAAATATGGGTCTTTTATTAAGTTCTGGTGCCACTGTTACTTGGGCACATCATGGAATAATAAGCAGTAAAATTCAAGTAGCGAGAAAAAGCTTGGCTTTTACCGTTATTTTGGTGGTTCTCTTTTCAGGTTTCCAGGGAATTGAGTATTATTCAGCCCCATTTACCATATCAGATTCAGTATATGGTTCTACTTTTTATATCACCACTGGGGCACATGGTGTACACATTTTAAATGGAAGTACTTTTTTTTAGTTGTTTGTTGATCTAGATTAAGAAATTGGCAATTTACCAAACATCATTCTTTGGGGTTTGAGGCCCTGGCTTGATATTGGCATTTTGTTGATGTGGTGTGATTATTTTTGTTTATTTTAATGTATTGGTGAGGATGTGATTTGTTTATTTAGGAAACTGTAATTGATTAGGTTTTGTGGTTGGAAGTGAGGTATAAGTTAAATAAGGGCTTTCCACCGGATCATAAGACTTGTTTCTTAAATAGATAAGCCAAGTAGATTTCTATGATATAGGGGTTTGGTAATCCTTAGCCGATGATGGGTCAATGTCAAGTGGAATTGTAAAGGCTATGATTCTAAAAGGGATAATAATGGGTTATGTAGTCTTCTTATTTGGTAACAGAAAGGAATTAGGTTAATGGTAAACCAAGGGCCTTCAAAATCTTCAATGATGGTTCAATTCCATCATTCTTTGGTCTGGGTCGATTTATTTCTCAAAATGATTGGCTTAGTGGCCTTACTGTGATAGTGTTTATAACGGGGGTATTTTGGAAAAGAGTTGAAATGTATCTGTTGGGCTTGATCAAATCACTTCTTGTCTTTATTTCTTAGAAATTAGGCCCACAAGCTTAAAAGTAAGAGCATTTCAATATTGCACGAACCAGAATAATCATATGTAATCGTGTGATACAGGTTAAAAGGTAAGTATTTTATTTGTTTGTGGGCAGGATGGGATTCGAATCATTGCCATTATTCTGCAATGGACTTTTATCATGTAAACGAGGTAATGAGGATACATGGGTTGGATAATTCTGTGGCGATACCCACTATTCGATTTTACCAAGCCATGGAACTATGTAATCGATTTAGTTTTCAGGAGCTGGCCACTTCTTTTAAAGACAGATCCCCTGTGTAGGAAGCTGAGGTGAAAGAGGTAGTTAATATTTGTCAGCCAACTAACTACATGGGGCCTTATGTGGGGGGGGGGGGGAGGTTAATAAAATACAATGGAGTAGTTAATTTATAAGTATTAGCTCCTAAGATATCTAGATACAATAGGCAGGTATTTTGTACTTCCTGTGTCTGATTATGCTTTATCTCCTTTTCAAGTGGAAGGGCATGTGATCCATCATATAAGAGCCGATAGTCATGCTATGAGTCTAGCCCAGGCGCATCTGGCATTTTAATAGCTCTTAATTTGTCGAAAGTGGGAGGAAAATCGGTGAGTATGTAGGTTTTAAAATAGATGAATAAGGCATGGTTAAATAAGGTAGTGTTCTGCTGGCCTTCAGGTAACAATTAGCCTTCTTAGCTTTATGGTTTTCCTTGCCGATACCTTATTATTTTGACTGGCAAGTTCTCTTATTAGAGGCCCCCTATCTATGTACCAATGTGGTGGGTGTTTTCATTCGGGGTATTGGCTTTTATTCTTCTTTGCCTTCGCCAATATGAGCATCAATCCGATAGCGTATGTAAAGGTATTAATCGTTATATGTGTATTAATAAGAGGGGATAATTTTCTATCGGGGTTAGGTAAAATCTATTTTATCGGGTGGGGTATTTTCAGTCTCCTTTCGGGTGGACTAATCACTTATATTATAAGGGCTTATAAGGACATGGACGGTCTTAAATAAAGGAGTCTTATCTTCCAATGTCTGGGCGATTGCCACAATCCTTTCTTGTTTTATTAGGTGGAGGTTATTGTTATCATGGTTATGCCCGATAGTCAGTATTATATATGGGGTGCAATTGCAAGAGATTATATAATTCGGACAAGATAATTATAAGTTAGATGATCAGAATCCTTCAAAGTTTGGGTTTATGTGTTTCATTCTGGTTATCCCTTTTCTTATTGGGTTGAAATGGGGCTGTCATGGGGATTATTTCTTGTGGTTAATAATCGAGCGATGGGATATTGGATGAAGATAAGGAGATGAGGTCCTACGCCACATATGGGGTATTTTTTTTCTGGGCGATTGGATATGGAATTTATGGCCTTCTTATTTATCTTCTTAAGGCAGATGAGTTTTCTTATTTATAATAATGGAGGGGGCGTAATCGGGCAGGAGCAGAAATAGTTTCAGGGGCAAAATTCATAGGAGCCGGGGCGGCCTCCATAGGGGCTGCCGGTAGCGGCGCGGGCATAGGAACGATTTTCGGTAATTTAATAATAGGTTACGCCAGAAACCCTACTTTAAAGCAACAGCTTTTTATCTATGCTATATTGGGATTTGCCATCTCCGAAGCAATGGGTTTATTTTGTTTAATGATTTCGTTTTTAATTTTATTTGGGCTTTAATAAAGAGATAGCAGCTTAAGGGTAAAGTGTAAGATTGTTAATCTTTGGATATTAGTTCAATTCTAATTTATGTCGTATGATTAAAAGTTATAAAAAAGAGAATCAGGTAGTGGTTCTAATTAATAATTGGTTTATGGATCTTCCAGCCCCCTCGAATTTAAATTATTGATGAAATTTTGGTTCTTTATTGGCGGTTGGGTTTCTTATTCAAATGATTACCGAAATATTTTTAGCTATGCACTATTGTTCAGATATAGAGTTAGCTTTTACATCTGTGGTACATATTACTCGTGATCTGAATTATGGCTTTGTTTTAAGGGATTTTCATGCTAATAGGGGCCTCTATGTGTTTTTTATGTGTTTATTTCCATATAGGCCGGGGTCTGTATTATGGTAGTTATACAAAAGGGATAGTTTGAAATGTGGGAGTATTTTTATTTTTCTTAATGATAGTGGTGGCTTTTCTAGGTTTATGTATTGCCTTGAGGGCAAATGTCTTTTTGAGCTGCAACAGTAATAACTAATTTATTATCGGCTCTTCCCTGTGTAGGTGAAGATATTGTTAGGTGAGTTTGAGGTGGTTTTAGTGTGTCCAATGCTACATTAAATAGGTTTTTCAGTTTACATTTTTATTTCCATTTGTCTTAGTGGCCTTAGCTATTATACATTTGATAGCTTTACACGATGAGGGTTCCAATAATCCTCTTGGGATACAATCATCCTCGGATAAGGCTTCCTTTCATTATTATTATGTTTTAAAGGATCTATATGGGGCCGTAATATTGGGGATATTCTTGTGTCTCGTCGTCTTTGTTTTCCTTCTCTATTGGGTGATGTTGATAATTTTCTACAGGCTAATCCTTTAGTGACTCCAGCTCATATAAAACCTGAGTGATATTTTTTATTTGTTGATGCGATATTACGTTCTATTCCAAATAAATTAGGGGGAGTAGTTGCTTTAGTTTTGAGTATCCTTATTTTATTGTTTTTGCCATCTTTCCAGAAAAATACATTTGAAAGGGATACGATTTATACCTTCAAATAAGGGACTATTTTGATTTTTCGTAGGTGATATTGTCTTATTAATTTGAGGAGGCCAATCTGTAGAAGAACCTTATATATGGATAGGACAAATAGGTTCGGTATTTAATTTTATCTATTTTCTTAGCGCCACCCACAGAGCTTCATGTAAAACAGAACCATAGGTTTTCTTCAGATGTACAAAGATGAGATACTGCTTTGCTCTGTGCTCTATAGCCTTCTCAGTGAGCTGTCGAACAGTGAAGATCATGTCAGTGCACCTACGCCCTCTCCTAAGCCCACACAGAGACTCAGGTAGCACCCTCTCAGCTAACTTCTGGAGCCTTCCCTGAATCACTCTCGCCACCACCTTACCCATCACATTCAATAGTGCTATGTCCCACCAGTTGTCACAGCAATACAAATTTTCCTTCTTGGGGATGAGGATAAGGATGGCATCTACCCATTCATGAGGCATATGCCTATCCTTCCTGACTGACTTCACCAAGTCCAACACCATCTGCCCAAACTCTCCATCTTTCATTGCCACCCTCAACATTTCTGGGAGAATGTTTGAACTACCTGGTGCTTTTACATTTTTCAGTTTTCCTAGTGCTCGAGTCACCTCCCTAGCTGTGGGTATGCTGCCAAGGTCTTCATCAATTTCCCTCTGCCTTACCTTCTCCATAGCAAAAGTATCACATTTGCTCTGAACATTCAGAACAGTGGTGAAGTGTTTCCTCCAGCATTGGTGTTGTTAAGTAGGCTGCTACAAGGCTCATCATTCTCACCCTTGATCACCACAACCCTTGATGGTAACAGTCCTTGGCGTCCACGTTACATGTCCCTGATGCATTTCCAAACTTTATTTTCTCAAAAACATTCCCTCTCTGCCTCTTCCGCATTTTCCTGGAACGTACTGTTCTTTGCAGATCTGATTGCCCTTCATGCTATAATCCGATCTTGCTTGAAACTTGTCAAATCATCTCTCTTCCTAGAGGCCAACCACTTGGTGTATGCAAAATTCCTACTCTGTAGGAGAGGCTTCAGTGTGCCCATTGACTCCCTGAACTAATTAAGCTCATCAGCTGACTCAATAAGGGCTCCACTCACTGCTGTTCACTTCTTATCCACTCCACCTTCCACAGGCCATGCAGCTCCTGCTCTTTCCACTACCTGCTTCTGAAACTCCAGTCTCAAAGCTTGTTTGCTCTCATCCTCAGTTCTGCCATCACTCATCAACTTGGACACATCATACCTTGTCCCATCATTGCCTGCCATCTCCTTCCGTCTGTGATACCAACCTGCAAGCCTGACCTTCACACACACAAACTGGTGGTCAGTGTTGCACTCTGCTCCTCTCTTCACAGCTACATGAAGGCACATCCTTCTATCACTCTGGCTCATGATGACATATTCAATGCAACTCTACTGTTTGGACTTTGGAATCTGCCATGTCCATTGGTGTATTGCTTTCTTTGCAAGCCCTGTGTTATACACATGGCTGATGGACAGAGAGAAAAGAGACAAGATCTTTACCAGCATCGTTGATGACTCCATACCCATGTAACCCTCTCACTGACCCCCACCGATCCCCTACACACTCCCTGGACCCCACATGAGCATTGAAGTCACCAAGAATCACTTACTTTTCTCTTCTTATTATTGCAGCCAAAATGCTCTCAAGGCCTTGAAAGAAAGCATTCTTCATCTGTCTACCTGCTGCCCTTGTGGGAGCATAACATGACACCTCATGCAACTTTGTTTTCATCCTTTCCCCTACCTACAGGCATACTGAGAATGTACTTGGACCCCTTGTCTTCCACTTTTTCCAAGCTCTTTCCATGCATCAATCGCTTAGCCCAGGAGAACAATCGCCACCCCTTCACCACTTTGCATGTCATCACCCTCTGATGGCCTTTCTCTTCCTGCTGTCAGCACCACACTTCCTCCCATGTGATACACCTCACTTCTGCCACCTTCCAATCATATCTTTTCAACTCCATCTCTATTAGGTCCACCTTCCTGTCCTCTCTCCACTGCCCCACCTGCTGGCTACTTTAATTGGACCTTCTGTGTTCACCATCAAATGCACATTCCCTGTGCACATCCGCCATCATAATGTTTTCCTTTACTTCAATCAATGTGCAAATTGATCTTTATCATGAGAGGTTTGCAAAACCTCTGCAGTATGAAAAACTTGATGTGAACCCAGTGATGCCATCGTTCGACGTCCTATTCTGTTTCAGCCAATTGTTACTATGTAAACAACTGCCCAGTGTCACCATGAGGAGGCACTGACTAATGACTCTTACAAGAACTTGACCCTACACACATATACATCTACAAAAATGCAAAATGAAAATACCAATTGTATAGTTGCCATCAACACTGTCACATGCACATAACATAGTCAGGGTTTCTGTGCACTAAGCATGCACTATGAGCCAGTGCAAGCAAACTTCTGGAGCTAGGCTAGGAACTCACAGGAGGACTGACCAAGGCTCTCAGCATATCGGTGTAGGCACCCAAAGTTCCACCTGGACCCTTAGCTGATAGACTAGCCATGGTCAGTGAATTTGCACCCCAGAAAATTCCAGGTCCTCATCACAGCTGGGTGGACTGGTGTGGGAAGATGTTCAAGGATAGAAAAATTTTCCTGTCAGTGCTGGGTTTAAACTCACAACCCTGGGGTTGTGAGTCCAAGGGCATAACTACTCAGCCACTCTGCCACACATATACATACCTCAGGACGATCATGAATCTCACAATGTTGAGTGATGGTCACAACATGAGGTCATTGAGTGGTTATTCTCCCTCCAAGGGGCTGTGCTTGTGGTGAGTGTATGACTACTGACAACTCTGGTGAAATGGGTGGGGCTGGTCAGCTGGCACAGTATGCATCACTGTTTGACTGTCACCACATCAATGGGTGAAACTTATTTGTACTAACATCAGAAAACCTGCTAGAGATGAGAATTTTCAGCGTGGGCTATCGGAAGGAGTTGTTGTAGCAATGACTTGATTCCCACATGAAGTTAGTGTAGGTTTTCTAAGGACCCTATTAACTGAAGTTACTCTCTCTAATCCATAGTACAGTAGTGAAGAAGTAGGTAGCATAGCAGTGTCTATGAAGTGTGCATGTTAAATGGACCATTACCAATATAGAAATGATGACAATTCATTGTATACCATTAAATCAGTAAATTACAGTTGCATATGATTAGATTGCAAGCTTCTTCTTCATGTTAGTTCAAATTGCATGATTTATATATATATATATATCTACCTTAAGTTGATTATGTAAAACTGGTAATTTTAGAGGGTAAATATATTATGTGATTTAGTTTGGCCTTTTAGTTTATAGTTGGTATGCTAGGCCATAGATTACGTAAAGTTTGGTCGTGTTATGATTGGATCATTCACTATGGCATATATTAGTGTTTATTGTATGCATAGTATGAAGTTGTTCTTGATTGCACCTTACAGGACCACAAGTGTAGGCATTTAGTGAACTTTGAATGGGCATACAGACAATCCAGTGGTTCCTCAGTTTCTCAATACCTCCTGACATTGTGACTATGTGTCATCTATCATTTTTGTCCCCTCACTGGGGGTGGGGCCACATGCACCCATCTTGGAGTGCATAATTACAAAGTAGATGGCCCTTAACTAGAATGTAATATTTCTAGATATTTGTGGTGCAGGATGGTGGCTTGCTTTCGCCCACATTTGTGAAGCGGTTCTTTAGTTTTGTGGGTGTCCCCATATATATCTTTGGGAAAGCTTCTGATTTGATTATATAATAACAGTGTACCTAATAGGGTGATAAATTTTGTTCCACCATTTTTTATGTTGATATGTCATTAACCTTCCCTGAATTTTTTTAAACAATATTGGCGTGCAACAGAACTATGTACTTGCATACTCCCATTATAACTTCCTCCACCCTTCCCCCACCCTCCCCTTCTCCCCTTGCTTCTCCACCTTGCCTTTATTAACCCTTCTCTGTTATTGCAGGATAAAGTGCAGTAGCCTCATGAGACTTGTCATAAATTCACATCTGAAGTTTGAGGAAGGACAGAAAAGATATGCTTCATTTCCATTCCCACAGGTAAGCAGTGCAGTCAGCCATGATGTTTTCACCCCTTCTCCACTACTCCCTCAGACATCAGTGGGATCACAAGCCATAATTCCCATACTCCACACTAGAACTTCTACATCCTATTAGTTTCGGTAGTTTGGGTCTCTCGAACAAATGTATCATCCCCTCTCTTTTGAAGTGTGCGCATAGGGGAGGGGAAGGAGAAGGGAGAATGCTCTATGCCTGGGAGTGGCTCAATGCCATGAAAAACAGACCAGAAAATCAAGATTTGTCATTTGAAAAGCTCAAAGCCAAACCCCTTCAGAGTCTGGATTGTTAGAAAATATTGTTAAATCATATTACTCACACTCTCAACAAAAACAATTTTCGGGAAGCTTTCATAATTGAACTTTCCATCATTCCGGCAGTGGTGATTCAAGGGGATATTATTCACCAAATCCACCATATCATCCATTGAAGAGACATCGATTAAGTGAAGAGATATCACAGAGTGATAAATATCATTCATGTGCAAATCTGGAGGACATATTATGCAAAGATTGGCATAATTCATCTTTACATGGTAAATCACATGATTTATCACATGACAGCAGCAAGGACATATCATGGAATATGGTTGTGGTGGTGTAGGAAAGGAAGATGATGGTGGAAGTTCGGACTACCAGCACTCTCAAAGCACCATAAATGCCCACAAAAGTCCTGCGGTGAAGGGAGAGCAGGAAGGAGAGGGAGAGGAAGCATTAAGAAATCGTACAGAGAACCAATTCATAATAAAGCACACCACAGAGGAAAATTGTTATTATCATATCAGTAAAATTATTGTCCTATAGTTATACCATGATAATATTTAGCAACAAAGAAATTCCTAAACGTACTACATTAAAAGAGAAATAATGTCTTAAACAGAATTTTTTTGTAACAGTATTATCAAAATATGGATGAACAAATCAGATGATACTATGAAATTTCAAATTCTTACATTACCATTGAGGGAGAAAATAATATTGTGAGGGGGTAACCGATCACATTGTGCTTATTTAAATTTTAGTGTTCCCAGTTTGGAGGCCTGAAGCAGACATTGGCGTACCTAGTCTCAGGAGCCAGCACATACAAAGTTGACTGTTGCACTCTGAGCCAAAAGTGGAAGGTTGTGCTTCACAAAGCAAGCCACAGCTGTGCATGTGTAACCTAGAATAAAATAGAACTAATATCTTAACCTAGCTTAGGACAAATTTATTAAGGTGTAGTAAACCTTGGCTTTCGTGATACCTTCAGTTTTCATGAAACTTTTAATCTTGGCATTAGCATTTGGTCCCATGCTAATTTCTTGGTGTTTCTTTCCAGTCATATGTCTAATTTTATCCCTATCCCTTTGCTTCCAAAATGTAAACTCCTCCCTGCAGACAATACATTTGGCACTACCAGGATCAGACCCTTTCTAACCTATTAATATTTATTTTGGCCACAGAGAGTTAAATTTTACTTTCTTTCCAGTCTTGGAAGCAATTAAAGTAATTACCAATTGATTTCTAGGTGGAGTGGCTGGAAAAGATTTGGAGTGGCTGGTGCTCATTAGCAAAATCAGCCATCCAATCAATAATAGCATCAGTCAAATAGAAATTGTTGAGTTATGAGTAAGAAATAAAATTTTGATCTACAGATTAGCATTCCAATGTGGATGGATTTATGGCTTTGACTAAGTCATATTACAGCTGTGAATAATAGGTTAATTGGGATGGCTGCAATTGTTTTAAATGATGTACTATTTCCTACCTTTTTGATTTGGGTGAAGAACAAGTAGCTCAAATAGTTTATCAATGAAATTAGCAGATATACAAATTTTCCTATCTTTTTATGGAAGTTACATGCTTCTATCTTTTTATTCATTTTTCTATAGCATGTCACCCCTAATATAAGAATAATCTAAATTATGAAACTCTTCCATAATTCTCAAAGCTGATTGTGTGAGTGAGTGTGCATATGTGTGTGTGTGGTGTGTGTGTTTATGCGTGTATGGTGTGTGTTTGTGTGTGTGTGCTGTGTGTGTTTTGTGTGTGTGCTGTGTGTGTTTTGTGTGTGTGGTGTACGTGTGCATGTGTGTGTGCAATGCATGTGTGTGCTCATCTCCAGCCTACAAGGACATAGGTTAAATTACAATACATGGACATGTAAGCAGGGGAATTAAATATTATTACATGGTTGTAGAAGTGCTGTCAATTTGAACAGAAATGACAATGATCAGCAATTAATTATGAAGAGTAATATGACATACACCATAAAATGGTTAGATATTCTAGACTAAAGTCCTTCTCTACTAAAAAAAACATCCATAGACACCTATTTTTTTGGTTCAGTAGTGCTAATTATGTAAACAGAGTATCAGCTAATAAGTAATACATTCATATTTCACCAAGCTCAGCGAGAGTGGCATTCAGCTCAGCCTTGGCGTTCTCGAGCATCTCTTGAATGGCATCCAAGTCAGCTGATAAATTATAACAGAAGGTGAGATCATTCATGTTTTATATTATGAGAATTAATTCTATTTATGTGGTAAACACTCTCATTGTCTCTCCACAATCTATCATGTCATCTATCAACCACACTTCCTATCATCCTACACTAAATATAGTGTATATGATGAGGTATAGTCATGATGGTTAGAATAATTTTCAGAAACCAGTAACAACCCTCCAATGGGATAACTTATACTTAGAAATTATATTTATGCATAACACTGTGCATGTGGCAGACCAAAAAGAAAGAAACCAAAAAAGGCAAAAATAAATATAATAAAAAGAAAATGAATGAAATCTGATCAGAGCAAAATGGGAAAACATCGAGAGCAATTTTGAGAGTATAGGTGGATAAATTACATTGATGCTTCTCCTTTTATGCATCATTACAATTATTTATATCGATATAATTAAAAATTTTTCCTACCAATTTCATGAAAAATTGGTGGAGGTGAAATGGAGTATCTTATTTGCTAAGAACTATGCCAGAGAAATACCAAGAAATCCATTATTACTCATTTCAATCGTACAATTTGTTTGACTAGTTTCTTGAAATACAATTAAACTGGTAAGGAAGAGATAAGCACTCCTTTGAGTCTTCATGATTGACTTATTCCGTGGACAAATTCTCCAGATATACAGTATTTCTTAGCATGCTAACACTGGGTGAGGCTTACATACTTGAGTGTGGTTCATATGGTAATGGGAATAATACAAGGTTAAACTTACCCATTAAGTATATCCATAAAATTCCATGAAAAATTTATTTCTAAAGAATGTTTTAATAATGTAATATTCCTACTAGTGGAACCACAAGTTAATTGCATTGACAAGTGTGGGATATTATTATAATTTTTCCTTTTTAAGCCAAGGAAAAAACTTGAGGAGATCCAAGCCAAAATATACCTAATACTGGCATGACTATAGCATAAGCTTCAGTTTAGGAAATTTTTTTATTTAGTCAGAATTATGAAGTTTTTAGCTTTTTAAAAAATATTAATGAATAAATAAAAAAAATAAAATAAAATGAAGAAATAGAAGTGCAGTTAATTTATTCCCCAAGTTGGTAAAGTTTATTGAAAGATGTATCTAAAATTCTGCCTTGTATTGTGTTGTGATGTTCAGCTAAAATAATACGAGATAGTGTGGTCCATCCATTGGGTGAATTAAATTAAATTGTTTGAGTGGATTCTGTTGGTTTGTGTAAGCCTGCTGAAATAAGAACACTTACCCAGCATCATCATGTTAAGGACAGGCTTACGATGAGGCTGCAAATATGATGAGAAGAAGATTTGGTTTGGCAGCAACAACATTTGGAAATGTAAATTCCATTACAGAAGCTGTGCATTGTTGTGCACATTCTTAATCTTTGCTTGAAGATATTTGAAGAAAGCTTACATATATTCAGGATTCTCTTAAAAGAGTTAAAGAAGTAAGTAAACAATTATTTTTTCTTCCAAAATATTGCATTTCTTCAATCAAGTAGCAAGTGGATTGTAGGGTGTAATTAAATTAGAATCACTATAGCCCCCAGATGAATTCCAAGAATTGTTGCCATGGAAGCCGTTATTTAGAGGATGTGGAAGGAATCTATTCAATGGAATGATGAATAAATTTGATAGCAGGTGGTTCATTACAATTATTGGAGAAGATTGTGTCTTGTTTGGAAAGGGAGTAGTTATCTTAATTTGATTAGGAAGACCAAATCACCCTTATTTTGCCCCCCCCCCAAAACAACAAAAATGAAATGATTTTGCAAGTTACTCTTTCTGCTGTTAAAGCTGCCAAACAATTTTACCAGATATCATTGTTTGAGAATAATTTCAACAAGTTTTATGATAAGACTGTGAACACTGCTGAGGAGCCCAATATTGACATGCCAGAATTGTCTCATTACCTAAAACTTTAGATAGAAAATGGAAGTTAGCCGAATGCATTTTCATCTGCAAAAGAATATTGTCCAGCAATTTTACTTGAAGAATGCGATCTACTCCATGGTGAGGTAGAATATAAATTTAATGAGCATATTCCCTCAGTTCTTGCAATTGAAAAAGCATGATAAATGCAGGAAGTGGTCATGAATGAAAAAGTTGAATAAATCTTGCTATGAAGATGTTGTTGAAATGGTAGTATTAGAAAAATACCTCCAACTTTACAAATGTAATCAAACCATACAACATTGAAATAAAGAAAATTAGTTTATAAAAAAAATTTGTACAGCAATCGAAGCCAAAAATTCCAAAAATTCTACTGACCATACACCAGCTCTTTTATCTATATTTAACAATCCTAGTTTTGCTCTGCAGCATCAGGAAAGGTCCTTTTCTGGGGAAAAGTGTTCTAACTTTTATGCATTCTACAATGACAGAAATGAAATTTAATAATTGATTGCTTCTATATACATAGTCAAATAATTTTAAAGAATCTTTTGATTTTAGATTTATTTTTTGATGGTAAAATATTTTATTGATGATGATGAGACAAGCATTTTGAAGCAGTTATAGCATACAAATTCTAATTCTTAGTAAGTTTTTCAATACTGAGCACACTTATTCCCACTTAAAGTAATTCCCCACCATTTTTTGGCTTTCATAAATATTGATTCTCTGAAGTGACATATATTTCACCCTCCACTTTTAATGTACTGTTTCCTCCCTTCAATTACGTCTTTGTTCCCAATATCAACAACCAAGAGATCCTACTTGCCACGACACTGAATGTGCACAGCTTCACCCACACAGACTTTCATGATTCTTCTACAAGAGAAGTAATATTTCTCTGTTGGCATGCATACATATTACCTGTATGTCTAACAACAAATTTTTTCTCTATTTACTATCAATTCATTCAAAATTACTTCCTGAAGCAAATACTTTAGTCCACAATCCTTAAAACTTCCTGATTAATAACACTAATCATTAGTATTTAATCAGTGACTTCACTATGCTTCCCTTAAATATAATGGGACTTTACATGGACATTAATCTTCTATAGTTAATATTCCCTCATCCACATTTATTTTGAAGCCACCGACCGTAATCATAAAATCAAGTAGAGTTCAAGCAATTTGTGAAACACCTGAGTGCAAACTGAATTTATGCCATACTTGCAGAATGGCCATCTTTGGTGGCTATCACTGGTTAAGCTTTTTCTGTAAGCCCATCATCATTGTTTAATATAATTCATGAATTTGTTACGGAGAATGTTCATCAATCTTGGTTTTCCTTTTGATTAAAAAAAATTATGCTCATCGGACTGAGTGTGCTACCTCTTCTTTTTATTGGCACAGTTTCCTCAGTTGAAAGACAAGACTACCTAACACCAGTCAAGCAGAAGAACAAAACCAAGTAAAATATTTCTGTCACCAAGCAATACTATAGGGAATATTAATGCATAGTATTATAAGATTCAATCCACATGCCAAGGAAGGTTCTGAGAAAAAAAAGTATAGAAACATCAGTGCATTATTATTGGAAAGTAATATTGTGTATACAGACAGTTAATACAAAACAGTTTTAAATGAACAGGATAGATTAATAACCATTATCTGATTTGATTTTGTGACCTCCAAATGTCTGCATAATGGATACAATCAACACACACTAAACAGAAGAATATTAGAGATGTAAGATTTTAAATAGGCTCAATATTACACAAGGATATCAAGAAGAAATGGCTAGATGAAGCCAAGTTGTGATTTTGGTAGAGTAATTTTGACCATTCTTACTTTTAGAAGAGTAGTGAATCAGTAATAGATTTGGAACTGTACAATATGCACAATTAAACATGTCAAACTCATTGATACTGCAAAGGACTATATATATATTTTTTACTACAACAACAACTTTGTGTTATTCTAAGTGGCAAAATACTGTGAATCAGAAGAATTGAAGGCATTTTTTTTCACACTTGTATGCATTCTTTTTCTCCCTCGCTCCTCCACTTCCATTTCATGCTCATTTATTAATGGATGTGGATGGGTACCTCAAGGAAAATTTTAGCTGGATGGGCCACTTTTAAACATAGTGTTGAATAATGCAAGCATACACACAAATTTCAACTCTTCCTAAAACAAAAGCTCTGACTCCACCTGTATACGTTTTCAAATGAAACTGTTTTAATTTAACAAGCATAGAGTCCTAATAGAAGCAATAAGCATAACAATTTAGACAAGTGTTCTTTGTAAAGCAGCCAATTTCCTCAACTTCCATGGTGTCAATTACATGTGTTTGACAAGTGGCAAGTATAAATATGCCAGGTGGTTAGTTTACCTTCAAATGCAGTGATCTATTGCTTCAGTTTTGTGATCTCTCTATTCACTTCTTCCAAGTCAATCTCATCAATTTTCTTGTTCTCCACAAATGAATCCCTTACACTTCCCACCTTGTCCAAGTCCCACTCCACAAGAAGTATCTAGCTCTTCAGAGCTTCTAGTTTCTGCTGTTGCTGCAAACAGAAAAATTACGATAAAATAAGATAATAATAAATAAAAATGGTACTAACACATACTGATATGATCTCATGCAGAACTTTAATTTTTATGCTGAATGTTGAGACAGTACAACTAGTGCATCACCAAGCTTTGACAAATGTCTTCATATACTATGCTGTCTCTCCCAAGTCTACCACAAAAATAATATGGACTACATTCACACTATTTTTATTCAGTGAAAGATGCCACAAGCATTTCATTTTATATATAAGTGTCTGTTTCAATAGATGTGTGGATCTGTGGAATGGAATTATTGAAATGGAATCATTGGAAAGAAATTGGTATACCAAACAGCAGACAAGATAATTTAACCTTTCCTCACAAATTAGGTAAAGATTACCTCTTGATACGACAGTATGTACATCTGCGTGCTCATGTATGCATGTGTGCATGTGTGTCACTCATGCATGAATCTGTGCATGTTGTGTTCATGTATGCATGTGTGCATGCATGCATGGATGCTTGGGTGCATATTTACATGCATGCATAGTTGGGTGGCTGTGGTGGGTGGGCGAATGGGTGATTTGTGGGTGTGTGTATAACATGTGTATGTTTATGAATTAATATATGCTTGAGCAGCACAGTCTAATTGATTAAATGATTTTCATAAAACATTACAGGCATGACCATTGGGTATCTGGCAAAGTCTTTTAACGCAAGGAATCCTTAATGTGGCACCCCTGCTCGGTAAATGGAATTCATTTTTCCATTAAAGAATGATTATAAAAATGTGGCTCAGGGGTAACAGCATAGATTTTACAAGCTGTAAAGTAAGTGGTTCAAATTTCTAATATATAGATTTTTTCTTCTCTTTTTTTTTCCTTACCTACCCTTCTTTGTTTCCTTCTTTCATTTTTTCTTTCTCCACTTCCCCCTTATTCTTCATTATTTTCATCTATTCCATTGTCTCCTATTCATGATCAAATGCTTGAAAAATCATTTGAAAATTTATCAGTTACTCACACTCAATATGTAGGCTCAGAATGCCTTGTTACCTATCGATCAAGGAAATAAGCCTAACTTCTTTGTAGAATATGACTTAAGTATATTAGTTATTATTGATTGCAATACTTCATTTTGAGCTGATCTGTTACATGTAGAATACTGGCTAAGCAGGAGGAAGCATCCTTGAATGCACATGTACATGAATTATAAACTTGCCCATTGCCTTCCCCACCCCCCCCCCCAACACCACTATAAAAGGGGTATTTTAGATAGTTGGCTCTCTCTGCTTAATAGTGGTGGTAGGAATAGTCTGTTATTTGCTTCTTCATTTTTGAATTTGGAAAAAGGTTGTGGGAGCACTTGCCTGAACTCTGGCTCCCCCATGAGCCAAGAAAGCACTACACATTTGCATTTTATGATGATTTGATTTTCCTCAAATTTTAAGATTTTTATCTCTTTGAATTATTTCCTATCCCAATGTACCAAGTACAATTTCATAAAATTTTCCTGACCTGATCATAGTGAGTCAGTAGTGGTAAAACCTGAGTCATCATTGAAAATATGAACTGGACATTAAGAATAAATAATGTTGATTTATCAATTTCTTTGAGCAAGCTTGGGTATGCAACCTTATTTTCGTGCAAGCCCTTTGTGCAACTTCACTAAGTTAATGAATGAAAGAGCTACATATCTACTCCTGAATTACTGTATCATTTTTTTTTTTAGTTTCATATTGACTCTTCAATTGGATGGAATGCATCATAAGTTAAGGAGGCCAATTTCTGGAGAATGTGGAATGGACTTGAGCATTTTTTTTCAGTGTAAAATTTCCCCATAGGTAGTCCTTTTTGGATACCAATTAAGAAGAGAAAAGTTTGATTGGGAAAATGCCATAGCCTTAAAACAGTAGTAAATTTTAGCTTGTGTCAGGGATTCCAAACTAAATGTATTCATTGCCAGCAGCCCTGCGGAAGAAGATGTAAGTAAATGAGAAATCCTTTAAGTTCTAGATGATGGTATTCTTAAATCTGCAGAAAAAGTTAAGATCTTACTAGAAAGACTACATTCTAATTGCCACTGTTTTGTTTTGTTTTAACTACAACTGTAGAGGGATAATCTGTGTCCTCTGTTTGATGCTCATCACTAGGCTAAGCGTCAACAAGTCTATTTCTGGACTGGTGTAGATTATTGGTAAAAGATCAATGATAATTTCAATGGGAATACACAGAGAGCAATCAATAAGGTCTATACAGTGTAACATGTTCAACTGTCATTTAAGGCATACATACATACTATATATATTTATCATCATGTTTAGCCTCTGGCCAATCAGGTGTTTCCACATAGAGTGTATTGAAGTTAACCACAGTCTTGTTCTATCTATTATCAGTCTGGTTGGGGTTTTAATGGTGGGCAGATCCCAACACCCTCCCACCACTATTTCCCAAGAATGCTTCATATGAGGTAGAACTGGTGTGAAAATACCACATGATCATGGAGATGGCCTGGGACACCAGAAGCACAGAGAATTTTTGGACATATGGCATTCATACAAGGATACAGTGAGGATACTTTCTATTCCAACTGTTCAGCCTGATTTTGTTTGAAAATGTTCCCTCTATCTATTTTAATGCATACAGCCAGTCACACATAACAAAAATACTAAGGCTGTTTTATAAAAGGCAAAGCTGTAACATGTTCCAAAGATTTGTAATATGAAATGCTTCATATCAGGGAGAACTGCAGTCAAATTGCTCCACGATCAAGCAGCTAACCTTGGAAACAAGTAGCACTGAGAATTACTAGCTGGAGAAACAACTTGATCTAGATTATTTTTTCATTTTGTTAGTAGCTTCTATCATGTTTGATATTGCAAAATTTAGAAATGGTGCTTGAGTGGTTTTTATCATGCTTCATGTTCCAATAAGACTGGACATTGGTGGTTGTACCTGCTAGCATTATTATCATATCTAGCTATTTCCTCTATAATTCAGCCGATGTCAGTCAATCTATCCCTCAGTCCATTTCTCTCTCTGTCAATCTGTCTGTCTGTCTGTCCGTCTGTCTGTCTGTCCGTCTGTCCATCTGTCTGTCTGTCTGTCTGTCTGTCTGTCTGTCTGTCTGTCTGTCTGTCTGTCTGTCTGTCTGTCTGTCTGTCTGTCTGTCTGTCTGTCTGTCTGTCTGTCTGTCTGTCTGTCTGTCTGTCTGTCTGTCTGTCTGTCTGTCTGTCTGTCTGTCTGTCTGTCTGTCTGTCTGTCTGTCTGTCTGTCTGTCTGTCTGCTTGTTTGTCTATCTATTTTCTGACCATTTGTCTGTTTGCAAGTCCATCTATCATTCTTTCTGTTGACTGTATGTCTGTCTGTCTGTCTGTCTGTCTGTTTGTCTGTCTGTCTACCTGTCTGTCTGTCTCTCTGTCACTATGTCTCTCTGTCTCTGTCTCTTTTTCTGTCTGTCAGTCTATCTGTCAATCTGTCTGTGTATAATCCTGCATCAGTTTTGGGAGAATCTTGTCCAAACTGTTATAGGAGATTTAGCTATTCAAGTAAATCAAGTTTAAAAAATATATTAGGTTTTTTCACAATCTAAAGATAAAACCAACCAAGGACAGCAAACAGACCACCTTTGTGAGTCATGAATAGTGTATATTAAAGAAGATAAAATGGTGTAACATTAACCACAATACAATAAATAAATGATATAATAAAACAATAACTACTTTCATAAGTTTTATAGTAATAATAATAAGTATGACAGTTCAATTCATTTTATGACACTTTTCATCTCTTAAATATGAGAGTTCTCTTCGAATATCTATCAGGTGGGTGCATGGCAGGAGTGGGGTAGAGAAGAAGTATAGGCTGTTTAACAGCACACTCTGGTGATATATCTACTGCAATGTCTACAGGATTCTGGATACTGGATTCTCCAACTGGGAAAGATGTATAATCATTAGGTTCTCCTGGTATTAGAGCTGAGGTTGTGTTTTTTTTCCTGTCTCTATGAGGTCAGAATCTTCTCAATAGCATTGTAATTGATTAAAAAGACAACGTCATACAATCTTATTTTGAAACAGTTCCACAGTGAACAATTATGAAGCTTGTTTTTATTATTTTTTAATATCTTGGCTTGTAACCACTGATCTCCTTGAACATTTCTACTTGCATAAATTTTTTATCCAATATTTAATGCTTGATTAAAAGCTAGACAATCATGTAAAATTTCTGCTTTTTTTCATTCTTTCTCAACTTCTTTTTGGAGATTACCTTTCATTGAATTAAGTGCTGATTTCAATCTTCTTCTTAACAATAATTTGGAGGGAAACATAAACTTTGCACTGCTCTCTCCTCTAATCAATTAGATAGTGATGATAAGGCTGTGAATTAGTGTGCCTAACACTATTCCTTGTAAGAATGGTTTGAATTCCATGCTTATAAAGGCAGGGCCATTGTCAGATACTTCATTTTCAGGTATCAAAATTGTCCAAATATATTCTGCAAATACTGAATTTTTGGTAATGCTTAATAGAAGATGTACTTCTATCTATTTAGAATGCTAGTCAATAAAAAACCACAACATATGAATAAAGAACACATGTGAGCGAAATGTATCTCTTTCAGGCAATGCTCTAATTTTTCTGCCAGTGACATAATAAGAGGCTAGCTTTTCCATCAACAGAACTGTTTCCATAGGTTCTGGTATTCCGCCAGTTGAACTAGAGGTGGCAAACAACTCAAGGTATCTGCATATTCATGTGCACTAGTTGGTTTTAAAGAAATAGTACATTTATACGTACTAACTATGTATTCTACCATAGGCTTATAGGTACACTGCTTTCCTCTAACCAAACAAAGAGATTAGTGGTTTGTAGATAGTCACTAATTCAAACTTATGACCACAAAAATTGGAATGGAATCTTTTTACAACAAATACACATGCTAGACTTTCTCTCCCAATATTAGAACAATTTTTTCCTGCAGCTGTTAAAGTATGGCACACAAACCAATAGGTTTTTCAGATCCATGAGAGAATGTATGTACTAACAGCCCCTATACCATACTGAGACGTATCACAAGATAGTATTAATTCCTTTCTAGGATTAAAATGTACCAATACTTGTGAGGAGGTTAGCAATTGTTTAGTTTCATTAAAAGCTGACTGTTGCTTAATACACCATTTCTAAGGTCTGCCTTTTGGAAAAGAGTGTAAAGTAGAATTAAAATAATAAAGATTTAGGCTAAAACTGGCCATAATAATTTAAGTCCTAAATAATACTTCAATTCAGTAATTATTGCTGGATGAGGTGCTTCCATCACAGCTTTCACTTACTCTGGCATGGGGTGGAACTAGTCTAGCATAACCAGACCCTTTACCCTCAGCTTTGCTCATAAACCATCTGGTCACTGGAGCACTTTTTTCGTAAACCAGTTACAATATTGTGTAACCAAATCTCATTGGTCAGAATTGTATAATGTCACCTTGTGCATATCATATAGTTAGTGATGAATAAATTTCAAAGAAGAGAAATGAGTCTTTTATACCATATTTGACAAACTCGAATTTATTATCTGTAACCACAATTAAATTTTTTGGCCTGTGACGAATTTACACTGGGATCATGAAAACCTGGCTCCAGTGACCAGATGGATTATTCCATTTTTAATCTGTCTGGCTATGTGAGACTAGGGTGGAACCCTTGTGCATCTATTCCGTGACTGAGATGCACTACAGAGAAAGCCATTAAAACACACTTTTCTCTCCTCAGTTTTTGACCAGACTCCTGTATTTAACCTAAAAACTTCCCCTAATGTTTCTAAATATAATTCCTCAGTGGACCCAGTGGCCAAATCAGCATACTGCACAGGTTTTATGACCTTTTTCTTTCACCAATTGGTCTAGTTTCCCATCCACTCATATGTGCATTGAGTATGGTACAGAAGAGGCCTCATAAAATCTGTGCTAACAGATGGGTAAAAAAACCAAATTAAGCTTAGAACCCATTTAGCATTCCCAAATTTTCCTCAAACACTACTTGGTATCCCCACAGCAAATCCTGCAAGTTATCAGGTGCATTTGGTTAATTAGTTTCCAATCCAATTAAAAAAGATCCAACCATCATGACCTAATAGACTGGGCCACTCCCAGTGACAGTAATTAAGGATAAGCCAACCATCCTGTAATTTTCCTATCCACCACGATTTTTTTATCTCTACAGCTTCTTCACTGTCCCAGACTCAACAATATTTTCCTTTAGTAAACATCTTCTTAGAGCATGTAAATTGTTTTCTAGGAAGACAAATTTTCCTTTGACCGAATAGCTAAGATTAGGGATATAATAAGGGTCTTCACAAATGAAAAAAGAATACCTTGGATAGTGTAGTCCCTTGCTCGTGCTAAGTTTTTTCACTCAAGATATCTTACTTTTGAATATAACCTCTTTATTATCTCTTTAGATATCTTTCTTCTAAAATAACCTCTACTACAAACTCTTTTGTGAAGTTCTACTACCCACAAGAACAGTAGCAAACACTTCAATAAATTTTATTTAGTGTTTGTGTGACATACTGACAGACTGACGGACTGACAGACTGACAGACTAACACATAAATATATAATATTAGTGTTTAACATAATGCATGCCCCCTCAGACTTTTAAATAATAATGAATTTAAAGTGATATGTAATGTTATTGCAAGAAAACCAAAATGGATCATAAGCCAAAAAAAGTGTAAAATGCCATAGCATTGATGATAAATGACATGTATGTTAGATATTTACTGAATGACATTTAATGATGTATTCCTTTCTTGATAGTCAGTAGGTTGTATTTATCTTACAATCTTGGATTTTCTATTGTCAATTAATTCAGGCAAAATGAAGTCAAATGTAAATTCAGTAATTCTATAGAATTCTGTCCTGGTATAATATCTACCATTTATATCATATCACCTAGGTGTGCTGATATATATTTTCTTGTCGAGCATTATGATGCCAACGGCATTCCACATGCTACATTATACTGTCTTGTCATTTGTAATTGTGTTTTATTAATCCCATTCCCAATATAATGACATTGGTGAGCATTGCTGATGATATCACTGCTTTTGTTAATTTTTTCTTCTTCAGTGTAAATGTTACCCTTAGTAACTCCTGGAGAAGATTAATGTGATGGTTTTGATAATTGAAGTAAAAATTTTCACCTTTGTTCAGGTAGAGGAAGAGGAGAATCCCTACCGATAGCTATCCTCAATCTCAAACCTCAAGTCCGAAATTTTCCTTGGGTTTCTTCATGGTGAAACATTCAGAATTATTTTTGTAAATTGTAGGGCAATTCCAAATAGCAAGAGTAGATCCTATTCATATCAAACTTTCTGAGGTTAATAATTTTTTTTTTTAAAGTGGACTATTATAGAAAGCAAAAAGCTTCCATATCCCGCTTCTCTGACTTCAAAAGAGGGATTTTTCACAACTAAAACAGAGAAAGAATGGTATATCAATAATTAGCCTAACTAATATTTTTGGTTTCTGTATTGGTCAAATAAGAGTATACATGAAATTGTTCCCCTAAATTGAAATATGGCTAAGTTAGTATATGCACAATGAAAGTATACTATTTCTTTTCTGGACTAGGAAAACTATCATGTAGAAGAATCACCACTTTTTTCACAAAGTGAATGAATGTTAGCCCTTCCTCTCCCCTAATATAGACTGTCCAGTAGTGAGTGTGACCTTAAGTGTTGTTCCTTCGCGCCAAGATGCAGAATGACCAGTACAAGCTTCTCCTGTAAAGGTGGCAATAAAGGTTCATATGAAGCTTAGAGCTGAAATAATATTGCATGAGTAGCAATTAATGCAGCGCTGACTATAGAGAGCCAGTATGTGATGTCACAGATTAACAAAATTAATATTTCTATACTCCTGATGGACAATTCTGGAATGAGTAGGCATGTGTATGAATAAATGGATTAGTTAGGATTAATTCTTGCTGCATACTTAAGTACTGCAAGCACAGGGGATGGAATTAAGGTTTTTTTTTCCTGATTGCCTAGGTGGTGTAGAATAAAGCTCAGATAACCTAGCTCTCCACTAGGTATAGAGATGCCTAGTTAAAACCTATCAGCAAAGGGCAGGGAGAGCCATCCATGTTTTTTTTTAATGGTATGCTTTGATAAATTTGTATTATTTAAGCATAAATGTTTGCTAACTTGACTCATACTCAACTTAGTTTTACTTTAATAAGCATGCCTTCACTAATGAACTCATCCAGCTGGTTTCTCAGGGGCTGCATACAGGTTAAATTCAAGTAGTGAATAATCAATAATTGAAATGAAATTCTATTTCATCTTTTTTGTATGGACTGGAATGTTTAACAAGCAATATTATCATGTCACTCCATGCAAATTTGGAGGAAATTGAAGTTATTGAAATCACTTTTCAATGGAGTATGGATACTAAAAAAATGATCAAAAGTTCCTTTTTCCAATGCTCTACCCTGTAATCCCCTGAGTTATCAGACCGATAATTCAGAATGGTATTTATTCTATAAAATGTAAGGTCTTTTTGCTCAAATATGAGTGGATGGCAACCATTGTGAAGTTCGAATCCTTTGTGCAGCTTCTTTATGCTGATTCCTGTTGCTGTTGTATGTCCACCCATATCATACTTAACTGGCCATTTGAATAATATCAATGCTCAATTACACCTTCAGGAGTGAAATAGAAGGGTCTAAGTATCCGTAGAGCAAATTCAAGGATAGAACATGCACACAATTAAAAAAATTTACCACACTTGGTTTATGATGCAATAATTTGGTGTGGCATACAAGATTGTACCCAGGATCAACTTCATTTTTGGAACCACTTTGTAATTAGACATTCTAGCAGGACATAGAAGATCATAGCTTCATATATATATATATATATATATATATATATATATATATATATATATATGCATGTATATAAAGTTACCCACACCATCTTTATCAGACTCAAGAGATTTCGGACACATTCACCTCTTCTCAAAGTTCCTCAACAATTTCCTTGGCTTCTTTCAGAAATTTAAGTACTCTTTTTTATATATTATCCATTTCGGCTAAAAGTCAGACACACAAAAAGAAGGATTGACTTTTGATAAGTGATAGTTCCTAAAAGTACAGGATTCATAGAATTTGGAATATTTTAATAAATAATGATTTGTACCATCTCCCACACCTGCATGAGGCATAGATATAAAAATATTATGTTGAAAAGTCCCACACATCAAACTACATCCTGAGCAATATTCACAATTTCCTAAATAAAAAATTAAAATAAATTAACATGGATTAAATAGAACAGCTTTTTCACTCCATTATCTTTTATTTAGTTCTACAGAAAAAATAAGCCTAACACTAACAACTAGCAATGCCAGCCATGTTTATACTCCCAATATTAACTTAATCATGGTGCAACTGAATGAACTAAGTAGATGCTGGAATTCTCAAAAACTGAAGTTATGAAAAGAAAAATGCATTCCACCACTTACTGTGAATCTAAGATCACTAGCACATTTCTATGTTTACAAAAGCTATAGGAGTAGAAATGTGCTGATCTTAAATATTCTGACAAGAATTAAACTAGGGGACTAATATTACTGTTCCACTTACCTCAAGAAAGGAGCTATATACAGGAATGAACACAGGTGGCAGCAATTCTGCAAGCATAGACAACAGCTTTCCAGCCTACTGCAATAATGCATCAATTGCATATCGTGCATAATTACGAATGACCTTAAACCTTATAAGTGCCTAAACGGTTCAGTGGGTGGGGTGAATTTGATTTTTTTTTTGCACCACAGACAATTCATGGTGGCTCTACTATTTAGTTCTACAGAAAAAAGAAAGTACACAAAATTAAACTTAACTGTGACCACTAGCAATACCAACCATGTTTATACTCCCAGTATAAGCTTATTCATAGTGCATGAATGAACTAATTAGATGCTGGAATTCTTGAAAACTGAAGTTATGACAGGAAAATACATTCCACCAATACTATAAATCTGAGGTCACAAGCACATTTCTATGTTCACCAAAGCTATAGGGGAAGTAATGCACAGATCTTAAATATTCAGATGAGAATGAAGCGACACCAGCAAAATATCCTGTGTATTGATAAACCCCTTGGGAGTGTTAATCTAATTAATTTACTTAAGTCTTCATCTAAGAACAACTGATTGTAGGCATGTGATAGGTTGTAGACTGTGAACCATTGTCCTAAGTCAGTAGGTCGGTCGGTCGGTGGGTCGGTGGGTGGGTCGGTCGGTCGGTCGGTCGGTCGGTCGGTCGGTCGGTCGGTCGGTCGGTCGGTCGGTCGGTCGGTCGGTCGGTCGGTCGGTCGGTCGGTCGGTCGGTCGGTCGGTCGGTCGGTCGGTCGGTCGGTCGGTCGGTCGGTCGGTCGGTCGGTCGGTCGGTCGGTCGGTCGGTCGGTCGGTGGGTCGGTCGGTCGGTGGGTCGGTCGGTCGGTGGGTCGGTCGGTCGGTCGGTCGGTCGGTCGGTCGGTCGGTCGGTCGGTCGGTCGGTCGGTCGGTCGGTCGGTCGGTCGGTCGGTCGGTCGGTCGGTCGGTCGGTCGGTCGGTCGGTCGGTCGGTCGGTCGGTCGGTCGGTCGGTCGGTCGGTCGGTCGGTCGGTCGGTCGGTCAGTTTGTCATCATAATTAGTGTCACTATCATTTTTGTTTCTGTTGGGATGAAATGAAAGTATATAATGAAATTGCACCCCTATTATAAAAATATGGCTAAGTTAGTATGTATAGAATGAAAGTATATTACCTCTCTTTGGACTTAGAAAGCTCTAATACAGAAGGAAAACCACCATTTCCATGAAGTGACTGATGTCTAGCTCTTCCTCTCACCTAATATAGACTCAAATTGTGAATGTAACCTTTAGGTGTTGGTTCTTCACTCCACAATGCAGAATAACCATGTACCAGCTTTTTCAGAAAAGTCAGCACCAACAATTCCTATGAAGCTTAGAACTGAAATTATTTAGCATGTGTAGCTATTAATGTAGCTCTAATTATAGAGAGCATGTATCTGAGGTCACAGGTGGATGCAAACATGAAAATAACTATTGTTATCAAAATCCATGAATAATTTTATAGGAAACTATGTTAAATGACAGAAATATTATCATTTTTAGAAGTTAACCACATCGTTATATAGGTTATCTTTGACCTTCAAAATCAACTTGATATTCACATATTGTTGACCGTTATAATCAATCTTTTCCACAATTGACAAAATAGTCTGAGTTTATTGTACTTCTGTTTTTTCATGGTCATCCCTTGTTCCTAAAGTTTATAAAAAAAATTTAAAAAAATATTGTGCTAACCTCTTTGTTCAATAGTTTATACCTTCTGTACATATTTTCCAAACAGTTTTTCATTCAGAAATATAACCAAGTGATTTGTCTTGCTAAATCCATAGATTTGATAGGTAACCTGCCTAGGTTTTCTTTGTCAAATTTGACCTACATAACTTAGATCTACATGAGATCACAGATAAATATTCTTGCCTAACAATAGTACCAAACCGTTGTTCTATTTTGTACCTTATCTTGATATATAACTTGTATATTTTAGGATAACTTTATGCTGATATTTTTTAGGAAGGGTGAGGTTATTTTGGAGGCACAGTGCAATATTGAATAGTGATATTTATAAGTTATACTTTTAAATGAAATGAATCAAGTTAGACATTCATTTAGCTAAAAGAAACTATGGAAGTACCTCTGGGATTTGATTGTTGCACATATATTCAATATATTTTTTTTACTGACTGGTGGGGACTAATGAATATAGAACCCAATTGGGTTATTATTTTGTGTCATTGGATTGCGTAGTTGTAATAAAAATGTTTGTTTAAGCAAAGTGATCTATTCACTAAACTAAACTGAGCTGTGGATGTTCCTCTTGGATGAAACCACTTGAGTATGTAATTAGTTTCCTAATAAATATACTTGAGTTATAATAATTTTGTGTAATCTGATTACATGAGTAGTTTGTATTTAAAACTATGTAGTTTTTCATTCAGAAAGGAAATTTACTTAAGTGAGCATAAATCCCTTTTATTATTTCTGCCACCACATGCTGCACAGTCTGTGTAGGGTACCCACACTTGCACATTGTCTAATCTTGCATTCCCCAGTGGTGAGATGTCCCGCCAACATGTGCAGTGCTAGAGTGCAGATGGTTGAGTTTTACCTACTGTTGTCGAAGTAGGTCAGCATCGGGTGGCAGTTACAAACTGGGTGGAGGGCAAGTGGTCCAGATGGAAGATAGACTATGATCAATATGATCATTCTACGCCTTGTGTGTATCAAACTCTGCAATGAGGAGGCAGGCAGCATGTCTAATAAAAGGCCAGTGTGACTGGATATGCTGCCTGGAAACAGTGGCAGTAGAAGAAACTCGCTGGTGAAGTATGTGATCCAGGTTATCCATGGCTTCTTTGTTATATTGGAGACATACGACTCTGGCAGATGTCGGGTAGTGTGATGTCGGGTGGTGAGAGGGCACCTGTATGGAGGGTGGCAGTGCAAACTCCCCAGCTAGAACTGGCAAGACAGCAGAGGAGGCCATTTCTCCCATTGACCTTGCACTTAAGAGACTCGATGTGCTATCTGTAGGTCAGCGTGCAGTCAAGCATCACACCAAGGTATACAGGATGGTCATTGTTAGGCAGGGCAGCACTGTTCACAGAGACATCAAGATGGCATTAGATGTCCTTGTTGTAAAGGTGAAAGACAGTGGTGGTAGTCTTCGTCATACTCAATTTTAGCCTACAGATCTCTAGATATTGGTGTAGGGCCTGCATGTCCTTGTTGAGCATCATCTCCACTCTCTCCCTGGTTCCGTCGGAAGTGAGCAGTGCCAGATCATCTGGGTATCCATACTGCTTCGATGTTGTCTGTGGGAGGTCACTGATGTAGATATTGAACAGCGTGGGAGAGAGGGTCTAGCCCTGCTGCAAGCATTTAGGAAGGCATCTGAGCCAGCTCATCTGCCCATTGCTTGTTCTTAGTTTTAATCTATAGTTGGAGAGGAGCTCCATAAAAAAGACACCATATGACCATCTGGGATCCTCCGAAGCAGCTTGAGATGTAGTCCCCGGAGCCACACTGTGTCATATGCAGCAGTTAGGTCTACCAGGACCACACCAACTTTCTTCCTAACCTCAAATCCTGCCTTGATGTGAGAAGGCGCTCAAGCAGCTTTAGCGGCATGCAGAGGATCGATATGGGGCAGTAGTTCTTGGCATTGTTACCTGGCTTTTTTGGTTTGAGGATTGCTATGACATCCACTCTACATTAAGAATATCTTGCAGTCCTTATAGTGGATGAAAAAAAAATTTCTTCTCATTATCCACCTCTGGATGACTTCAGCCACATGCCATGAATCATCTGATTACCTGACAAAGTAGCATGTACTCAAAGCTACTAGCCCATTATTCTTATCCATGAAAGAATAATTTAGGGGATGGTGCATGGGCAAACAAAAGCGAAATTCAATTGTGGAAAAAAAAAATTGTCTCTACAAGATATACTTCTAACTTCACTACTATAAAATATGTATTTCTGTTCATTTAATTCACATAAAAATATCAAAATTGTGGTGTAAGCACTATACTGGTGCAGTGTGTTCAAATCTTCCTTTAATAAAACATTATTGGTGAGAATTTAGATTGAATATTATATTATATTTTATAGATTGGATGAAATTCTATGACAGAACATTGTTTTCCCTTGATCTTAACCTCAATATAATTTTATTCATCAGCAGTTCAAAATGACAAATTTTGTTCTCACCTAAGATGCATTGGATGCTTTCCAAAGTCATAATTGATTCAGTTATGGGAATTAAATTATATATTTTAAATAATATCTTATTCAGGCTCTCCTTAATTTAATTTAAATTTAATTATTTTTTTCTTGCTAGAGTCCAGTGTGTGCTGTTGATGTGGCCTACACTCTATGCAATCTTGTATGTGTGTGTGTGTGTGTGTGTGTGTGTGTGTGTGTGTGTGTGTGTGTGTGTGTGTGTGTGTGTGTGTGTGTGTGTGTGTTGTTATAAGAAATTCTTAATTCTTAACTCATCCTCCATATTGTTGTATTACAATGTAAGACTGACTATTCATCTAAAAAAAATAATAATACACTTAACCTTAAGATCCAAAACATTTCTTGCCTTTGAGTCAAAGGACCTGTGGGTGACTTCATGAAGGTAAGAATTGGGTCCAATTATAAATGCAGTCATCAATTAATGCCAATAGAAGAAACTGGTTCTGTGATTATGACCCTACTTTCCTCCAAAACAGGAGCTTTCTGGTCCACCATCCCCCCTTTTTGCCACCATATCCCAGTTATTTCCTACTGGCTATGTAAAACTACCTCAAGTTTCCTGTAAACCATTTATTCTCAATTTACCACAATGACTGTGCTTCTAGGAACATAGAAGATCTGGCAAAAGGTATTTAACTAACCTGATACCAAAGTGATTTACTAACCCAGTTAAAAATAATTCTAACCCTTTAAAAATGAAATCTATTGGACCACCCAAATTTTACATTGTAGAGCAAGGTGTGGTGTGGTTCATCAAGGAATGCACTGCTGAATTTTTATTGTCCTGGACAGTACCACTTCCTGAAGATCTTTCAATACAGCTGCTTCAGAGAACAGTTCAAGGAAATACAGCTGTTCTTTTAGTCAGCTTAAAGTGGCCTTTACTTTTCACTTTTGCATACTATCAAAATGAAAAGAAAAACCACACTATCTATGAAGAAGTAAATTTTGAATCTTTCTGATATCCCTCCAGCCTCTGTAACTCAGAAAAAGAAGCATTTGCTTTCTTCCTTTTTAATACCCATTGCTTTCAAAATTAATAATCTTGCAGATTACCCTTCAAAATTCCACCCCCTTAATTTCCACACACCTTACTCCTTTTTTAATGCAGCAGTGTATTAGTGTGCCTAAAAATTACAAATTGGGTTACTTTGGCCTTCCATTAAAATATAAGTCTCTCATTATTAAATTACCACAGCCCTGTCTTCAGAGCTTGGTATCCATTCTCTTGATATCCAGCTTGAATTTTATGCTTATAAATTAAAGAGAAGTGTAGTCTAGAATACTTACAGAATAAGATCTGTTTATTATTTTTTTCTTTGAATTGTATAATTTAATTCCTTTTTAAATGAATTATCTTTTGCCTTAGCAAATCTTGCTATTCACTGAGAATTTCTTTGATTTTTTGATGAGCTAGAAAGAGAATGCATCTTCCCTTAGGGAATTTCAATGTAGCTGCTAGGAAGGATAGCTCCAATGTAACTTCCCTCAGGGCTTTTGAATACAGCATTTACATTTAGTCTGCCTGATTTTTTTTATGACTTCTTTTGTCTTTTGTCTATTACTCTTGAATAAGTTATATACCAATTTAATCATTGAAATGGCATAATTAAAAATTACTTAGAATGTCATCTGATGAAGCAAACATAGGCCATGTTCACATTCCTCCCATTTGTTGGAGCAAAGACCCTTTACATAAATTTCCCTAAACTTTCCCCTCACCCTAAAATAAGAACAAAAAAATCCCTGAAAACCCCCAACCCACCCACCATAACAGTGTAGCCTGTATTAAATTTGAGATGAATCCATTATTTAATTAAATTGAATTAATATCTTATTTTAATGGCTATCCAAGTGATCTGTATTTTTAGTGAATCGAATCTACTGCTTAGGCAGGATGCCAACTCATGTGCTGACATGGCTCTAACAAGTGGCTGTGCTACATGTGTGATTCGAAGTAAAGTTCAAAGATCATAAAAAATTAAATGATTTAACAATATTATAGTCCAAATAATAATTCAACTTCTTCTCTCTATCTGTGTGTGTGTGTGTGTGTGTGTGTGTGTGTGTGTGTGTGTGTGTGTGTGTGTGTGTGTGTGTGTGTGTGTGTGTGTTTGTACAGAGGATGATTTTGATGAATGTTTCCTATGACCACTGCATAATAAATGTTAAACAATGCCCACAATATAATTTTTTTTACAATGTAAAAATTGATTAATTTTCTAAAACTATGGATTATTAATATTCCAAATAATAATTCACCTTCTTCCATCCATCTGTGTGTGTGCGTGCTTATAAAGAAAATGATGTTGATGAATATTTCCTATGATCCCTGCATAATAAATGTTAGACAATGCCAGCAATATAATTTTTTAACAATGTAAAAATTAATTTAAAAATTGATAGATTTTGTAAAATAATAGAAATCTTATTCCTTCATTAATTAAAAAGTCTCCATTTGTATAAATTATATCTTTATGTCTCCATTGGGATGATGCCATCGTTTGTCAATGAGTAATGTGGCCACCTACCACTTCCCAGTCTCAATCACATTATGCCCTGCTAGTGAACAGACATTAATTAACCTCCTTCCCTCCACCCCAATCTACAAACTTGAAAAAATATTGATTTCAAGGTTTTTAAAAAAATTTATTAGGCATCATTTTTTCCCCCCATTGTTATAGCAATAAATATGTACAACCAAGAAAAAGTGTTATTTAAGTATCAAGAATTTTTCAGGATAATATATATCAAAAGTGCATCAATGTCAAATTCATCAATATCCTGTACCCAATGTAAGACAAGATTGAACAAACAATACTAGCAAAATGTTCCTTTTTCACATCGGATGCTTAGGAGGCAAAGTGTTACCGATACCTTCCAGCAGAGAGTAAGTGCTAGCAGCTGAAGTTGCCACCGAAACAGCAGAGTATTTGTGGAAGTGAACTGCATGGCAATCTTGTTGCCCAACACTGCCGACAAAGGATTCAAATGGGTCTTCCAGGTAGATATTGATCATGCGTTTCAGATTAGATTCTGGATCACTACCATTCTCAGGGTTTTCCCCCAGAATTGGACACTCGTAGGACTCAACACTTCCCACAGAGTAGTTGGGGCCCACAGAGTTATCCAGGTTTGATGCAAAGTCATCTATCCCTGCAAGTTGCATTGAGCAGGAACTGCCACAGTTGATGGGGTACACCACATTAGGAGTAGAAGAGTAGCCTTCCTCACTGAAGTTGAAGGATTCTGCTTGGGGAAGATAGGTGTTGTCCAAATCCTGTTGGACATTGGCTGTACCTGCTGCAGTACCTGGGAGAGAGCAATTGTTATGGTTAGCATATCCGTTCACAGGACTGAAGAGAGCTGGAACTCCAGAAGCTCTCCAGTTGTTAGGAGGCCTATAGCTGTAGTTGGGCATGGTAGAGCTTCCGTAGGAACCATTGGCTGCACCCACTGGAGGAGAATACCCATAGGAGTTGGCAGGGCAGGTTGAAATTTGTTCTCCTTTGTAATTACTGCCTGTGGCTGGCATTCCAGAATATTGGCCTTGTTGCACATTCCACAGTGACCTTGCAGCAGCTTGATGGCTGGTCATCTCAGGAAATGTTTGTGGCCTGGTCTTGAATGGAATTTGGTAAGGCGAATCCATGGGAAATCGATTGAGAGGCTGATGCTTCTTCATCTTAGGTTTATACCTGTAATTTGGGTACTTCTTCATATGAACATCCCTCAGCCTTTTGGACTCATCAATATAAGGCGACTTTTCTTCATTCCTAAGTCCTTTCCACTTCTTGCCCAGTAACTTGCTGATTTCAGAAATGTGCATTTTCGGGTTCTCATCAGTTATCTTCTTTCGAATTGTCTTTGACCAGACTATGAAGGCATTCATTGGACGCTTGACATTGTCTTCTTCTTCCTCTCTGCTATTGGGAGAGCAGCAAGTAAGAACAGGAGGAGTTTTCCCCATGGAACCTTGGCTGTCATGGCTACCATGCACAGGAAGCTGGCCATTAGGTAGAGACATATTCACCATTCGAATTGTAAACAAGCAAGAGATCGGAATTTCCAAAACTGGCAATAAATCTTTAGAGAGCTCAAAGCCACTGAAGAAAGAAAGGTATTGATACTTGGTTTGCAGCAGAAATGTCAACAACTGGAGTGCTAACAAACCAGGTTGATCATGGAAAAAATAAAATAAAATTAAAAAAAAGATATCAAGGGTGTGGCCTTTACAATTTGATATTTCGTATTTTCTCTGAGCCTTTTTTTATTTCATTTTTAATTTAACATCATCTTTCACTAGTGCTTCTGCTAATAGTGATATTTGTGAACTTGTGGTTCTGGTATAGCTTACCCTCATGAATAATTTATGATTTAAGTTCTTTTTCTATTTAAACTATTTGATGAATGGTGCTGTCATTTAATGTGGAACAGTTAAATCTCTACTTTATGGAAGTTTCCTTTTGCCCCAGTTCAGTTGGCAGGCTGGCCAGACTCAAGCTAGAAACTTGTGGATAACACTGCTAATTTAAATGACAAATTTCCCATCCTAAATTGGAATCACTTGTAGGACAGCTCAAAGAAGTTTTAATTTTATCTGTAAATATTGAAGAGATATTGAGGCATGCACCTGCACTATTCAGCTCTATGACACAATATGTAATCTTTGCTCTACCTGGAGAACCTGAAGGAATATTCACAAAAACCCTTAGAAGAGCCTTGCTTCTGAATTTTTATTGTAAATCAATATTCTTTTTATAAGCAGTGAAAAAAAAAATTAGCCAAATTGTGGTAGAATAGTCACCCACTCTCTATACAAAGAAATATATGTAGCTCATATTCTTTTTTTGTGATTACAGCTAGAACAACTGCATTTGTTACCTCCTAACATGACACAGCAAATCTTTAGATATGCTTGGTTAGTTGTGGCTGTATTTAGACCTGTTAGACAACAGTAAAGCTGAACAATAGTAACTGTGGAATATCTGACCTCTATGTAATTTTTCTGAATGAAGCTGCTGAGCTATTCTCTCTCCACCAGCCACTCCAACACTCCTTCCCTCACTCTCTCACTTTACCCTTCCTACTACACTATGTACAATTCATCATAATAAGTCTGGGGTGATGAAACAGTAAGCAGCTGCAGAACTCCTAAAGCAATACAATGTGTAAATTAAAAAAAAAATTTGTTAAAGTGGGTAGAAATTAATTTTAAAATTAAAAAAAAAAGAAAAAAGATAGGTATATCTAATAAGGAGAGGAGATAAAAAAATTAGCAGGATCAATTTCTTCATACACCAATTCATAAAATATTGAACAGAATAACACTAAACTATAACAAAACAATAGCAGCCCAAATATTAGGTTAAAGTAAACTGGAGAAACAACAAGACACATTTCAAATTTCAACCAGACTTTGAGCTCCAGCCATGCAGCTATTATTAAAAGGGGGGTGTTGGGGGCAAGTGTTGACATTGACCAGTATCTTAAATAGATGCATGGGATATCAGTGAGGAAACTATACTTTCTTACACACATTATTGATCAGATATTAGAAAATACTTTGAAAAGAGTGTGTCACTATCGTGAGCAGTGTTTAGGGTGGAGACATTAGAAAATGAAAAAACCAGTAGTATGAAAGCTAGAGACATTCATAACTTCTGAGGAAGCTCTGTTGTGGAAATCATTTATTCAAAGAATGTAATGAAGGGAAGGGACAGCACATAAAGAGTGAGGAGTCTGAAGTTTTTGCACTGCAAATCAGTTACTTGTGTGGGGATTGATATTTTGATAGGCATTAAAATGTAGGGAATCACTGAATGTCAGAACAGGATTTGTAGTAATGGAACACTCAATGTAAAGTGAGAATTGATTGGCTCTATGTGCAAAGAAAAAAATAGTGTGGAAGAAATATTTCTGATATTGCAGACGTAACTGGGATTGTTGAAAAAGACATATAGTTTGTGATCAATTTATTATTATTTTTTTTATAAGTGTCCCTGTTAATTGCTTGACATATTGTTCATATAAACTTATAATACTGTTTGTTTTAACATTGCATTGTTGGATTAATCTTATGAAGTTGATAGTGTTTTGATAAGGCAGAACTTCTTGAACTTTCCATGGTGTTGTCACAAACATTACAATTTGATATACTTTCAGGTTTGTTCGTTTGTTCTATGTTGTTGTTTTTTGTTTTGTTTTTTGTGTTTTTATTAGCAAGGACTGAGGGAATGAGCTTACTATTAAATCAATCTTTTAGTTAACTATAGAGATTAACAGAAGTATGCATTTACTGTTATCAATATGTGTGGCTCACTCCCATCTTCTATCCAAGGTCTTAGGTAATGAGAAATTCTTGCAATTCAATCTGTGTTCCGGAGCAGTGATTATCACAGCCTTATCATAAAATCTGTTGAAATAATTTTCAGACCATCTATATTCTTTTAAATAATTGTTTGGTAGCATAAACAAAAGAGATAGCATCCTGCACAGCTGTATCTTTTAACCATTCATATCTGTTGACTCATCATTGCTTCATGAGCAATGATTGCCAACCAAGATTAATATGTTCCTTTCAATGGATTCTTTTTGCTACAGCTGCCAAGTTTTTCAACCTGTGTAGCTTCTGCATATTTATAGCTATAATGTTATTATTTGTGTGATTTTGTGAAGGAATGAAATAGTAGATCTAACTATCAGTGCATGATATTAATTCTTCATACTATCTGGTGATTGTCCAAATAAGCAATGTTGGACACTGATCATTCATGTTATTTAGAGCACTGACGAAAATGTAAAGTATTTAAAACAAAGTAGGTGTTCTATTTGGTGGGGCTGAGCCCTCGTGTGATATATTTGGGGGACTGAAAACTCCTCTGTCGTCCTGATTTCTCCTTCTCTGGCAATCGCTGCCATGCAGAAGGATTAACTGGAAACTCCTTTAATCCTTTTTCCAATAATGTCTAGTATAAATTTTGTTGGACAAAGTGCATTGATCATTGAAAGGAAAGCTGCAAATACCAAAATTGTGGTAACAACTTGTTGGTTATAATTAAGCTTTTACTGTATGGAAGGGCATTATGAGCTACCTAACTACTGTTTATGGTTAGTCAGTAGTAGGTTCAAACACTGAGTCTCTTCAACTAGTAACAAAAGTATCATTAACTGGCCAGATGGACTGTCTGTACCAGGCAATCAAGTTCTCACAATATTTGCAAAATAGGATATGCACTACGTAATGACACTTTGATAATTCTAGATGGTAGCTGTTCAACAGAGACTAATTACTAAACGTTTGTTGAGTCTTTTGTAGACTTTGGCTCTCTAGGCCAGCCGGGAGCCACCTTCTTTGTCTTTATTTCCCTATTTGATTTTAAACTATAACCATAATTACTCCCTTTACTACCTGTGGTTCCTTTGCCACAAACCACATTCCCATCATTAACTTCCTTCTTATTCATTTCTTTACTCCCTGTGGTTCCTTGGCCACAAACCACGTTCCCATAATTAACTTCCTTCTTATTCATTTCTTTACTCCCTGTGGTTCCTTGGCCACAAACCACATTCCCATAATTAACTTCCTCCTTATTCATTTCTTTTCCATTGCAATTAACTTCTTGATATACTTCTCTTTCAGGTGTCTTCCTGTCCTGAGGCAGAGTCACTGGGAGGAGTTCCTGTTCAGGCTCCCATGGCTCCGACATGTGTGGTTTAGAATAGTTACAGAATAAGACATGTCTATAATCTTATCTTTAAATTATTTAATTCCAATCCTTTTTAAATAAATTCTCTTTCTCCCTCTAAAATTTTGCTATACACTGAGTGCTTCTTTGATTTTTCGGTGAGCTAGAAAGAGATTGCATCTTCCCTCAGGGAATTCAATATAGCTGCTAGGAAGGACAGCTGCAATGTAACTTCCCTCAGGGCTTTTGAATGCAATATTTACATTCAGTCTGCCTGATTTTTTGATGACCTCTTTTGTCTATTACTCTTGAATAAGTTTTATTCAACTTTAATCATTGTAAGAGCGTATTTAAAAATTACTTAGAATGTCATCTGATGTAGCAAAGTAAGCCCAGTTCATATTCCTCCCATTTTGTTATAGCAATGACCCTTTGCATAAATTTCCCTAAATTGCCTCCTCACCCTAAAAATAGAACCAAAAATCCCCTGAAAACCCTAAACCCTGCCACCATTACAGTGTACTCTGTATGAAATTCGTGATGAATCCATTATTTAATTAAATTTAATTAATACCTTATTTTAATTGCTATCCAAATGATCTGTACCTTTAGTGAAGCCAATCTACTGCTTAGGCAGGATGCCAACCCATGTGCTGACATGGCTCTAACAAGTGGCTGTGCTACATGTGTGATTGGAAGTAAAGTTCAATGATCTTAAAAAATTAAGTAATTTAACGATATTAATAGTCCAAATAATAATTTACCTTCTTCTGTCCATCTGTGTGTGTGTGTGTGTGTGTGTGTGTGTGTGTGTGTGTGTGTTTGTACAGGAAATGATGTTGATGAATATTTCCTATGACCCCTGCATAATAAATGTTAGACAATGCCAGCAATATTATTTTTTAACGATGCAAAAATTATATTAAAAAATTGATAGATTTGTAAAATCATGGAAGTCTTATTCCTTCATTTATTCTAAATTCTCCATTTGTATAAATTATAACTTTATGTCTCCATTGAGATGATGCCACTCTTTTTTTATATCACAAATTTGGACACATTCCCATTCTCAGTCTCATTATGCAATACTAGTGGGAGATGTGTTAGTTAACTCCTCCCCTCCACCCCAATCTACCAAACTTACAAAATTGTTTTCAACGTTTTTAAAAAAAATTTTATTAGGCAATTTTTTTTCATTGTTACAGCAATAACAATATATAAACTTTCAAATATGGATTACTTGTATATCAAGAGGTTTTCACTATAATATATAATATCAGAAGTGCATCATGGTCCTATTTCAGCAATATCCTATACCCAATGAAAGACAAGATTGAACTAACAATACTAGCAACATGTTCCTTTTTCACATCAGATGTTGAGGAGGCAAAGTGGTACTAACACCTTCCAGCAGAGAATCAGCGCTAGCAGGTGCCAGAGCAGACCGGTTGGAGTCAAAGTCGGAGCATGTTCCAGCTGAAGTTGCAACCAAAGCAGCAGAATATTTGTGGAAGTGAACTGCAGCATGGCCATTTTGTTGTCCAACACTGCCGACAATGGATCCAAATGGGTCTTCCAGGTAGATATTGATCATGCGTTTCAGATTAGATTCTGGATCACTACCATTCTCAGGGTTTTCCCCCAGAATTGGACACTCGTAGGACTCAACACTTGCCACAGAGGAGTTGGTGCCCACAGGGTTATCCAGGTTTGATGCAAAGTCATCTATTCCTGCAAGTTGCATTGAGCAGGAACTGCCACAGTTGATGGGGTACACCACATTAGGAGTAGAAGAGTAGCCTTCCTCACTGAAGTTGAAGGATTCTGCTTGGGGAAGATAGGTGTTGTCCAAATCCTGGCGGACATTGGCTGTACCTGCTGCAGTACCTGGGAGAGAGCAATTGTTATGGTTAGCATATCCGTTCACAGGACTGAAGAGAGCTGGAACTCCAGAAGCTCTCCAGTTGTTAGGAGGCCTATAGCTGTAGTTGGGCATGGTAGAGCTTCCGTAGGAACCATTGGCTGCACCCACTGGAGGAGAATACCCATAGGAGTTGGCAGGGCAGGTTGAAATTTGTTCTCCTTTGTAATTACTGCCTGTGGCTGGCATTCCAGAATATTGGCCTTGTTGCACATTCCACAGTGACCTTGCAGCAGCTTGATGGCTGGTCATCTCAGGAAATGTTTGTGGCCTGGTCTTGAATGGAATTTGGTAAGGCGAATCCATGGGAAATCGATTGAGAGGCTGATGCTTCTTCATCTTAGGTTTATACCTGTAATTTGGGTACTTCTTCATATGAACATCCCTCAGCCTTTTGGACTCATCAATATAAGGCGACTTTTCTTCATTCCTAAGTCCTTTCCACTTCTTGCCCAGTAACTTGCTGATTTCAGAAATGTGCATTTTCGGGTTCTCATCAGTTATCTTCTTTCGAATTGTCTTTGACCAGACGATGAAGGCATTCATTGGACGCTTGACATTGTCTTCTTCTTCCTCTCTGCTATTGGGAGAGCAGCAAGTAAGAACAGGAGGAGTTTTCCCCACGGAACCTTGGCTGTCATGGCTACCATGCACAGGAAGCTGGCCATTAGGTAGAGACATATTCGCCATTCGAATTGTAAACAAGCAAGAGATCGGAATTTCCAAAACTGGCAATAAATCTTTAGAGAGCTCAAAGCCACTGAAGAAAGAAAGGTATTGATACTTGGTTTGCAGCAGAAATGTCAACAACTGGAGTGCTAACAAACCAGGTTGATCATGGAAAAAATAAAATAAAATAAAAAAAAAAGATATCAAGGGTGTGGCCTTTACAATTTGATATTTCGTATTTTCTCTGAGCCTTTTTTTATTTCATTTTTAATTTAACATCATCTTTCACTAGTGCTTCTGCTAATAGTGATATTTGTGAACTTGTGGTTCTGGTATAGCTTACCCTCATGAATAATTTATGATTTAAGTTCTTTTTCTATTTAAACTATTTGATGAATGGTGCTGTCATTTAATGTGGAACAGTTAAATCTCTACTTTATGGAAGTTTCCTTTTGCCCCAGTTCAGTTGGCAGGCTGGCCAGACTCAAGCTAGAAACTTGTGGATAACACTGCTAATTTAAATGACAAATTTCCCATCCTAAATTGGAATCACTTGTAGGACAGCTCAAAGAAGTTTTAATTTTATCTGTAAATATTGAAGAGATATTGAGGCATGCACCTGCACTATTCAGCTCTTAAACACAATATGTAATCTTTGCTCTACCTGGAGAACCTGAAAGAATATTCACAAAATCCCTTTGAATTTCTCTATCTGGACTTAGGATAGATCAATTAATCTTTTTGAAGTAAATTAACATTCTTATTAGAAGCAGTGAAATAATTTAGAAAAAATGTGTTAGAATAGTCACCCACTCATTATATATGAAGATATATATGTAGCTCATATTCTTTTTTTTTTGATTACAGCTTGAACAGCTGCATTTGTTACCTCCAAACATGCCACAGCAAAACTTTAGGTATGCTTGGTTAGTTGTGGCTGTATTTAGACCTGTTAGACAACTGTAAAGCTGGATAGCAGCATCTTTGGAATATCTGACCTTTATGCAACTTTTCTAAATGCAGCTGCTGAGCTACTCTCTCTCTCTCCACAACTCACTCAATCTCTCTTTTTTCTCTCTTTTTCTCTCTCTTTCCTTCCATAATTCAACATGTACAATTCTTTACACCAAGACAGGGGTGATGAAGCAGTAAACAGCTGTAGCACTTCTAACTCTCAGGTTGTGGACATCTGTAAAGCAATGGAATGTATAAATTCAAAAAATAACTATTAAGTAGGTAGAAATTCTTTAAAAATTTTTTTTTAAAAAGAGGATAGGTATATCTTCTGTGGAACTCATTTATACAAGTAATGCAATGAAGAAAGGAGACAGCACATAAATAGTGGCGAGCCTGAAGTTTGTGCACTTCAAACCACTGACTTCTGTGGGGATTAATAATTTTCTAGGCATAAAAATGTAAGGAATCACTGAAAGTTGGAACAGGTTTTGTAATAGTAGAATAATTAACTAGAAGTGAGGATTGATTAGCTACATGTGACAGGATAAAAAGAGTGGTGGAAAATATTTCTAATATTGCAGATGTAACTGGGATTTTTTAAAGGACATGTAGTGGGTGATCAGTTGATTTTTTTATAAATACCCCTGTAAATTGCTTGACATATTTTTCCTATAAAATTATAACTCTCTTTGTTTTAACATTACACTGTTAAATTAATCTTGTGAAGTTTATAATGTTTTGCTAAGGCAAAACTTTTTTAACCTTCCATGGTGTTATCACAGTCATTTCCATTTGATGTTCTTTCAGGGCTGTTGTTTTGTTTTTTGGTTTTTGGTTTGTGTTGTAGGATTTTTGGAGCAAAGACTGAGGGAATGTACTTAGCATTAAATTAATCTTTTAGTTAACAATGGAGATAAACAGAAGTATGCTTTTGCTGTTGTGGATATGTGTGGCTCACTGTCATATTCTATCCAAGTACTTAGGTAATGGGAAATTCTTGCACTTCAATATGTGTTCCTGAGCATCAATCATCACAGTCTTATTATAAAATCTGTTCAAATAATATTCAAACAATCTATATTCTTTTAAATAATTGTTTGGCAGCATCAACAAAAGGGATAGCATCCTGCACAGCTGTATCCTTTAACTCTTCAATATCTGTCAACTCATCATTTGTTGATGAGCAATGATTGCCAACCAAGATTGATCTGTTCCTTTCAATGGGTTCTTTTTGCTACAGCTGCCAAGTTGCTCAATTTGTGTTGTTTCTGCATATTTATAGCTATAATATTATTTATGTGATTTTGTGAAGGAATGAAATAGTACATATAACTATCAGAGCATGATAGACAATTTTCATACTATCTAGTGATTGTCTAAATAATCAATGTTGGACACTGATCATTCATGTTATTTATAGTAATGATGAAAATGTGAAGTATTTGAATCAAAGGGGGTGTTCTTTTTGGGGGGGGGTTAAGCCCACTATCATTCATATTTTTCCTTCTTAGGCAATTGCTGCCAAGCAGAAGCATTAACGTAAAACTCTTTTAATCCCCTTTCCAATAATATCCAGTATAAAGTTTGTTGGACAGTGCATTTATCATTGAAAGAAAAGCTGCACATGAGCCTTTGTTGCCTAACACATTTGTATTCACCCACTGCTTGTTGTGGACACCACAGTCATTTTTTGTAGGATTTGTTGGAGGGGGGAAGGTGTGGAGAATTTTAAATGTTCAGGTAAAGGATCTAAACATCACATAAACATGCATAAGATGAGGAAAATGCTTCCATTTTTTTAAATTTTTTTTACTTCAAATGCATTTTCATTTTTAAGTTAGCTGATTTTGATCTATTGCTGACTGAGTGTTTATCTAGTTCCCAATCTAAACTTTTACTTTTACTCTATCTGGGTCACCATTATTACTTGCTGCACACATGTTTAGGGACATTTGCTATGCAGTGTGTGTGTGTGTGTGTGAGTGTGTATGTGTGTGTCAGATGGGAGGGGGTGAAGGGGGTATATGCCCTCAAATTTTTCTCAAGAATTAAATTTTATTCATTGAATACTCATTAATGGAAAACTGAACTGAAAAATTGATATACATATAATTTTTTTTTCAAAATTCTTAGGCTGTCCTTGTTTCATAAAATTATACAAATTTTTTGGGAATTTTTTTTTATATTCTGGAATAAGATTTGTCTTACTAACAACAGGAATGTAACTCTTCAATCACATCACAGGAAGGACAGATGTAGCTTTTGGAAGCTAAATTTTCTTTGTGAATATTGAACAAATATATATATATATATATTTCAATATAATTATACCAGTTATTCACCAATGATGACAAGATAAGAGAATAAATAGTGGGGGGGGGAGTTATTTCCAGTTCAGCTACCTTTAAAAAATTTTGAATTAATTCCTTGTTTTCATAAATAATAGAAGAATATATAGTAATCTGGAAGAACCATTTCATGTTGTGTATATTAAGATTTTTTTCATGAATTACCCTGCTCTGGTTGGTGGATCCATTACATGTTTTGTATTAATGGAGAATTTAGAAGGTGGGTTATGGGAAAGGACAATTTATACTGGCCATTATATATTTGAAGCAGGCAATACATTAATTATTAAAAGTCCACCTTTCTAAACCACATCTTATTATAATTAACAATTTGTCTGTATGTGCACAACTTAACTCCTCCAATACTGCTAGAGGATATCTTCACAAAACTTTCAGGGATTGACTAGGGCACCTCACTGCATGTCCTCCTGAACATTTTGGTCAGATCAGGTGGCTGTTCATGTAGTTTTGTAAGTGGGTGTACTTTTGTCAATGGGTGTGATTCGGTGACATGGAACACTAACTAATGAATAAATTGAATGAAATTTGGCATGTTTGTTATTAGATTTGTTTGATGCATTACAAATATCTTGTCAGACATATTCAATGTGCACAAACTACCATCAGCTGGAAATGAAATAGAAAATCTCCCTTTAAGGGTCTTTCTTACATGGGCATCCGGTTATAACATTCTCAAATTCAATACATATTTTTGAATTTATGATTAGTGTGATAGAATTCAACATGAGAATGAATGTACACACATGCATAAAATAAACAACAGTTGATTAAGAATGTTATTCTGTATGAAATTTTTAATATCAAGATCTCAAAATCTAAAAAAAAATAGACTTTCATGGGAACAAATTGAAACATTCTAAATTGTAAGTGTAATAAAGCTCCAATCTGATTTCAAATAAAATCTGATGAACTTCGCCAAGATTTGTCATCCAGTAGAAAATCAAATACATCTACAACTGATTCTATTATCAATATATCTAAAATTGAAATCACCTGATTGAAAACTTAGTTGTGTAATAATCAAGTGAACTCTGTTAAGGTAATGAAACTATCATATTCTCTCTTGGCTACATAGTGTACAATTGCAGTCATGCCTGCACCAGAGTCGACATTGGGGTTGTTCATCTGGCATAAAGGGGGAAAAAAATTACTTATAATGATAAATCAGGTAACAGTGAAATTATTTACAAGAATTCTCCAAAGTGAATTAATGAAACCATCTACATGAGGAAAATTTGATACAATTTGTTACTAAGGTGTTCTACATCTATATTCTGTTAAAACACTATAGTACCACGGCATGCCTATCATGTTTGCAGATTGAACATGTTATCAAGATAAAACAATTTTTAAAAAAACAAAAAATATCACACTTATGTAATTATAAATGATTTTCTTCATTTTTCTCAGTCTCTGACAAGTTGTTGATGGCTTGCTCCAGTTCTGTAGCAGATATAGTTATGTTGGTGCCTGGACCGTACACAGCCGTCACTCCTACAGCAAACAGGGGGTTGGAATCCTGAAGAGGGATTACACCTCCACACAAAACCACCATGTCTGCTATACATTATCACCCGCATGCGCACACACACACACACTAACACACACAACACACACATATATGCATGGACACAAGCCCACACATATCTGCACAAACCCACACACACACTCATGCACAAAAATGATATATAGATAGCATGAATGACTAAGAGAGAGACTGCAGTGAAACTGACATGTGATGACAGAAGTTTAAATGATTGACATGTGATGGTCATGATATAAGACCTGTTGGTATGATTGGAACCTATTAAGGACAAGTGTAATGAAATTATAATTCCTTCTAGTTTATAAACACCAGAGAGATTACTAATTACAAAATTAATCATAAGTATTTGTTCCTGACCACATATTGTGTTGGTATGATATATAACACACTAAAGCCGTGTACATGTTAAAACATTGAAAAAGCTAAAACAGGACGATTGAGAAGGCCTTTTGTAACCTAATGTGTAATATGCCTCTCAAATGTGAAGTAAGTCTCAGACACACACACACCACATAAATAGGGTGGGGGGTGGGGTGTTTAGCACAACACCAATAGTGTGCGCAATGCAGACTTATCCTTGCCACATAATTATTCACTACCATTAGTAACACATGATTTTATAGAAATTCAACTTCTTTTATATAAGTTTCTTAATTCAATTCTCCCATGAGGTGGGCAATAAAATAATAGTATGAAAGAGGATAAAAAAAAAAGGAAAAAAGCAAACAAACATGGAAAATATACATGAGAAACAAAAATTTCATACAAAAATAGTAAACCGGATATATGGCCAGGTCAGCGCTCATATGTAGTGAGACTGCCTGTAAAGAGTAATCCTATGTCCACATCAAAGCCCAGGTCAGTGAAGCCTGTGGCTATGACCTTCTAACCATGGTCACACCCATCCTCCCCCATCTTGGTAGCAACAATCAAGGTTGACTTCCCACTTTTTTTGTCAAACTCATAAACATGGCAACAATAAAGATGAGTGGTTTAATATGTGGATGTATACTAATCAACTAGGTATTCAGATGAATGTGTTATGTAATGAAGAGGATATACTCTAATATACATGTTAACGTATTATAAAAATACACTGTGCATTGTGCGCATGCATGTTAAGTTTCCTAATTCAATTCTCCCATGAGGTAGAGCAAGTGAAGCTGTTAAGAAAAAATGGAAGCAATATTGCACCTTTCAAGAGTCTTGTCAAATATGTGCAGAATTTGTAGTCACTTTTCGTTGTGCAAATATTATTCATATTTGTGATATTCCAAATAAAGATTTCTGTCTCTATTCTCTCGTACCTTGGTCACCAGCACCTTGTGAACCACAGCCAGTGTGCTGATCAATAATACACGCACTTCAGCATATACTGCTTGCTCTGCCACTTGAGTTTGCATCTGTGCAGAGAGGCAGGGAATGACAATAATTAAGGAATAAATGAAGAGAAAAAAATATGCTACAGAGAAGAAGGAAAGAAAAATAAAAAACATGTATGGAATAAATTTAAAAAATAATAGTATGAAAGAGGATAAAAAAGGGAAAAAAAGCTAGCAAACATGGAAAATATACATGAGAAACAACAATTTCATTCAAAAATAGTAAACCGGATATATGACCAGGTCAGCTCTCGCATATAGTGAGACTGACTGTAAAGAGTAAAGAGTAAAGAGTAAAGAGTAATCCTATGTCCACATCAAAGCCCAGGTCAGTGAAGCCTGTGGCTATGACCTTGTAGCCACGGTCACACCCGTCCTCCCCCATCTTGGTAACAACAATCAAGGTTGACGTCCCTCTTTCTTTTTTAACTCCTAAAGATGGCAATTATGAAGATGAGTGGTTTATAATAGAGATGTAAACTAATCAACAAGATATTCAGAATAATGTGTTACATAATGAACAGGATATACTGTAATATGCATGTTAACGTATTATAAAAGTACACTGTGCATTGTGTGTGCACATGTGTGTTGTGTGTGCACATGTGTGTGTCCCACTTTTTCACCTCCCCCCCCTTCCCAACACCTGGACATGCAAATCCACATTTCCGAACCCAGGATTACCCTGAATTGATTATTTATATTAAAATTAGAAATCGTGAGATTGAATAAGTACTTGTTCGCCATGAAAATGACTTAAATTATTTTTGTGCTCTAAAACATTGTCTGTGATAAGCCAATTAATTTCTGCACAATATCTTTAGGCATGAGATGACTGCAGTCCAGTCTGTTCTGAGTGTGTTCAACACACAAAGGACCAGCTGATGTCTGGCAGGGAGCACCAGAGGGTACCCACTACGTGACTTTGTACAACTATAGATGATGTCACAAAACCTAAAGCACCACTAACATAACTATAATTTTGACCCAGCCGAATGCCATGACAAACATATTCATTGGCATCCATTAAAATTAAGAGTCTGGACTCTGTGAATTATGACATTAAATTAATATTGAATACATAGTGTTTAAAAATACATAGTTGAAAGTCTAAATTGTTTTGTTTTCTAGGATTGTGTGAAATCATGTTAAATGCATTTTATGCATAAAATGAGAATGTCAAACACACACATATGCAAAAATGCCAATTGTCTAGCTACTGTCAACATGTTCACGCGCATCTGACATAGTCAGGGTGCCTGTGCACTAAGTAGGCACTATGAGCCAGTGCAAGCAAACTCCATGTGCCTGGCTAGGAACTTGCAGGAGGACTGACCAAGACTCTCTGCTTATGGGTGTGGGCACCCAAAGTCCCACCTGGACCCTTACCTGATTGATAAGCCATGGCCAGTGAATTTGCACCCCAGAAAATTCCAGGTCCCCATCACAGCTGGGTGGACTGGTGTGGGAAGAAGATGTTGAAGGACAGGAAAATTTTCCTGACAGTGCTGGGTTCGAACTCTCAACACTGGGGTTGTGAATCCAAGGGCATAGCTACTCAACACACAAACACAAACACACACACACAAGAACAACAACAAACACGCAAACATTGTTCATTTTATGAACTGGGTGAATTAACAATAGCATAGTTATATATGTTGATAGTCTTCCAGAAACCTGCAGACACACTCCACCAAATAAATGCATGGTTGATCTTAAACTATCAGGTTCCACTTCATAAATATCAGAAATGATCAAGTAAGTTCATTTCAGAGAAAAATCTATTATTCCATACTTACGAGGTGTCGGAGAGTAACTGGAATGTGTGTAAAAATTGCTCACATGCAAATCGCATGTATATCACAGCGTGACCTAATCATAACTCTCTCTTAACTGGGAGAGATTGGCCCCACTTACTAAGTGTGAGGTAGCCATGTAACGTCCTTTGTCCTTCTCCATGGAGTTACAGATCTCCCCCACAGTGCAGCAAGTATGAATAGCCTTCATGGACATATCCAGCAGGTGGCCAACACCTCACGATGAACAGCTGGTCAGAGCTGACAGTGCAGCATCAACTTCAGCTTAATTCCTTAAGTAACTTAACTCAAGGAGCTTGTCTTTCTTAAGCATTACACAGTGTGTAGGGGGGCACATGTCATCTATTTCAACACAGAGACTGCACGATCATTAGTGTGGTGGGTTAGTCATTAGAAGTATCACCATGATCAGGTCAGGTCAATTCAGCTAATTCTGGAATAGAGCAAATGATAAATATATACTAGGAGAGTACCTGCAGTACACTACTGATAGCTCCTTCTTTACACCATTTAATACAACTTGCCTTTAAAAATTGAGCCTATAGGCCTCCATAATAGCACAAATACACAGACATACAAGTAAACAACCAAATATAATGCTCGTGCATTTTTAATATAAGTCATATACAAATGCCTTAGATACAATGAAGTGGATGTAGTACAATTAGATGGGATAGCTGAGCTAAGTGATTAATATCAGTACATAACTGCAAGAACATCTGAAGCATTTCATTACATGCACACATAGCAATGGAGTTGAGTCTCTTTCGATTGATCTGAAACAGCCTGGTCTAAATGTTGATAGATATTGTAGGATTGACCTTTCATGACCTGGAGAAACTCCTCTCCCTTGCCACTGCTGTTTTGTAGTACTCTTTAGCTGTTTCTTTTTCAAGTGACTCAAATGCTTCTCTAAACTGTATCAGTGGATGTTTCACAAGCATTCTTGACTCAGACCAATGATGCCACATTAAAAAGAAAAAACCTGCATGGAATACATATCCCACCATTTTCTTGTTTCCTAAATGCAAGCCAAAGTTATTGCTGCAACTTGCTGATGTTGTAATGAATGTCTTATTTCATCCTTTATGAATCTGAATGCTACTACAATGGTGGCTATATCGATAGCTGGTAATGTGGTTAGATGTAGATGGTGACTGAAATGGTGGCTGGGATGGCTGCTAGGACAGTGACTTGATAGTGAATTTGGTGGCTTCAGGTGCTGGCAGGACCTTCTTTTAAAGAATTTTGTGACATGCTGAGCAGCTCCACAAAAGTGACTTTTTGCACTGCTACTTACAATGAAATGTTTCTAATTTTAATGATAGTTACATCGTTTATTCTCATAAAGACCATTGACAAATTTATGATTTCTATTAATGCAATACCTGCCTTTCATGCTGATTATCCTGCCTCCTGCTTGACGAGAAACTGAGTTACACTTTTGGTTTGCTGGGGGTGCTGGAGCACCCTCAACAACCCCTGGCTACACCCTTGTTACTGGATAGTAAAAAAGTGGTAGAAATAGAAAAAGAAGGGAAGGAAATAAGAAATGGGGAAAGGGCACAACAAGGAAGAAATGAAGGAAAATGAGGTGTGAGGAGGTGAGTGGGGAAGAACAAAAGAAGGAAAGCAAGGGGAATGATTGAAGGGTAAAAAAAAAAGTGAAATAAGGAGAAGAATCAAGTGTAGAAAGGAGAGAAGAAAAAGAAGAGCTACAAAGATGAAAGTGTGGGAAAAGTGGGAAAGAAGAACAGAAGCGAGGGGGAAAGGTAGAAAATATGAAGGAAGAAAGAGGAAAAATGGAAGCAAGCTAAAAATAAGAGGAAGAACATGGATGATTCACATGTGGGAAATAATTATTAATAATATCTATTGAAGTATAGCATTTTAGACAAGGTAAATAATTGTTTAGAATACTTAAGGTGATGTTAAAATTGTTTTAGGATCTATTCAGTAAAAGGTAATTAGTTGTAACCACAGGGTTGTCATACAGTGAAAGCACTTCATTTCGACCAATTAGTTATAACAACATTTGGTGTTTCCAAGGAGTAAATAATTAGTTAAAAATCCATTCTTGAGTGAACCTTGTGGAAGTATCCACCCCTACCATTCCAAGTGTCTGTCCTTGAATATTTGAAATATTTGGAAAATTTTTTTTATCTTTTATCGGCTCAAGGAAATTGCACAAGCATAGACTTAAGATATCAATTGAAATATACACAATCACCCGCAAGCACAGACACACACATGCACATGCGCACGCGCACACACACACACACACAATTTTAATGCTATCATTACACAACCCTACAAGGGAAAGGAATTGTTGAACTAATACACGCCCTAATGAACTATAATATTCATTAAATTGACTTCAAAACAAAAGGCCCTCACCACCCACCCCCCCCCCCCCTTCCCTCCATTTTCCCTTTGTAATAATAATATATATGGTGATTTCATTACACTCATATCACAACAATACCAAGCTAGCTATCATGAGATCAATTCTTGCCAACACAGTAGTTAAACCCCATTCCAAAATAAATTAATTTCAATACAGTGGTGCTCTACTACTGACATGAAATCACTACTTGTAGGATGCTATCCACCAATCCATTATTACAGACTATGGCCACTACTTGTAGAATTTTATTCACCACTGACATTAACTCACCACTTGTAGAATTCATCACCAACCCCAATTACAGTGCATAACCTACTAATTGCAGGATTCCATCCACCACAGTCATTATCTCTATACTTTAGAACAATTAAAATGATGTTGAACTTGTAAGATTAAAAACTTTTGGTTTCTATGTAATAATAATTACTTATTGGTAACCATAGAGTTATCATACTGTAGGACTTAATTGTGACCAATTAGTTGTAACTATAAACTTGCTGTTTCCAAAGAGTAAACAGTAGTTTAAACCCCACTCTTAAACTATCACCTACTCCATCGCTTTAACAATCTATCTATCCATTTATCAATCTATCAGTTAGTGTTTGTATCTGAATCTTATTTCTATTTATGTCTATCTATCTATCTCTCTACCTGTTTCTCTCTATCTCTTATGGCTGCTGTAATTGATTCCAAAAACTCTCTGGAGTATTAATTCTGTGTGTATGTTGTTTCAATGTGTGTGTGTGTGTGTGTGTGTGTGTGTGTGTGTGTGTGTGTGTGTGTGTGTGTGTGTGTGTGTGTGTGTGTGTGTGTGTGTGTATGTGTATATGTGTTTGTGTGTCATTAAATTTGAAGTATTGCCTAGATACTGAACATGCTATGCCTCGACCACTAAAGTCTTATGATCTGCCCTATAAATGTATAAATACCTATGTAGCACAGGCAAAGATATCACCAATACTTTTCATCAGGAACTTTGGACCATAGGTCTTTTCACCATTGACTCCAACTAAATGTGGTTCTGGATTGTTCTATGCAGCTTCTCCTGCTGTGCTCTCTAAGAATTTGGTGCCATGCTAGGCAGCTCCACAAAATGGGCTTTTTTGCACTGCTATTTATGATGAAATGTTTATGATTTTAATGAAATTACATTGTTTATTCTCATAAAGACCATTGCCAAATTTATGATTTCTATTAATGCAATACCTGTCTTTCATGCTGATGATCCTGTCTCTTGCTTGACAAGAAATTGGGTTATACTTTTAATTTGCAGGAGGTGCTGGAGCACCCTGAACTACCTCTGGCTACACCCTTGTAACTAGATATGGGAAAAGGGGTAAGAATGGGGAGAGAAAGAAGGAAATAAGGAATGGGGAGAGAGCAAGAGAAGGAAGAAATGAAGGAAAATGAGGTGTGAGGAGGGGGTGGGGAAGAACAAAAGAAGAAAGGCAAGGGGAATGATTAAAAGATGGAAAGAAGGGGGAGAAAGAAGAAGAATCAAGTGTAAAGAGGAGGAAAAGAAGAGATGCAAAGAGAAAAGTGTTAGAAAAGGTGGGAAAGAAGAATAGAAGCTAGGGGGAAAGGTAGAAAATATGAAGAGAAGGAAGAAGAAAAAATGGGGACAAGAGAAAAAAAGGAGGGAGAACTAAGGCAGTCCACACTGGGACCTATAGGAATTAATTACAGTAGAACCTCAGAATTACAAACCCAAGAGTTCCTGAACTAACTGGTCAAGAAAAACATAACATGAAGAAAGTTGTTAAATAAAAAAAAAATTCTAGCTTTCAATAGGTTAAGAATACCCATTTCCTGAATTGCAGCTGCAGAGATGCATTTGGCTCCTTTCACAGAGAAAAACAACCCCAAAATATTAGGTATAGAAAGAACAGCTGCAGTAACTAAAATTTGGGTTATGACCATGCAGAAAATAAGGAAAATAAGGAAAATATAAAGTTGGCATACTTTAAATTAATTTTGAACTTCAAGGCAGGAAGATGTGTTGAAACAGCCAAATATTAGCAGAATGCCATACAGCTATAGTATTTCAGAAAAGTGCCCACAAAAAAAAAAAAAAAAAAAAAAAAAAAAATTAGTCTTATATTACTGTAATAATTGTACAGTATTATGAATGGCAATATTATGTCATCATTTCAGAGTTATGAACACTGCTGTTTCTCAAGGGGGTTTGTAACTCTGAGGTTCTACTATACTATAATATTTATTAAAACATCAGTTTGGAAAAAGAAAATAATTGTTTAGAACATTTAGGTAAAATCCATCCACCACAGATATTAACTCACTACTTATAGGATGCCATCCAGCACTCTACACACACCAACTCTACATTTCTAAGATTCCATCCATTGGACATTATTACTTCACTACTTGCAGGATGCTATCCTCCACTCTACCAATACAGACATTAACTTACTAATTGTAGGATTCATCAACCACAGTACTAACTCGCTACTTCTTGAATTCATCTACTACTTAGATATTAATTCAATACTTGTAACATTCCATCCACCAGAAACATTTAAGTCACCACTTGTAGGATTCTACCCATAACTGCTATTAAGGTCCTACTAGGGGGATTCCATCCACCACATACCTGAATTCTATGCTTGTAGAATTCCAACCAACACTCTACTACATAGCAAGTCCCCACTGTAGGATTCCATCCACAACCTCACTAATTGTGAGATCATTAAATCTCTACTGATAAGATTTCATCCACTCTTTTTCTCTCTCTCTCTTTCTCAAGATTTTTTTTTTCTTCTTCTTCCTTTCATTTTCACCTGTGACATACGGTTCTAGGAACACTTTGGAAGTGGGAGGATACATCCACAAATTCTGCTCAAGAGTGGAGTTTTAACCAATTTTTTACTCTTTGGAAACACCAAAGTTTACAGTTACAACTAATTAATCAAAACAATGAACTTTTTCTTTATAACTTTATGGTTACCACTAGTAATTCTTATTGCATAGAAAACAAAAGTTGTAAATCTCATGAGTTCAACCTCATTATAAATGTTCCAAAAAAATTTTTTTTTGGTTTAAAACACTACTTTCTAATAAATATTATAGTAATTATTTGCCAAAGGTCATAGTGTGAAACTGATATTACATGTATATTAAAAATTGTCTTAAAAGAAGTGACCCTTTATTCCAGGAGTTCAAGACCAAGTACAAACCTCTTGTCTTGTTTATTCATGATTGAAAGAAATTCATACGTCTTACTTGAACTTGTCTAACAAAAGGTCATCACTTATAAGTGCAATCTTATACTAGTAACACAATAGTTATTGTATAATTAAAAAAATTTAAACCAAATCTTACATTCGAAAAAAAGAATAACACACAGAATAGGTATGGCTGCAAAATGTAATGGCTATTAACTATCCAGAAGCAATACTCCAACACAACCCACTAATTGACCTGTTGAACAAGTGCTTTATTAGAAAACACATATTTCATATTGGTCTAATACTAATATAAATGTTGGAAATTAATAAACAAAGAAATCTCAAAATATATAATACAATACAAAATTTTTTTTTCCAGATTAATATACATTCTTTTATTATTTATGACAACAAAAAAAAAATAAAGCAAATAATTCTTATGTGCCAATGTGAATTAAACAATAAATAAATTAATTAATAAATAAAATTAAAATAAATAAAAATTAACATAAAAAAATTAACATAAAAAAAATTAACATCAAAAAATAAATAAAAAAAATAATAAAAAAAATAATAAATAAATAAATAAATAAATAAATAAATAAATAAATAAATTTAAAAAAACATTAAAAAAAGTTCTCAAGATTGTAATCAAGTGTTTCTGTGGCCCCATTACTGACTTGTTTGTTTCACTGTGCTCTATACAGGAACACAGGTAGCAGGTGACAAATAAGTGACCACTTACTACTTCTAAGAGATATAAGTAATGAAGATAAATTATGCTAAAAAATATATATCAAGATGAACAAAGAAAAAAGGATGAACCTATTCCCAGTAGCATCGTAATGCTCAGGGTTCCCATCTCTAACTGGAACTGATAGACACACAGTCAGTGCCAAAGAAGATGCAGCTTATTGCTGTGAGAACGGAAGATAAACATCGTGAAAGAGTGTCAAAATGTTGCCCTTCCATTCTCATGGCAATAAGCTGCATCTTCTGCAGCACGATCTGTCCATCAGTCTCAATCAATGTTGGAAAGCACTATAAGCTTAACAATGTTACTGGGAATAGCTTTTTTCACTCGTGGTCTAGTCGAGGACCACCAGGAGGTCCTGCTGCACTCTGCTGCAGTCCAGATATCAGACTTGGACTTAGCTGTGTGAACTGTGCACCTCAAACAATAAACCTTTGAGTGCCTGGCCTCCATGTTGGCACACACAGGGATATGGAGCATACACGCAGCCAGACGAGGGAAGATAAGGAGAGGGAGGTTATGGACATGGTGAGAAGCATTTTGAGCTGGAAGATAAGGCCATCTATGCTGACCAAGGGCAAAGCGGTTCAGAAGTCAAGGGATAACGTCACGGCAGAGATAGTTGAGGACCACACAACAAGTCAAAGATGGAATTGGATCTTTCATTGGAAGTACTTCTCCACGTGCTGTAATGCTTGGTTGACAGTAATGCGATCCACCTTGACTCTAAAGTAAGAACTTGCATGCCCTAAGAAATGGAACTGCATTGAGATGGAAATGGTTTCAGTATGTCTTGATCAACCACAACCTCCACATCTTTTGGCCCACTTCGTGGCTATCTTCATCAAGCACCTTGTACTGATATTGAAGATTAGATTCCTATCCCCATTGTCAGCATAGAAGAGTTTGTTCTCCAGCTTACACGACTCACATGTGCGAGAGTTACCTCTCCTATCCTTCCCTCACCTTGTTTCACTATGCTCCAGATCCTTGTGGGTGTCCACAATGATGGACTGCACTCAACTGTTCTTAATAAGTCTGCGCCACCAACATCAGCAGGAATTGATGCAGTATCTGTTTGCTTGTTAGCATTGATGGCTATCCTTTCCTTGACAAGAGTCCCATCTCTTCCATGGAAGTATCTGGCGGGATAATCATACAGAAACTGCTTTCCTCTCACCAAACAAAGATATTAGTGCTTTGTAGTTAGTCACTAATTCAAACTTATGACCACAGAGTTTGGAATGGAATCTTTTTACAACAAATACACATGCTAGACTTTCTCTCCCAATTTTAGAACAATTTTTTCCTGCAGCTGTTAAAGTATGGCACACAAACCAATAGGTTTTTCAGATCCATGAGAGAATGTATGTACTAACAGCCCCTATACCATACTGAGACGTATCACAAGATAGTATTAATTCCTTTCTAGGATTAAAATGTACCAATACTTGTGAGGAGGTTAGCAATTGTTTAGTTTCATTAAAAGCTGACTGTTGCTTAATACACCATTTCTAAGGTCTGCCTTTTGGAAAAGAGTGTAAAGTAGAATTAAAATAATAAAGATTTAGGCTAAAACTGGCCATAATAATTTAAGTCCTAAATAATACTTCAATTCAGTAATTATTGCTGGATGAGGTGCATCCATCACAGCTTTCACTTACTCTGGCATGGGGTGGAACTAGTCTAGCATAACCAGACCCTTTACCCTCAGCTTTGCTCATAAACCATCTGGTCACTGGAGCACTTTTTTCGTAAACCAGTTACAATATTGTGTAACCAAATCTCATTGGTCAGAATTGTATAATGTCACCTTGTGCATATCATATAGTAGGTGATGAATAAATTTCAAAGAAGAGAAATGAGTCTTTTATACCATATTTGACAAACTCGAATTTATTATCTGTAACCACAATTAAATTTTTTGGCCTGTGACGAATTTACACTGGGATCATGAAAACCTGGCTCCAGTGACCAGATGGATTATTCCATTTTTAATCTGTCTGGCTATGTGAGACTAGGGTGGAACCCTTGTGCATCTATTCCGTGACTGAGATGCACTACAGAGAAAGCCATTAAAACACACTTTTCTCTCCTCAGTTTTTGACCAGACTCCTGTATTTAACCTAAAAACTTCCCCTAATGTTTCTAAATATAATTCCTCAGTGGACCCAGTGGCCAAATCAGCATACTGCACAGGTTTTATGACCTTTTTCTTTCACCAATTGGTCTAGTTTCCCATCCACTCATATGTGCATTGAGTATGGTACAGAAGAGGCCTCATAAAATCTGTGTTAACAGATGGGTAAAAAAAAAAAATTAAGCTTAGAGCCCATTTAGCATTCCCAAATTTTCCTCAAACACTACTTGGTATCCCCACAGCAAATCCTGCAAGTTATCAGGTGCATTTGGTTAATTAGTTTCCAATCCAATTAAAAAAGATCCAACCATCATGACCTAATAGACTGGGCCACTCCCAGTGACAGTAATTAAGGATAAGCCAACCATCCTGTAATTTTCCTATGCACCACGATTTTTTTATCTCTACAGCTTCTTCACTGTCCCAGACTCAACAATAAATTCCTTTAGTAAATATCTTCTTAGAGCATGTAAATTGTTGTCTAGGAACACAAATTTTTCTTTGACAGAATAGCTAAGATTAGGGATATAATAAAGGTCTTCACAAATGAAAAAAGAATACCTTGGATAGTGTAGTCCCTTGCTCGGGCTAAGTTCTTTCACTCAAGATATCTTACTTTTGAATATAACCTCTTTTATTTTCTCTTTAGATATCTTTCTAAAATAACCTCTTCTACAAACTTGTTTGTGAAGTTCTACTACCCACAAGAGCAGTAGCAAACACTTCAATAAATTTTATTTAGTGTTCGTGTGACATACTGACAGACTGACGGACTGACAGACTGACAGACTAACACGTAAATATATAATATTAGTGCTTAACATAATGCATGCCCCCTCAGACTTTTAAATAGTAATGAATTTAAAGTGATATGTAATGGTAATGCAAGAAGACCAAAATGGATGATAAGCCAAAAACAGTGTAAAATGCCATAGCATTGATGATAAATGACATGTATGTTAGATATTTACTGAATGACATTTAATGATGTATTCCTTTCTTGATAGTTAGTAGGTTGTATTTATCTTACAATCTTGGATTTTCTATTGTCAATTAGTTCAGGCAAAATGAAGTCAAGTGTAAATTCAGTAATTCTATAGAATTCTGTCCTGGTATAATATCTACCATTTATATCATATCACCTAGGTGTGCTGATATATATTTTCTTGTCGAGCATTATGATGCCAACGGCATTCCACATGCTACATTATACTGTCTTGTCATTTGTAATTGTGTTTTATTAATTCCACTCTCAATATAATGACATTGGTGAGCATTGCTGAAGATATCACTGCTTTTGTTAATTTTTCTTCTTCAGTGTAAATGTTATCCCTAGTAACTCCTGGAGAAGATAAATGTGATGGTTTTGATAATTGAAGTAAAAATTTTCACCTTTGTTCAGGTGGAGGAAGAGAAGAATCCCCACAGATAGCTATCCTCAATCTCAAAACCTCCAGTCTGAAATTTTCCTTGGGTTTCTTCATGGTGAAACATTCAGAATTATTTTTGTAAATTGTAGGGCAATTCCAAATGGCAAGAGTAGATCCTATTCATATCAAACTTTCTGAGGTTAATAATTTTTTTTTTCAGAGTGGACTATTATAGAAAGCAAAAAGCTTCCATATCCCGCTTCTCTGACTTCAAAAGAGGGATTTTTCACAACTAAAACAGAGAAAGAATGGTATATCAATAATTAGCCTAACTAATATTTTTGGTTTCTGTATTGGTCAAATAAGAGTATACATGAAATTGTTCCCCTAAATTGAAATATGGCTAAGTTAGTATATGCACAATGAAAGTATACTATTTCTTTTCTGGACTAGGAAAACTATCATGTAGAAGAATCACCACTTTTTTCACAAAGTGAATGATGGTTAGCCCTTCCTCTCCCCTAATATAGACTGTCCAGTAGTGAGTGTGACCTTAAGTGTTGTTCCTTCGCGCCAAGGTACAGAATGACCAGTACAAGCTTCTCCTGTAAAGGTGGCAATAAAGGTTCATATGAAGCTTAGAGCTGAAATAATATTGCATGAGTAGCAATTAATGCAGCGCTGACTATAGAGAGCCAGTATGTGATGTCACAGATTAACAAAATTAATATTTCTATACTCCTGATGGACAATTCTGGAATGAGTAGGCATGTGTATGAATAAATGGATTAGTTAGGATTAATTCTTGCTGCATACTTAAGTACTGCAAGCACAGGGGATGGAATTAAGGTTTTTTTTTCCTGATTGCCTAGGTGGTGTAGAATAAAGCTCAGATAACCTAGCTCTCCACTAGGTATAGAGATGCCTAGTTAAAACCTATCAGCAAAGGGCAGGGAGAGCCATCCATGTTTTTTTTTAATGGTATGCTTTGATAAATTTGTATTATTTAAGCATAAATGTTTGCTAACTTGACTCATACTCAACTTAGTTTTACTTTAATAAGCATGCCTTCACTAATGAACTCATCCAGCTGGTTTCTCAGGGGCTGCATACAGGTTAAATTCAAGTAGTGAATAATCAATAATTGAAATGAAATTCTATTTCATCTTTTTTGTATGGACTGGAATGTTTAACAAGCAATATTATCATGTCACTCCATGCAAATTTGGAGGAAATTGAAGTTATTGAAATCACTTTTCAATGGAGTATGGATACTAAAAAAATGATCAAAAGTTCCTTTTTCCAATGCTCTACCCTGTAATCCCCTGAGTTATCAGACCGATAATTCAGAATGGTATTTATTCTATAAAATGTAAGGTCTTTTTGCTCAAATATGAGTGGATGGCAACCATTGTGAAGTTCGAATCCTTTGTGCAGCTTCTTTATGCTGATTCCTGTTGCTGTTGTATGTCCACCCATATCATACTTAACTGGCCATTTGAATAATATCAATGCTCAATTACACCTTCAGGAGTGAAATAGAAGGGTCTAAGTATCCGTAGAGCAAATTCAAGGATAGAACATGCACACAATTAAAAAAATTTACCACACTTGGTTTATGATGCAATAATTTGGTGTGGCATACAAGATTGTACCCAGGATCAGCTTCATTTTTGGAACCACTTTGTAATTAGACATTCTAGCAGGACATAGAAGATCATAGCTTCATATATATATATATATATATATATATATATATGCATGTATATAAAGTTACCCACACCATCTTTATCAGACTCAAGAGATTTCGGACACATTCACCTCTTCTCAAAGTTCCTCAACAATTTCCTTGGCTTCTTTCAGAAATTTAAGTACTCTTTTTTATATATTATCCATTTCGGCTAAAAGTCAGACACACAAAAAGAAGGATTGACTTTTGATAAATGATAGTTCCTAAAAGTACAGGATTCATAGAATTTGGAATATTTTAATAAATAATGATTTGTACCATCTCCCACACCTGCATGAGGCATAGATATAAAAATATTATGTTGAAAAGTCCCACACATCAAACTACATCCTGAGCAATATTCACAATTTCCTAAATAAAAAATTAAAATAAATTAACATGGATTAAATAGAACAGCTTTTTCACTCCATTTTCTTTTATTTAGTTCTACAGAAAAAATAAGCCTAACACTAACAAATAGCAATGCCAGCCATGTTTATACTCCCAATATTAACTTAATCATGGTGCAACTGAATGAACTAAGTAGATGCTGGAATTCTCAAAAACTGAAGTTATGAAAAGAAAAATGCATTCCACCACTTACTGTGAATCTAAGATCACTAGCACATTTCTATGTTTACAAAAGCTATAGGAGTAGAAACGTGCTGATCTTAAATATTCTGACAAGAATTAAACTAGGGGACTAATATTACTGTTCCACTTACCTCAAGAAAGGAGCTATATACAGGAATAAACACAGGTGGCAGCAGTTCTGCAAGCATAGACAACAGCTTTCCTGCATACTGCAATAATGCACCAATTGCATATCGTGCATAATTACGAATGACCTTAAACCTTATAAGTGCCTAAACGGTTCAGTGGGTGGGGTGAATTTGATTTTTTTTGCACCACAGACAATTCATGGTGGCTCTACTATTGAGTTCTACAGATAAAAGAAAGTACACAAAATTAAACTTAACTGTGACCACTAGCAATACCAACCATGTTTATACTCCCAGTATAAGCTTATTCATAGTGCATGAATGAACTAATTAGATGCTGGAATTCTTGAAAACTGAAGTTATGACAGGGAAATACATTCCACCAATACTATAAATCTGAGGTCACAAGCACATTTCTATGTTTACAAAAGCTATAGGGGAAGTAATGCACAGATCTTAAATATTCAGGTGAGAATTGAACTGGGGATTAATTATGTTGCTCCACTTACCTCGAGGAAGGAGCTATATACAGGAATAAATACAAGTGGGAGCAATTCTATAAACGTAGACAACAGCTTTCCAGCCTACTGCAATAATGTACCAATGGCATGTAGTGCATAATTACGAATGACCTTAAACCTTATAAGTACCTAAAGGGGTTAGTGTGTGGGGTGAATTTGAACTTTTTGTGCCACCAACAATTCATGGTGGCTACAAGAAATTGATATATTAAAGGAGTAATGGAGGGGCTCTGTAAGTACTTGGAAACCTCAATATTGTAAGAATTAATGGGTAGAAGGAGTTCATTAAAATGAATTAGGAATTATTGACAAATGATTCCTGGGCGCCAAGTCAACTTATAGCCCCATTGTTGCCTTGCTCACCCTTAGCTAGGTCTAGAAACTTCTACTCTGACCAACAAGAAGTCAGAATATGGTTGTGTTTGGCTTTATATTGATTGTATTTTCAGTTATAAAGATTGATTTGTTACTATAGAGGATACCTGACCAAAAAATTTGTGGTGTCCTTACCAGCAGAAATAATGCAAGAATGATAACGGGGCCTGAGCAGAAGATAGGAAACAACACAGGAAATGATTATGCACTACATTCCTCCCTCTTTAAACAAGATTGGAAACAAAATAGGAAGTGATTATATACCATATTCCTCCCTCTTTAAGCAAGATTGGAAATGAAGCAAGAACTGATTATTTACCACATTCCTCCCTCTTTAAACACGAGGGTCATCCACAAAGCATACAAAATTATATACAAGATAATGTCTCATACAATAGTTTGGGTACCTTGGCACTGTAGTATTAACTATAACTGGCATTCCAGATTGAGGTGTAGAGCATCCATGATCCAAGGGTTTTGGATCTCCAGTACTGGTAATATGGTCTACAGCTGGCAAAACTTGGAAATCTTAAGTATATTCATGGAAATCTTAAGGATAATGGTCATTTGGATTCACAGGAGAAAACAGGCTTTGGTAACTCTAGGCAATTTAGTTTCAGAAACACAATCAAAACTTGGGACAGGTGCTATCAAGCTCTTTATCTGATCTGGAAGCCTCTTACATTGCTGATCATCAATTTTCACTTTGATGTACATGGCTGGAAAAATCCTTTGAGATGGTGCCACAGACCCAGTCTGGACCAGAGCAAAGATTGTCAACCATTAACTGTTCTTCAACTGTCCATTCTTGCATGCTAGAACAGATGTTGTGTGCAAACTTTTGTTGTGATTGCCTGTCTAGTATAATCTTTTCGTAATGAGGTTGCAACAGATTGAAGCTAATCCTGAGATACTGCTGGAAGAACAGCTTCCCTGGAGACACACCTATAGTAGCATGAGTTTTAGTATGATATTCGAGCGAATAGGATGTGAAGCTATGACTCTGTAAATGTCCAACTTCCAATAGGTCTTTCAGGCATTGCTTTTTGATTATATGAACTGCTCGGCCAGACCATTAAGAGCAGGGTGATATGAGTTCTTTTCACATGCTCAATTCCATTACAATTAGAGAATATGTCCAAATATCTTGCTATAAACTTCGTACCATTGTCTGTAACTAGATGCTCAGGAATACCTGTACCACAAACCACTTTTGCAATATATTTAAGGTCTTCAACACTGTGATGGTGGTCATTAACCTAACCTCAGACCAATTGGAGTAGGCATTGCATATACCATAAACATAAAGCATTGAAATGGACCTGCCTTATCACAATGAACTTGCTGCAATGTCCTGGATGGCCATACCCATGGATGCAAATGTGCTACAGAAGGAGCTTTTTATATTGCTTGGCAAGACTGAGAAGATTTAATAAAATTTCTAGCTGATTGTCATGTTCAGGCCCCACATGTAAGTCCAGGTTACAGACATCATCCCGGTGACCTGGATGATCGCTGTGAGCGCTTCCTGGCTCCTGCCTTCTGTTACTCAGGCTATCAGAGCACATCAAGTTCACATCAAGGCTATCACACCCACCCTCTATTAGTGGTTGGTTTGCCATGTGAGTTTATAAACTGATTCAGTGAACTGCTGGTATCAGACAATAGATTCTTTTCAATACTTGTACAACAATTAAGCATAATGATACAATCTTTGGTAATTAGTGAAGGAAGAACTTGTTATACACAGCTATCTCTGTCTTTAATACTTCATTGGTCATGGATACTTCCTGGGTCTCTGCTCCCAGGGGTTGGCTTAATCCTTATCATATGAGTTCTCATAATTGTCCTTATCCAGTATCGCTTGTTTACCCATATTTGTATTATCTACATGATTCTCATAACTCCTGTCTTTAGCCAGCCTCTCTTGGGCAACCACTTACCTTAAGGAAGGAACTATAGTTATCATATATTCTTATAAAATATCTTATTTATAGTTGACAGCAAGGACTACCAGGACTATCCCCTGTTTGCTGTCCCAGCTTTCGTATATCAGCTTTGAGGTTTTAACTAGTAATTTACCTCCTTCCTTGATATTCCCACTTATATCCCAACTTTAAATTCTTTCATAAATAATTCCATTTACCCCTTTAAAACCTAACACTTACCTACCCTTTACGCCTTTTATGACAAAAACTAAAGCCTTACGTTTAACCGCGTCTGCTGGCACGTAAATTAGACAGCTTTATTGGCGACATCTCTGTGTCATACTTTCATTCATTGCACAATATTTTTAACGGTTGCCTCTAAACAAGACTCCCCCTTGTTTCAGTGGAAGCATGGTCTCTCAACTACGCATCTTTGCTTAGATCTCCTCTAAAAGCCTAATACGATTCCTAACCATCAATTTACACTGCAATTACCATTCCTTCTAGCTTAATTAATTAGCTATAAGAAATTACTCACTTATACCGGTTACCCCTAACATGTCTTATAAGGGCCACTCGCTTTCTATCCTCCCCAAAATCAAAGGACTATTTCAAAATAATAAGATTACAAACTTATATCTCCTGACCCCAATTCAGGTAATTTAGCGTTAATATATATTTTTATAAGAAAGAATACTGTTTTAGACTCCCATCTCGTGAAATAAGAGGGTCATCCCCAATAAGAAACCAATAAACCCAACCCGATTCAATTCACGATCACCCCCTACCCCCTACCGTATCCCTCTTATAAGGCATGGGAAAGAGCCAAAACAAACTATTTGGAGAGCCAGAAAACCCACCACCATTTTAAGATTATCCGAAAAAACCCATTTGAAGATTATGATAATCTTTTACCTTGACTTGGAAGCCAGAAATGCCAGAAGAAAATATTCCTAAGCTTTAACCACCCCTTATGGCTAAGAGATCAACAAATTTACTTAAATCTATTAAATACTCTCCCCAATAAAGACAGGTAAACTCACCATTCCAGGTAACACCTATCCCATATACAAGAAAGAAAATACTTATCTAATACCTGCCGCTGCATCCGACCCATTAATTTTATAAGGGGCCATTAATTAGGAGAGCTGATGGAAACTAAGATGACATCCCTTATTACACCCCTTTTCATAAAGGATGAGGAAGCCCATGATTTGTCTCTACCCCGCAAGGGAGGGCCATACGTCTTGGACGAGACCATGGAGGGGAGAAAGAAGGAGAGAAAATGAAGGCCACTGACATCCCTCACCTCTTCCCGGATAAATCACCCGTAAAGCCCCTAGATGCACTTAGATAGGGATAACTAAAATAGCCCCTACTTTATAAATAGAAGATAAAATACATCCTTATAAGGGACCCTCACATCCACCAGAGAAGGGAAAACACCAGAACCGATAATAAGAATCGACAACCCTTATTTAAAAAAAAAATTAACTGAAAAAGACCACCTTGATCCAAAAGGGTTAAATCCACACTCATACCGAAATTTTATCAATATCTGGGTGTTTTGACCGACAAGAGAAGAGACCCCAGATAGAATCGTAGAAATAATAATACTACTTAATATTAAGACAGATATCCTGATATACTCTCTATTTTCCATTTAACAACACTCGAGATTAACGGGTATTGAACCCATATGAATCAGATGACAACCAACTATTTTACCATTAAACTATAACCTCGGGCACATCAAGTGAAAAAATTATACTGTTTCTGGGGGATTATAATTTCCCACTCAACTATTCAAATTAGATTAAGAAGAAACCCCTTCAACGACAATGGGCATAGAAGAGTGATTGGCCCCACATATCTTTGAACATTGCCCATAAAATAACCCTTCCCTTTTCATCATAAAACTCGCTTGATTTAATCGTCCCGGCACAGCATCTACTTTAATAGATAAAGAGGTAACTGCAAAGGAATGTAACACATCTTCTCCTGTAACTAATAATCTTACTTATGTATGGACTGGTGCTTTCATTCGATTATCGACATCTAATAGCCCTTGTTTGCCCTCATTTAAAGAAGAGGTGGGAATCAGATAAGAAACAAACTCTATCGTTTCTGGACCATAATCAGAATACTCATAAAACCAATACCATTGATGGCCTACGATTTTAATTGTTAACCCTGGGGAAATAACATCGTCCATTAAATAGAGTAATTTTAAAGAAGGAAAGGCTAGAAAAATTAATACGACTGCTGGAAGTAAAGTTCAGATCACTTCGATTAAGACACCCTCAAATAAATATTTATGATTATACCCACTTATTAAGGTCCGGATTATTCCTCATAAAACCAAAATAGTTATCAAAACTACAAAATACATAATTTCATCATGAAAGAAAATAATTTCCTCCATCGCTATACAACCTGCATCATGAAAGCCAAATTCTCAAGGCTCGGGAATATCATTATCAAATACAATTAATCACATTTACCTTTCTGGAGTTGACAAGACTTGAACTTGTAACCTTAGTCCTGCAAAGACTATGCTCCAAAATTAAGCTAAAACCCCCACCCAAATCTTATCCCCTACTTCACCCAGAATCCTTATCGCCACCTCTTGGTCACTTCCAGCCAATAAATTATGTTCATATGGTAATAAAAGTGATAATCCTACTTGTTTATCCTAAGGCAAATAATTTCATTTCCAAATACCCGAGGAAAGGGGTAGCAATTAAGCAAGCTTGGCATCACACAACTGCTGATTGACATCATCTGCTTCTTCCTTGAGAACATGAAGGCGAGGATATGTGTGGAAGGTGAGCTTTTGGAGGAGATAGAAGTGGAGAATGGTCTTTGACAGGGCTGCACCATGGCCCCCACATGGTGCAACCTCTATGCATGTGTGGTGGCTGAAAGTTGTTTGCTCAGGATGCTTGATGTGGACGGAGTGGGGACATACTTGCTATATAAGCCTGACCAGTGACTCTTCAGATGATACACCAAGAATGCCTGTGAAGATACACTGTACAAGTGTGAGTTTGTTAATGATGTTACACTACTGGCCACCACACATGCAGCAGCAGACACAGCTATCCAGACATACAATTCTGAAGCAGAGATGTTTGGGCTGACAGTGAACGTCTCCAAGACGAAGTTTTTGACTATGGGCCATGAAGTGCAGGACTTGAAAATGTTGCCTATGACAGTTGATGATGCCAGTATTGAGTGTGTGAAGGAGTTTCAGCCCTGAGGTTTATTATAGTAGCAAATGTTTGAATTAATGTTGAGGTGGACAAGCACCTAACCAAGTCTTCCAAGGCATTTGATGCCTTGCGTAAGGCTGTTTTTACCAATACCAACCTTTGTCTTAACACCAAGAGGCAGGTATACGAAGCTTTTGTGTTCTCAGTGCTTCTGTATGGAGGTGAGTGTTGGATTCTACTCAGGAAGCACCTGAAATGGCTGAATGCATTCCACCAGCACTGCATTCGCACAGTACTGGGAATCACCAACATGAGGCAGTGGGAAGAGAAAATTACCTCATGGATGACCAGAGAGCAGTGGGCAGACTAGGAAACCATCACTGTCAAGCTCATAAAGCACCGTCTTGAGTGGCTGTGGTAACTAGCTAGGATGCCGGACCATCGTATTCCCAAAAAGTCTCTATTTAGCTGGCTTCCCCAACCACGCCCATGTGGATGGCTAAGGAAAAGGTGGAGAGATCTTGTGAAGAGATATATGAAGATAGCACAGATCAATGAAAGCAGCTGGTTTGAAGTGGCTTTCCATAGAGGGAAGTGGCACACAGCATAGAGTGAGGGCCTGAATAACTACCAGCAATCTCAGCTGCAGCAAAGAGTGAGTATGCCTAGGGATGCCAGGTGTGATGTGTGTTGCAGGTGTTTCAGGAGGGAATGTGACAAGATGAGGCACAAGTGCTCTGTAGAGTGAAGCAAGCCAGTATGTGAACAGAAGGGAGCAGTGAGGTGTATAGTCTGTGAATTATGAATGGTTCAGAAGCAGAGGAAGTATTGCAGTGCACAGGTGTGGTGGACAGCATCAGCAAACTGACAGCCAGGATGACAATACTCACACAACTAGTTTCAGTGTGGCAGAAACAGCACCCTATCAACCAGAATATAAAAGAGGGACCTGTAACCACAGCTGTGCTGATGGTTCCTTTTCTTTGCTTCCTCATGTGTTGGACAACAAAATGGCCATGCTGCAGTTCACTTCCATAAAAGATATAATTTATACAAATGAAGACTTTTGAATAAATGGAGCAATAAGATTTCCTTGATTTTACAGAATTAATCAATTGTTTAAATAATTTTTACATTGTTAAAAAATTATATTGCTGGCGTTATCTAATATTTATTACACAGAGGTCAGAGGAAACATTCATCAAAATCATCTTCTGTACAAATATAAACACACACAGATAGACAGAAGAAGGTGAATTATTATTTGGAATATTAATATTGTTAAATTATCAAACTTTTTATGATCATTGAACTTTACTTCCTATCACACATGTAGCACAGCCAGTTGTTAGAGCCATGACAGCACATGGAGTGGCATACAGCCTAAGCAGTATATTCGCTTCACTAAAGCCATTCAAATGAGGTATTAATTCAATTTAATTAAATAATGGATTCATCACATATTTCATACAGAGTACATATTTATGGTGGGTGGGTTGAGGGTTTTCAGGGGTTTTTTGTTCTTTTTTTCGGTGAGGGGGCAATTTAGGGAATTTTTGTAAAGGGTCATTGCTAACACAAAATGGGAGGAATGTGAACTGTGCCTTTTTTGGCTACAACAGATGACATTCTAAGTCATTTTTAAATATACCCTTTCAATGATTAAATTTGAATAAAACTTATTCAAAAGTGATAGACAAAAGAAGTCATTAAAAAAAATCTGTCAGACTGAATGTAAATGCTGTATTCAAAAGCCCTAAGGGAAGTTACATTGGATCTGTCCTTCCTTGCAGCTATATTGAAATTCCCTGAGGGAAGATGCATTCTCTTTCTAGCTCACTGAAAAATCAAAAAAAAAATACTTAGTGAACAGCAAAATTGTTGAGGGCAAAGAGAATTTATTTAAAAAGGAATAGAATTCAAAAAAAGATTATAAACATGACTTATTCTGTAAGTATTCTAGACCACACACTTCTTAATTTGAAGCATTAGATTCAAGAGAGATATAAAAAAAATGGATATCAAGCTCTGAAGACAGGGCTGTGGTAATTTAATTATGATAGATTTATATTTTAATGGAAGGCCAAAGAGACACAATTTGTTGTTTTTAGGCACACTAATTCAAGCATTGAAAAAGGAGGAAGGAGTGTGGAAATTAAGAGAGGGGATTTTTTAAGGGTAATCTGCAAGGCTATTCATTTTGAAAGCAATGGATGTTAAAAAGGAAGAAGCAAATGCTTCTTTTTCTGAGTCACAGTGACAGGAGGGATATCAGAAAGAATTAAAATTTACTTCTTCAGAAATAGTGTGATTTTTCTTTTTATTTTGATAGTATGCAAAAGTGAAAATTAAAGACCATTTTTAGCTGACTAATAGAACAGCTGTATTTCTATGAGCTGTTCTCTGAAGCAGCTCTATTGAAAGTTCTTCAGGAAATTCCATTTTCAAGGCCAATAAAATTCCAGCAGTGCATTCCTTGATGAACCATACCACACCTTGCTCTACAATGCATAATTTTGGGGGTACAATAGATTTTATTTTTAAAGGGTTAGAATTATTTTTAACTGAGTAAGTAAATCATTTTGGTATCAGGTTAGTTAAATATATGTTGCCAGGTTTTCTATGTTCCTAGAAGCACAGTCATTGTGGCAAATTGAAAATAAATAGTTTACATGAAACTTAGGAGTTTTACATAACCAGCAGGAAATAACTGGGATATGGTGGCAAAAATGTGGGAGGGTGGACCAGAAAACTCCTGTCTTGGAGGAAAGTGGGGTCATAATCACAGAACCAATTTTCTTCTATTTTCATGAATTTATGACTGCATATATAATTGGACCCAATTCTCACCTTCCTGAAGTCACCCACAGGTACTTTGATTAATAGGCAAGAAATGTTTTGGACCTTAAACTTAAGTGTATTGTTGTTGTTTTTTTATGAACAGTCAGTCTTACCTTATAATACAGCAATATGGAAGATGGCTACCAAATAAAGAATTTCTTGTAACACACCACATGTACCTACATAAAAAAAGAGAGAGAAGGTACATTGAGTGAAGGCCACATGACTGCACACACTGGACTCTAACACAAGGAAAAAAATGAAATTGAAATTAAATTAAGGAAAACCAGAATCAGGATAATAAGAAAATTAGAATTAAAAATTCTTTACCAGTATCAATTAAAACTTTGTGGAGCACCCAATACATTTTCCAGTGAGAACAAATTGGTCATTTTGAACTGCTGATGGATAAAATTATATTGAGGTTAGGATCAAATGAAGACAACGTCCTGTCATAGAATTTCATCCAAACTATAAAATAAAATACAATTTTTAATAGAAATTGTCAGCAAAAATGTTTTATTAAAGGAAGTTTTTAAGACACTGAGCCAGTATAGTGTTTACACCACAATTTTGATATTTCATGTGAATTACATGAACAAAAATACATATTATTTAGTGATGAAGTTTGAAGAAAATTTTGTCATGATAATTTTTGCATTTTCACAATTAAATTTTGTCTTGCCTTTGCCCAAGCCCCCTCTCCTAAATTATTAATGCAAAGACAAAAATAATGCACAGCTGGGCAGGGCTTGTAGCAGTCCCAAGTGGTAAAGGGTCTTTGTGAATAGTGACTTCATAGTGAAAAAGTACCACTTCATTTAGCTGAAGAAAGAAAGATGGAGTGAGTTGATGATCCTTCTTTTCCATTACACTTCAACTCGCTAGAATCTGCTTTGAGTGCATGCTACTTTGTCAAGATCAGATGGTTTCTTGCATGTGGTGGAAGTCATCCAGAAGAGGGAAGTGGTGGTGGATAATGAGAAGATAAAACAATTTTTTATCCACTGTAATGACTGTAAGATATTCTTAATGTACTTTTTGACAATTCACCCTTAGCCTGCATGTCTGTGGAAACAGAGCCTATCCCAACAATAAGAATGGGATCATGTAAATTAATAACCTCCCTGGTTAAAAAAGAAAAAGGAGGGGCATGAAAGAAATAGGGGGAAAAAGTAAATCTAAATGTGGAGAAAAAACAACTTGTTCTTAAGTTAATCTGGGCATGCTATTGCTATATCATGCCAATCTCGGCAGGCAAGCATGATATATCCTGTTAGACACATTTGGCAAGAGCATTTACCAAATATTTAGCTGAAAAAGGGTCTGGGGTCATGGCTATACAAAAGTTGGTTTTGAATTTGAAGTGGATGTCAATTGCATGTAGAAATTTATCAAAAAAATTCCATTAATTATATGTGCATGTTTGTGGATGCATGTTGGTGCATGCATGCTGGTGTATATGTTTGGTTTTCTTTGAATTTGGTGTGTTCATGCATGCAGGTGCATACATGTTGGTGTGTGCAGTGTTGGTAAGTGTGTGTTGGTGCATGCCCGTTGATGCATAAGTGTGTGTTGGTGTGTATGTGTTGTGTGATTGTTGGTTCATGTTAGTTTTGATATGCATGTTGGTGCAAGCATATTGTTTTATGCATGTAAGTGTGCATGTGTAGGTTCGTGTATGGCAGTGTGTGCATGTTGTTGTATGCATGTTGATGCATGCATGTTGGAGCATGCTGGTTAGTTCCTGTGTGTTGGTTATATGTGTTAATGCCTGTGTTATGCGTGCATGTATGTGTGTGAGTTCTTATTTGTTTGTGGGTGCATGCATGTTGGATATGTGCAGATGTTTGAGTGTGATTGCTATCTTATGCATGTGTGCATGTCATTGAGTACATATTGGTGCAGGTTTGTGCCAGTTATTGCGCAAGTGCCGTTGCAGTTTTCGTGCATATTGTTGCGTGCATGCTGCTGCACACTTGTTTGTGTGTGCGTGTTGTACATGTGAATTTTGTGTGCATGTTGGTATGTGTGTTGGTGCAGACATGATGGTACAAGTGAGTTGTATTCATGCTGTTGTGTGCATGTTGGTGATTGTGTATTGCCCGCAGGCAAGTTAATGCGTGCCTTCAGGTTGGAGAGGGTTTGTTGTTGCTTGCATGTTCTTACTCTCGTGTTGTTACTGGCGTATGTGTGGTTTTGTGTGTTCTCATGTAAATATTGTTATGTGTGTGCTAGTGAGTTCATGTTTGTTCATGCATTGTTATGCTTGCATGTTTTTTGTTGTGTGCATGATTGTTGCATTCATTTTGATGTGTGCTTGTTTTGGTGCATGTCAGAGAGTGTGTGAGGGCTTCTAGCATTTTGCTGCCTTTGTGTGTTAGTTCATGTTATTGGTGTGTGCATATTGGTATGTGAATGTTAGTGAGTGTGCTTGTGTCAGTGAGTGAGTGTTTGTATGTGCATGGGTGTTTGTGTGTGCATTTGTGTTGGTTGTACATTTTAGTGTTTACGTGTTGGTGCAAGCGTTTTGGTGCATGCATGCTAGTGATGTGTGAGTAAGTATTGGCATATGCATATTGGTGCTGCATGTTGGTGCTGCATGTTGGTGCTGCATGTTGGTAATTGCATGAAAATTGATGCATGCATGTAAGTGTGTACATGTGGATGTGCATGTGCCAGTGCATGTGCATGCTAGTGCATGTGCATGTTAGTGCATGTGTGTTGATTTGGTTGTGCATGTTAGTGCATGTGTGCAGTCGCGTGCATGCTGTTGTGAGTATGCTGGTGTGTGCACTTTGTTGCATTAATTTTAATGCATTAATGCCTTTGGATGTCTGCTGTTGAGTGTGTGTAGGCGCATTAGAGTTAGTTTGCTCAAGTTGTTGCGTATGTGATGGTGAGTGTGCGTATGTGTATTTTGGTTTGTCCCTCTGTGTTGATGTGTGCGTGTTAATGCATATGTGTTATTGCATGCAATATGATATGTGTGTGCTGTGGTATTCATGTTGGTGTGGTGTGCATCTTGATGCCTGCGTGTTAGTGTGTTGGTGTTGATGTGTGCGTGTTAGTGTGTGTGTGTTGGTGTCCGTGTGTTGAAGTGTGTTGGTGTATAGATGTTGGTTTGTGTTTGTTGTAGCGTTGTGTATGTTGGTGCATGTGGGCATGGTGCATGTGGGTATGGTGCCTGCATTCGTGTTGGTATGTGCAAGATGTCGTTAGTGTGCGTGTTAATGCTTGTTTATTGGTCTGTATTCTGGTGTTCGACTGTGTGCATGTTGGTGCGTGTTTACATGTTATTATGCGCTTTTATGTTGGTGTGTACATATTGGTGCATGTGTGTTGATGTGACTAAGCATGTTGGGACAGATGTGTTAATGCATATATGTTGCACTGTTTTAGGTTGTGGGCATAGTTGCATTTATGTTGGAGTATGATTGGTACATGCTTCTTGGTGTGTGATCGAAGGTGCTTGCTTGCACGTTGGTGCTATCTGGTGTGTGCATGTTGCAGTGTATGTGTTTTATGTGCATGTTGGTAGGGCATGCATGTTGGTGCATGCATGTGAGTTGGTACATGTGTGTTGGCGCTCACATGTATATTGGTGCATCTGTGCTGGTATATGCATGCATGTTGGTGTTGTGTGTGTGGGTGCGTGTTCGAGCGTGTTGGTAAGTGATTGTATGTGCTTAAGTCTGTGTGTTTATTCGAACATTTAGTGCAAGAGTGTGTGTTTTTGCGTGCATATTTGTGTGTGTATGTTCATGCATGAATGTTGGTATGCATGTTTGTGCTATGTATGAGTGTTGGTATTTGCATGGTGTTAGTTGGTGTATTCTTTATGGTGCATTTTTGTTGGTGCATTCTTGTTGGTGCATTCTTGTTGGTGCATTCTTGTTGGTGCATACATGTGGGTGTGTTTATGTTATTGTGTGCAAGTTGTTTCATGCATGCTTGTTATTGCGTGCATGCATGTTGAAGCTTACATGTTGGTGTGTTTGTACATGCATGTTTATGTGTGTGTTTAAGTGTGTTGATGCGTACATGTAGTTTTGTGTGTTGGAGCATGTGTGAGGTTTAGTGAGTAGTGTATTTATAGATGCTTGTTATTGCATCTGTGTTTATGCGTGCATACATGTTAGTCAGTGTATGTTTTTGCATATATTTTGGTACACATGTGTAGTTTTATGTGTGTATTTGTGTGTGTGTTGGTCTGTGCATGTTGTTGGTGTGTTCATGTCAGTATGTATTGGTGAATGCATGTTGGTGCATGCTTATTGGGACATGTATATTGTGGCATTCGCGTTAGTGAGTGTACGCTGGTATGTGCATTCAGGTGGTTGCATATGTGTTAGTGCTTGTGTGATGGTGTGTGTGTTGGTGCCTGTGTGTGTGCATGTTGGTGCATGCATTTGTGCATGTAGTGATTGTTTGCATGTTTGTGTGTTCGATCATTTTGGTGTGTGTATCAATGTGTGTGTGTTGGTGCAAGCATATATGTTGTTATAATCATGTTAGTGCATACATGTTGTAGCACTGATTTAGTTAGTGTGATTGTGCACTTGATGTTGGTGCATGCATGTTGGTGTGTACATGTTGATGTGTACCTGCAAGTTGGTACGTGTGTGCATAATGTTGCATTCATATTGACACTTAAGTGAATGTTTGTGCATCTTTGTAGGTCATACATGCATGTTGGTGTTTGTGTGTTAGTGTATGTGTGTTAGAATATGCCTTTGTGCTGATCTTTACTTCTTGTTGCTGAAGTGTTTGTGCGTGTGTGCGTGTAGATTCATAAATGTTGTTGCATGCATGTTGTTGCATGCATGTTGTTCTTGCATTCGTGTGTGTGGTGCATGTTGGTGCATGATGGTGCATGATTGTGGCCATATATGAGTGTTGACTTGTGTGTTTCAGTGTGTGGGTGTGTGTCTGTACATGTGTATTAATATGTGAATGTAGAAGAATACGAGGGCATTAGTATGTGAATGTTGGTATGCACTTTAATGTTTGTTCATGCATACTAGTAGGTGCATGCTTGTTGGTGTATGCATCTGTGTTGGTAATTTGTGTTTGAGTACATATATTGTTGCATTTATATTTTTCAGAGGGTATTTGCATTTTGGTGCATGCGTGCTGGTGAGTGCATGTTGGTGCGTGCATGTAGGTATGTATATGCTCAGTGCATAAATGTTAATGCTTGCGTATAAGCTTGTACTTGCATTTTTAGAGTGTGCATGATGATGTGAATGTGTTGGTGAGTGTGAGCTTATTGGTGCATGTATGTTTATTCATGTGTGCATGGTGGTACTTGCATATTGAGGTGTGAATAATGTTAAAATGTGTAACCTATAAGCTCACATATCCTTGTCATGTGGTTTTTCTTGGCAACAGTTCAGTTAAGTGAAGAATACTCTCATTCATGGTCATTACATACAGACATGAGGTCTTTGTTGGTTTCAGTTGACCGCCATATAAATGAGTGGGTGCCTTGAATCGTATTAATAGGACATGTGTGGTTAAGGAAGGAGAGAAAGGGAAAGAATATGAATTGAACACACTCAGTCATCTTAGAAGGAGAGTCACTAGGAACATAAAAAGAAAGCATAATAAGATAAACCACATATAAAAGGTAGGTGTGCTGTCTGTGTAGTCCTGTCTCTCTGTATAAGGCATACCATTTGTGTTATTTCCTTGATCATGCCTGAAGCCTCATTCTCACCACACACACACACACATACTCACACACACAAATGCACAAACTCACTCACATATAAATATCAGGGAATAATAAGCTATTGAATATCAATTTTATATAGCAACAAGATAATCTCAATAAATCGAGTATGTATGTAACATTGGTCAATTTTATATCACAACTTTTCTGAAGCATTTTAAATAAATATTTACCACCATCTTAAAAACTTAGTATCTTTATTTATACTAGCATGCAATTGCTACATGGCATGCCTTATGAGAGGACATGTCTTACCTGAGGACATGTTTTAAGGGAAGGCAAATGTAATAATGATTTTGTTGTCGCGAAAGCATGTCTTACTGGAGGAATTGTTATCAGAGACCATGTTTTTTGGGTGGACATGATTCACAGAAAGACATATACTACTGGAGGGCATTTCTAAAGGAAAAAAAACATGTCTGCTGGAGGACATTCAATTTAGAAGAGTTCCTTACAGAAATACATGTCTTATCGGAGGATATATCTTAATGGAGGCATGCCTTGCTTAAAGACGTGTTATGGGAGGACATTTCTGATAGAGGACATGCTTAGAGGAGAGTGGTCATGCCTCTTTGGTTGACATGTATTTTGGGAGTTATTATTATATAGGTACAAATGGTACTTTTCATCAATGTTAGGGTTTTATGTGTGTGTACGCCTAGAGTATTGAGAGTATACATTATGGAGCATAGAGGTGTGTATCATGGAGTATTATAGTTTACATTGTAGAGTATTTAAATTATAATAAGTAATAAATCTATGATTATGTAATTGTAAGATAACTTAGGAATACCCATAAGCACACACTCACCTCGAGAGCAAACACACACACACAACCAAACATGTGCTTGCACACAAGCACACACACACACACACACCACCCATACAAGTGCATGAATACACACATACAAACTGAACTTGGGGGTGGATTTTTTTCCACACCCTGATTACCCATCCAAAGAGGTTATTGGGGGTGGAGTAGAGGGGAAAGTGGGGGAAATGAATACCATATCCCAAGCTGTCCCCCAAAGGAGCTGCACTATGTTTCATCATAGTCACAGTGTCGAGTGAATTTAATTGAATTGAACTTCAGTTTGTGTGGCTCCTATAGCGTTAAGCTTTATTGCACACTATATTAGTTCTATTGAAACACTTTGATCATGAATTTTCTGATACGTTTTTTCCAACATGGTGAGGGACACTTTCTTTACCAATGGAGGTCATGTTCCACTTACAAACCCCTTCTATTGCCCATTATTCCAAATCTGCCAAAAATGGCAAAAAAACAAATCATCATCAAATTGAGACCCTCCCTGGGCCTTTCAATATCCTGCAAAAGTACGGGAATAATACATAGGGATTATAGGTAGACAGCGTTAGTTCAATAATAATAGGATTTCTTTTTTCCTAGCATATTCATTTTTTGTCTGTGTGTTTTGGTATGATTGATGATGGCATTATAGAACTACGATAAGATGGACCGCACAACTGCTGCCATAGAGAAAGAACATGATCTCTTCACCAAGATCAAGTATATAGACAAAGTTGAGATAGGAATATTTGAGATTGACACCTGTACTTCTCACCCTGTCCTGAGGAGTATGGCAAGCAGCCTATACTCTGGATATGTGAGTACTGCCTCAAGTATGTTCGGCTCAAGAGCTCCTATCTAAGGCATTTCACCATCTGCCAGCATTGCCAACAACCCAGGAAAGATATTTACAGGAAAGGGAATTTCTTTGTGTCCGAAACAGATTAAGTCAACCACAAGCTCTACTGTCAGATTTTTCTCTTTTGTCAAAGCTATTTCTGGACCATAAGGCTCTCAATTTTGATGTGGAGCCTTCCTGGTTTTACGTACTGACTGAGGTGGACATGCAGGGCTCTAGTCACATTGCGGGATACTTCTCCAAAGTACATAATATGGACAATATCATTTTTAAAAGGGTTAATGCCCTGAGCTGCTATCTTCATTGTTCTGGTGAGATAGTTGGTTATAGTATATATGCATCCATCATTTTGTACAAATAAATTATTTACATTTTTTTATTACATTTTGGTTGGCTGAGTAATACTTGCAATTTTTCACAATTTCATTCTGTGTGGGCATTGTGTTAAGTGGTTGCCTGACAAATGGTTGTCATCCAGTCTGCCAGAATTTTTATCTAAGTAGCACACTACCAATACCTTGATAATATCCTTGTTTGCTATTTGAACTGTCTGATCAGTTAGAAGATTCAATCTAGTATGTTAATTTTGTAGTAAATATAAAGCTGAACTTGTGGATTGCTATATATATTCCCTTGTTTGGAAAGATGAAAGAAGTTAGAGATTGCAGTAATTGTGATTGATTGAGGTTGTGTTGTGTCTTGTTCTTTGGCTGGTACAACATCAAGTTGCATCCCTCAATTGTGTGGGTGTCTTTTCACAGTCTCTTGGTGATGAGTACTCATTAATATTAACTGCACCAAAATATAATGCACCAACATATCTTTGGCATAACTGTTTTAATGAAATACTCTCTACAATTACTTTAATGATGTTTAAGCAGTGTTTAATGTCTGGTCTGCATTTGTTTTGTGCATGTGCCATGAGTAGCATAGTAACAAGCTTCAAACAGGATGACATCATTGAAACATTTCGAGCTCTGAACATGGTCAAGCACCTGATAGGACAAATGGTTATCTGTGCAACTTCACAGCTGGTGGAGGAACATATGAAATGTGGTGAATATCATAAGCTGATGATCATCTTGGATCTCAATATAAAAGAATATGAAGTCAATCAAGATCAAGAAGCATTGGTTAATAAACGTTGATTTAATGACCGAAGTAAAAACATTGATTTAGAAACATTTATTAAAAATATAAATTTAGAGACATTTATTAAGTAACATTAATTTCATGCATTGATTCAGAAATATTGATGTAAAAACATTAATTTAGATACATTGATTCATTGTGTTACACATATTGCTTTTCACTTTACCTAAGCATTTGAAAATACATTTCCTTCAATTGATTTCAAATATTTCATGAAGATGTGATACTAGTGTGTACTTTTCTGTACTTGTGTATATGTAGCTGTGTGTGTTGGATGCGTGAAAACTTTTTGCTTGCATGTTTGTGAAAGCGTGGACCGACTAGGTATCTAGAATGTGGACGGCCTGGCATCTCAACAAGATTGGCTATGTTTCTTAATATTTAAACTGAGAAACCCAATATCTAAATAGGACCATCAAGGAGTTTGAACTGCACCAACCCCGTATCAGAGTTGGACCAACCACATGTCTTAATAGGACCAGCACATCAGACTGGACCAGTAAAATGATCAAACTATACTAACCCAGTATTTGAACATGACTAACCCAGTGTCTGCACTTGACAAGCCCAGTATCAGAACTGGACTGGCATAGTTCTGAACTGGATGATTAATTTACTGAAGTGGACCAACCCATTGTCTGAATTGATTAACCCAGTTTCTGAACTGTACCCCATTCTCACCTTCACTAAGTCACTCCTAGGTCCTTTGATTAAAAGGCAAGAAATATTTTGCACCTTAAAATTAAGTGTATCATTTTTTTGGAGATGTAATACAACAATATGGAAGATGAATAACAAATAAAGAATTTCTTATAACACACCACATGTACACGCACACACATACACAAATTGCTGCAAGTGCAGGCCACATCAATCAAACACTAACTCTAGCAAGAAAAAATAATAATAAAATTGAACTTAACTTAAAGAAAACCTGAATCAGGATAATAAGAAAATTACAATTAAATTCCTTTAACAGCATCAAATATAATTTAGTGGAACATCCAATGCATCTGGGGTGAGAATGAAATTTGTCATTTTGAACTGCTAAGGGATAAAATTATATTGAGGTTAGGATCAAATGAAGACAATGTGCTGTCATAGAATTTCATCCAAACTATAAAATATAATACAATTTTTAATAGAAATTTTCAGCAATGATGTTTTATTAAAGGAACATTTTAACAGACTGCACCAGAATAGTGTTTACACCACAATTTGGATATTTTAAGTGAATTAAATGAACAAAATACATATTTTATAGAAGTGGAGTTTGAAGCATATTTTTTCATGATGATTTTTGTATTTTTACCATTGAGTTTTAATTTGTCTTTGCCCACGCCCCCTCTCCTAAATTATTCTTGAGTAGATAAAGATATGCACAGCTGGCCAGGGCTTTTAGCAGTACCAAATGGTAAATGATTGTTGTGGATAGTGAGGTCATAGAGAAAAAGTACCACTTCAATTAGCTGATGAAATAAAGATGGAGTCTGTTGGTGATCCTTCTTTTTCTTTACCCTGTGACTCGCTAGAACCTGCTTTGAGTACATGCTACTTTGTCAAGACATGAGACGATTCCTGGCATGTGGCGGAAGTCATCCAAAAGAAGGAGGTATAGGTGGATAATGAGAAGAAAAAAGAATTTTCATCCACTGAAAGGACTGTGAGATATTCTTAATATATTATTTGACAATGTTCCTCTTAGCCTGCATGTCTCTGGAAACAAAGCCTATTCCAGCAATAAGAATGGAATCATGTAAGTCAAAAGTCTTCCTGATTGAAAAAATGAAAAGGAGGGACTCAAAATAAATGAAAAAAAAAGTAAATCTAAAAGTGAAGAAATAAATAACTTGTTCTTAAGTCAATATAGGCATGTTATCAATATATCATGCCAATCGTTTGGCAAGACCCTTTACATAAAAACTAAGATGAAAAATGGTCTGGGGTCATGTTTATACCAAAGTTGTTCTGAACTTGAAGTGAATATTAATTACATGTAGAAATTTACCACAAATTCCACTGACTGGTATGTGCATGTTTGTGCATGCATGTTGGTGCATTCATGTTAGTGCGTGTGCTTGGTGTGTGTTAGATTTGGTGCGTGTGTGCATGTAGATATGTGCATGTTGGAATGTGCATGTTGTTGCATGAGTGTTGGTGCATGCATTGTTGGTTAGTGTTTGTTGATGTTAGCATGTCAATGCGTAAGTGCGTGTTGGCATATGCATGCGTATTGGTGTGTACGTGTCATTGTGTGATTGTCGGTTCATGTTTGTTGTGGCATGCATGTTGGTGCAGGAATTTTGTTGTGTGCATGTTGGTGTGAATGTGTAGTTGCATGCATGCCTGTGTGTGCATGTTGTTGCGGGCATTTTGATGCATGCGTGTCAGAACATGCCAGTTTGTTCCTCTGTGTTGGTGCGTGTGGGTTATTGCATGCATGTATGTGGATTAATTTTTATTTGTTTGTGGGTGCATGCATGTTGAGTGTGTTTGCTTCTTTGTGCATGTGTGTGAGTTGTTGAGTACATATTAGTGCGTGTTGGTGCCAGTTATTGCACGAGTGTCGTTGTGATTTTTCGTGCATATAGTTGTGTGTGTATTGGTGCACACTTGTTTGTGTGTGCATGTTGTGCATGTAAATTTTGTGTATATGTTAGTGTGTGTGTTGGTGCGAACATATTGTTATGTGTGTGTTGTGTTCGTGTTCTTGCATGCATATTGTTGATTTTGTGTTTCTGCATGCGAGTTAGTATGTGCCTTCTGGTTTGTGAGTGTCACAAGGTGACGAGCTGCCCCTCCTGATAAACAGTAGCACTGGTTGATGAATTTCAACTAAGGACATAATATACACTATCAATATGAACCATAATTTAATGTAACTATAAATTATTATCAGCATTGGTTTTGTTGAAATGTTGTGGTTACAATTTGATGTCGTTACTTTTATCTTGTGGTGGTAAAAGTATTTAAGCTGAGCCACCATGAGGGTCTGTTCACCTTTTACCAGTTCTGTTGAGTTTTTAACTAGTTGAGTGGTGAATCCATTTAGTGTCTCGGTGTATCAGTTATTCTATTAAGGTAATTTTGCTATATCTGATCAACCATGGTCTGTGGATGAGAACAACCTGGTGGCAATGTACTGGAAGTCAGCAATCACAGGCAACTACAGATTTGACCCTGTGACAATTTGTGGCAACAGTGGGATTGTTAGAATTTGGACCAGTATTCCTGAACCTGAGAGCCCACTTTTATAGCTTGAAGCTATAATACCCTAGCAAGGAAAAACCACAGAAATCCTAACAGTTACCTTTGCTTTTAGTGCTAAATCTGGGGTGGAGTGCCAGAACAGACTGGAGGAGCAAATTTAGGCTTAGTTAAAAATATTCCAGTTGTAGGTAATTTCAGATAAGTCAGACTTGTTATACAATTGCAGTGAGCTAATTATTAGCATTTCAGTTGGCACATACATTTTTGTATTGTTGCTGGCAGTAAAACAACTTGGAACAACCTGTGAAGGCCAGAAAGCTATTTCAATATTGCAGGGAGGCAGGGTATCAGTGTTTTTTTATTGATGATTAGTGGTTAAGTGAAGTGTATACAGGACAGGAGAGGCAGACAAATATGGCAGATAAGCAACATCAGCAGAAAGAAGAGAAAGAAAAAGTCATAGGGAACATTGTGCCTCTTGGTGAAGACTTAGACAGGAACAAAGCACCTGTTACATCAGAGATAATGCAGCTGTATGAATTTATGGATAAACTAAATCAACAGAGAAGAGCAGAAGAAGCTCAAATCCGAAAGGAAGAAAGAGAAGCAGAGTGAGAGAGAGAAGAGTGCCATAGATAATATGAGAACAGGACAGACAAGAGCAATGAGAAAATGAAAGAGATAGAAGAATGGAAGAGTTGTTGGAGTGAACCAGAGTAGCAGGAGCTGGAATGTTAGAAGACTTCAGCTCTTTTATCCAACCAATGAGGGTGGAATGAGAAAAAAAAAGTGGAGAGGTACAGGCCAATGAAGGCTGATAAAGATGTGGAAACTTATTTCTCTTTATTTTAAGCACACATGACCATATATAGAGCAAAAAGAGAAGATTGGATGAAGTACCTGGCTCTATTACTTGAACCACAACCAAATGGAGTCTACATCAGTTCGATGAACACAGCCGACGGGATTATAATTTGGTAAAAGAAGCTATTTATGGTTATTTCAGGATGACTCAGGCAACTTACAGGTCAAAGTTGGATCAGCTTAGACAGAAACCAGGAGAGACCTGGTCCACAGCAGGAGAGAGAGGCAAGTGTTTGGCAAGAAGGTGGCTGGCTAAGTGTAAGATCATAGAGGAAGCGGCTGACCACATTGCAGAGGACGCCATTGGGAAAAATATGCCCCGACAACACCTCATGTATATCCGTGATCGAAAGAAGACATGATGAAGGAATCAGTTTCAGTAGCAGATGATTTCATATCTGTAAGAAGATGGAGTTATGATGTTGTCCATGAACAGGATCGAACAGCTGTTAAACAACATCAGAAGGAAGAAAAGTTGCGTTCCTCTGCTGGGACTGGCAAAACAGACCTGCCAGTCCCAGAACCAACACCCGAGAGAGGAGCTGTGGACATCTTCATAGTGATAAACCTAGAGACTACTGGAAGGATAAAAATTTTAATCATGTTGGTGCAGTGAGTGACCAAAAAAACAGCAGCTGGAAACAACAGCCAAAGTTTGATCGAAAGGGCAAACTATGCTGTTTTTAATGTAATGCTTATGGGCATTTTGCTACTGAATGCCACAGCAAACCAGCAGTTACCAAGACAAAGGCAGAAGTGAATTGGGTAAGATCATTGATGCAGCAACAAGAGCTGCAGTTGGTGGAATCTAATGTTGACAAAAGAGCTACTGTATATGGATCAGTTGGAGGACAGTCATGCAAAAATATACTGCTTGATACAGGAGCTACACAGACAGTAGTAAGAAGGGAACTGGTTGATCCCAACTCTTTCACTGGAGAAAAAAAGGTAGCCAGAAGTTTCAACGGTATCTGTTAGTCTTTCCTGCTAGCAAGGACCAGCGTCAGAGTGGATGGAACAGAACATAATTTGGAGTTATTGGGGCTGATGACTTGTGCTATGATGCATTGCTAGGACCTGACGTCCCAGAGTTGTGGGGGGTTGGCAAAAGGCTGCTGTATAATGACCTCATTGGCATGGTACTCACAAGAAGCAAACAGATCAAGCCACTCCAACAACTCTCCTCAATACACTGAGAACCCAGAGATCAGCAGTCTGACAACTCAGATAAGAGTGAGGAGAGTGATTGTGAAGACTGTCCATCTACTTCAGAGGGAGAAACTAAGTATGAGATACCTATGGGCACAACTGCTTTGATAACAACAGTGATGTTTTAGAAGATTATGCTGATTCCTCAACCTCTGCACAGGAAGCAGGAGAAGAACTTAACACAGATGATCTGAATGATTTAGTTGAAGCCAGATTGACACTAGACAAGGAAAAATTCCAATCTAAGAAAAAAAAAAGGAGCAGGGCTAATAGGCGAAAGGCTAGGGCTGACTATATTGCTGGCAAACTCAGACATCGTTTGGATATATCTGCTGAGAAGCTTTGTGAAGATCAAAGTTGGATAACTCCCTTGCCAGTTGGAGAGAGAAGGCCAAAATGGGTGATGACAAATTTATCTTCCAGGAAGGTCTACTGTATAAGAAAGCCCGAGATTGACTGGGTGAGGATATGTTGCTACTTTGTGTGCCTCGGTCATATCGGTCTTAGTGCTGTCTCTAGCACACAGACCCAGCCATCTTGGCAGGGATAAGACCACTCAGAAAGTGTTAGATGACTTCTACTTGCCTGTACTTCACAGAGAAGAGAAGCAGATAAGTAGAGCCTGTCTTGATTGCCAGAAAGCAGACAAGAAAGCAACCTTTCCGGCTACCCTATATCCGTTACCCATTATTGATATTCCCTTCCAGCAGATAGGAATGGATATGATTTGGCTCTTACCAACAACAGCTGCTGGAAATCACTTTATATTGTTGATAGTAGATTATGCTATAAGATGGCCAGAAGCATTTCCGTTACAACTCACGGATAGTAAGTCTGTAGCAGACCAGCTTTTGCTGATGTTTACTGGAGTTGGTGTAATAGAACAGATATTGATAGACTATGGTAATAACTTTTTGAGCCAGTTATTAAGGGAACTCTACCGGCTTCTTTGTGTACAAAGCATAACCACCACTCCCAACCACCCAACTACTGATGGTCTCATGGAAAGGTACAATGGAATCATCAAAAACATGGTTCGCAGAAACTCGAAACTATGTCAAGGCCAGTGGGACTTGGCCCTACCATTCTTGCTTGGAGAACTGAGATGGACTCCAAGTGCTACTACTGGGTTTACAATATACATGACTGAGTATCATATTCAAACAAAGGACTGGAAGTAAATTATGAAAAGTGTTACTTGTTGAATGCATGGTGGGGTGGTGAGAGACAAATTGACAAGTATTTGTCAAGAATGGATTTTGACAAATTGGTCACTGTATGGATACCCAAAAGTATGTTATAACATATGGCTATAACAAAAAGCTTTTACCATATGGAAACACAAAAGTTAGTTGTAACATGTGTCTTTGACTAAGTGTTTTTACTGCATGAAAACCCTAAAGTTAGTTATAACCTCTAACGTGTGGTTAAAAATATAATATAGATATGCAGCTCATCCATTGAGTAAGTCGGTATAGTTGCACACAAGGCTTGCACGAAAATAGATCTGCATACCCCAAGCTTGTTCAACCCAAAAAAAAAAAAAAAAAAAAAAAAAAACCAAAAAAAAAAAAAAAAAAAAAAACCAAAAAAAAAAAAAAAAAAAAAAACCTGTTGAGACATAGTCTCATAGTGCACACAATTTAAGTAACATCATCTTTTACTGAATGGAAATCTAAACATTTTAAGTGTTACCATAAGTTAGCCTTCATATTAAGTGTCCTATAAATCATTTTTCTCTGGCCGCCTGTGTCTGTGTCTGCAGTATGTTGGCTTCAGTTCTATAGAGGAAAGCAACAAGTTTTCTGACAACCCCCTGGCTGTGGCCGATGTGGGAATGGCCGGAGTGGCTGTGGACTCTGTGGAGGACATGAAGGTATGTGTGCATGTATGTATCTGTGTGTAAGTATGTTTGATGCATGTTTGGACAACAGGCAGTTGCCTGAACTATGTCACTTTATTATGGCACCATATTTTAGTCATTTTTTAAATTTATGGGATGTCCTGGTTCTGCTTAATCTTGTAACAAAAATGTAGACAATAAAATGTTCTCCAATTATTTCCAATAGTGCATTACATTTTCTTCATGTAAACTTTTATATATATAAATTTGTTGAGGACAATAATTTATGTTAGAATTTTATACTTGATCTCACCCATCCAGCTAGCTTGTCATTCCTTATAAAGTAAGATCTCAGCCATCCAACATGTTTTACAGTATCTGTTTCTTTAACACTGGCTGTAGATATTCATGTGCTATGCATGAAGAGCCCTATACCCTATATGAATACATAGTAGACTAATTCTTACCTAATGCTGATGTAGTGAACTCAACCTTGATTTATTTATCAATATTATTTCCAGCATGATATCACACATTACATTATTGATTTCTATATAACTTGCTCATCCCGCATGACTCATGCCAGTTGTAGAATTGTTCATTTTCCTGGAGTTGATAAGTTCTTAAGTTATAAAAGTAGTTAAACACATTTATAGATAAGTTCTTAAGTTATAGAAGAAGTAGCTAAACACTACATTGTAACCCCTTCTGAACATTATTCAAACCCCTTCTGAACGCTATTTTCTCTCGCTATTTACATTGCTATGGCTGATAACCATGCTCATGCTCCTGCTCCTCCACCAAATTTTTCTGTGGTGTGTGAAGCTACCACCTTTCAGCCTGCTGACCATGAAGTTTGGTTTGCCTAGACAGAGGCCCAGTTCACCACTAGGGGCATAACAGTTCAAAAGACTAGTTTTGACTACGTCATAAGTTCCTTGAGTCCAGAGTTTACAATGGAAATTTGAGACCTTTTACTCAGGCCACCTGCTGAGAAACCTTATGGCAATTCAAACTTCAGCATTTAATTAGTGGAGAGGAAGTAGGTGACAGAAATCCTACACAACTGCTAAGGCATATGCAACAACTTCTTTGTGACTAACTTGGTATGTCAGATGATGCTATATCTTTTCTTTGTGAACTTTTTATACAACGCTTACCAACCAATATGAGGACGGTGTTGGCCTCTGCTGATGCCTCCATGGATATCTATAAGCTAGCTGACATGGCAGACAAGGTAAAGGAAGTAACTATGCCCACTGTTTCAGATATGAAGCAACTCTGTGAAGAAGTTTCACACCTTACTGACCTCGTATTTTCCTTGTCCTCTCAATCTCGTCATTGAAGTTCATCTAGAAGTTTATCTAGAAGCAAACAGCACCACAGCCCAGCCCAACCCAGTCTCCCTTCAAGTGATTCACTCTGCTGGTATCATGCTAAATTCAGAGAAGCTACATGCAAGCACGAAGACCCTTGCACCTGGGGAAATGCCCAGGATGGTCACCTGCAGCGACAGGTGTTATTGGCCCAGTTCTCAGTTGCCTCTTTTATGTAAGTGATGTACATACACACACATTCATTTTTAATTGATACAGGATTAGAAGTGAGTGCAATCCCACCCTCTGTTTCTGATTGTCTATTTTACCCAAACACTCTCACCCTTTCATCAGTGACCAACATTCCTAAATGTACCTATAGGAAGCAGTCCCTTACCCTCAACCTTGTCCTCGGACGATCACTACCGTGGATTTTTATCATTGTCAATGTTCAGAAGCGCATCACTGGTGCTGACTTTTTGAGACATTTTGGCCAGCTTGTTGACATTAATCAATACCAGTTGATTGATGCGACCACATGTTTGCACATCCAGAGTATTCTTTCTACTGACCCCTTACCGACCCCGTTAATCTGTCCTAAAGACACCAGTCAGTCCTACTACACTCTTCTGTCAGAGTTTCCAGCACTCACGCAAGTTTCCACACCTGTTAAGCATGATATAGTTCATCATATTGAGACCACAGGTGGACAAGTTTCAGTTCGTCCCAGACACCAGGCACCTGACTGACTCCATGCAGCCAAATAGGAATTTGAGCACATGCTCCAGCTCGGTATCATCCGTCCTTCCTCCAGTGCCTGGTTTTCATCATTACACATGGTGCCAAAGAAGACGCATGGTAATTGGTGTCCCTGTGGTGACTACTGTGCCTTCAACTGTGTGACTGCACCAGATCGCTACCTGGTCCCCCATATTCGTGATTTCTCTTCTTCGCTGCAAGGTGCCACCATATTTTCGAAACTTGATCTAGTGCGTGCATACCACCAAATCCCAGTTTCTCCTCCCAACATTACTAAAATGACTGCACAACTCCATTCGGTTTGTCTGAATTCGTGAAAATGCCTTTTTGACTTAAGAATGCTGCACAAACATTCCAACAGTTCATGGACCAAGTCCTCTGTTGCATACCCTCAGCCTACACCCACATTGATGATGTCCTCATTGCTAGTTCCAACCCAGAGCAAAACCTCCAGGATTTGCGAACTGTTTTTGATCGTCTTACCATGCATGACATTGTTATCAATCCCAATAAGTGCATACTCAGCGTCACAGAACTCGATTTTCTTGATCATCACATTGATTGACAAGGTATCACTACTCTCCCTGAGAAAGTTCAAGCTGTTTGAGATTTCCCTCAACCCCAGTCTCAGCGACAGTTGTGCCAGTTTATAGGACTTGTGAACTTTTATCACCATTTTCTTCCTCACTGCACTACCCTGATGCAACCTCTGCATGCTCTCCCATCCTCAACAAAGCCAATGTCTCAGACTGTCACCTGGATTGACTCAGCTCTTGCTGCTTTCATTGGCACAAAGGAAGCCCTTGCTAAAGCCTCTTTCCTGTCGTATCCAGATTCTGAAGCACCAACTTGTCTCATGACCGATGCATCTGACACAGCTGTAGGAGCAGTCTCACAACTCGTCAATGATAGTTGTCTTCCAATCTCATTCTTCTTCAGGAAGATGACACCTGCTGATACTCGCTGCAGTACCTTCGACAGGGAAGTACTAGCTCCGTACCTTGCCATTAAATACTTTTGTCATTTCCTGGAAAGTCGACCATTTCATGCTCTAACTGACCACAAACCACTGACATTTCCTCTAAACACTCAATCTGATCATCATTCACCTTGTTAAGCTTGCCATCTTGATTGCATCTCTCAGCTCACATCCACTATCCCTTTTGTACATGGATTAGACAATGTAGTTGCTGATGCTCTCTCATGCATTGAATCCAACGCTGTCCTCTCTGGTCAACCACCCATTGTAGACTTTGCTACTACGGCCAGAACTCAAATCACTGACTCTCAAATCCATGTGCTCAATCATCTCCATCCTCTACCTTAATAATGGAAGCTGTCCCACTTGCTAACTCTAGCAATCCACTCTATTGTGATACTTCCACTGGCACACAACAACCACTGATACCTCTCCATTGGCAATACACTGTGTTTGATTCTTTCCATGGTCTTTCCCACTCTGGCATCTGAGCAACACAGAAACTCCTCACTGCTAGGTTTGTATAGCCTGGGATAAACACTGATGTTCGCCGCTGGGCTCGTTCATGTATACAATGCCAACGTGCTAAGATCCAGAGGCATTCACACACCCTCCTCTCATCTTTTCCAGTCCCTGATGCTTGTTTCAATGCCATTCATAATGATTTCATTGGATCACTTCCAACAGCCAGAGGTTTCACACATCTGTTGATCTGTGTGGACTATTTCTAGAGGTGACCAGAAGCTTTCACTCTCTCACACATCACTGCAGAAGCGGTTGCTCAAGCTTTCCTCAGTGGCTGGATTTCTCGCTTTGGCATCCCTTCTACTATTGTGACTGATTCTGGTTGCAAATTTGAATCTGAATTCTGGCACACACTGATGACATTACTCAGATCAAAGAGAACACGCATTATGGTGTATCACCCCCAAACCAATGGTATGGTTGAGAGATTTCATCATCAGTTGAGAGCCACTCTGAAGGCTTATTCTAATCCCCATTCATGGATGGACACTTTACTTTTGGTTCTCCTCGGCATTTGAACGTCGCTCAAGGAGAATATATCTGCAACTGCAGCAGAGATTGTATACGGCACAACTCTTCGACTCTCTAGAGAATTTTTCAACACCTCTCCTGTAACTTCTGTGCCTGATCCTTCCAACTATGTGTCCAAACTCAGAGCTTCCATGCAACACATTCCTACATCTGCTCGTCTTATTCAGCCACACAGTAAAGCAGTTGATGGTTTGTTGACTGTCACACATATATTCCTCCAACATAATGCTGTACATAAACCACTCTGGCCTCCTTATGATGGACTTTACTAAATGCTGAAATGCACAGAAAAACATTCACACTCTCCATTAAAGTTGGTCATAGTACTTTCTCAGTTTATTCACCTCAAGCCTGCACACCTCGATCACGATTTTCCATATTTCACACCACTGATTGCAACTTCAACTACTACACCTCGACAACCAGATCTGATCAACATGTTCACTTCCCAAAGTACCCCTCATCATTTGTTGAGGAACACGCTGGGGGGAAGTGATGTAGTGAACTGAACCTTCATTTTATTATTATTATTATTTCCAGCATAACATCATGCATTACATCATTGATTTCTATATAACTTGCTCATCCCAGGTGGCACATGTCAGTGGTTAAATTGTTCATTGTCCCAGAGTTGATAAGTTCTTAAGTTATAGAAGAAGTAGCTAAATGCTATGCTAGAATTGTGGCAGTGCATTGAGCGATGTTAATAAATGAAAATATTAATTTGAATATTTCAATGTATGATTGATGTTGCTACTGGTTTTCTGAATAGAACGTTAATATATAAATGTAAATATTTTAATATGTACTGTTGTTAGCTGTCTGAATAGAATATTAATGCTGTTATTGGTTTGCCTTAGTTGACCATTGTAATGTTATTTTTTGGTTTGATTAGTGTCATCTTTCTAGATTATTCACTTGTCATCTGAATAATCTTAATGGTTTCTTATAAGCTTCTTGCCTATTCTAAAAGAGATTAAGTACATTTCTACCTATACTCTCAATATTGAGCATTTCCACAGAATTAATGTTGCTTGCCCACCCTCCTCATTTCCTGTCCTGGAGCCATAGCTTGAGCTGTGTGTAGGGCTGTGTCATATAGAGATTAATGGTTCTTTGATGCTCATACTGTCTTAATATTAGCTAACACCACTGATCATTGGATATCATCGTATGTCCTTTTTAGATTCTATTTGATGGTATTCCTCTGGACAAGATATCAGTAACCATGACCTTGGATGTTGCAGTATTTCCACTATTGGCCATGTACATAGTGGCAGCTGAAGAACAGGTGGGCACAGAGTATGTGTGGGGGTGTGGGTGTATGCAGGTGTGTGTGTGTCTCTGTGTTATTTGCACAGTAAATAATGCATAAGAAAATCTGGATGGTTAATTCAGCATGTTTGTATGTTCCACTCTTGGGACAACCAAAGCATATCCCATGGCTATTTCTTGTGGCTCTATATGAATCTGTGCTTAATGCATACTTTATTGTTATTGTGAAGTACACATGTGAAATGCTTTTGGGCATTTAAATCAAATACTCACCTAAATATTGGTGAGTATGATTGAATATGATATCATGGAATACTTTAAACTCCATCCTTGCTCTCTCTGCTGATCGGGTGACTACCATGGACTTGGAGGGAGTGGAGCTACAGGGATACAGTAATATTATTTAGAACCAAAAAAAATTACTCTCATATAGTGCAATGTTGTGATTTAATCTTATTAATATCATAATCAAATAGATGATATCTGTTATTCAGAGAGTACAGTAGTACTCTCTGAGTAGGGATGACCACCAAAAAAAATAGCAGCCTCATTGATTAATACAACATGAAAGCTTCACTTTCTCTGCTATGGCTCAAACTTAGGCCACAAAACTCACCTGCAGTCCATATAAGCTGCAACACCAACTACAAGAATAGTTTCTACCCTCCAAATTAATAGCTAAAGTAGTGAGCACAGACTCATCAAAATCACCAAATGTTCACTATCTTTCTTTTTATAATTTATTTTCTTAATATCCAGGGCTAGAGCCCAGCTGGCTACAACAAATCATGCAATCGCTTTGCTATCAGCTTTATATTTCTTTAGACTAGGTCCACACCTATCATTTTTTGGCTTCGCATGCAAAGAAACTAACGAAGTATATTCCAGACAAATAGCTATAGTGTTATGTTGAAACTGCCATTTTGATACTACCAATTCTATGCGCACAATTAAAAACCAGTTTGTGCATAAGGCTATGAATATTATTACCAGAGATACACTTCCAAATCTTGAATGTAAGTCAAATTCAGTAGCTAAATTTGTTACAGCTAGCCATAGAATTGTTATAGCTAACTAACCATTACTTCCTGATAATTAATTGAGAGTAATTAAGTACTGCACTGGGAGAATGCACTCCCTCTGCAGGTAGAGTGCTGAGTGTGCACTCATGGATGCCAATCAGATGTATACAAGATGCCAATCCAGTACTGTAGCCAGCTATCTGACAGTGTACAAAAAATAAAGGAAACAAGTGAAAATAAAAAATATTTCTTTGAAATAAAAACAGTGAGTAGGGATATGTCAACAAAAAGTGCAGAAAAAAGAATTCTGTGACAGTGAATGTTAAAAAATTCCCTACTTCACTCATTCCATATTCTCATATAATGTTTAGGATGTGTTGCTGAAAGACTGCCACCTCTTCAATTAGCTTGTAGCCAGCTCATGTAGAATAATTATTCTAAGTTCACAGGAATTTCCCAACACAGACTGTCACACTATCGTGTAGAATTCTAAGTTCACAGGAATCAGTGAAGGAGGGAATTTTGCAACATAAACTGTCACAAAATTCTTGTTTCTGCACTTTTTGCTGACACATCATCCCTAGTTACTGCTTTTATTTCAAAGAAAAAATATGTTTTTTCATATTACAATGAACTTATTCTGTTTGTTTTCTGTCCTCTAATTCATCCAAATCTATCTATCTATCTATCTATCTATCTATCTATCTATCTATCTATCTATCTATCTATCTATCTATCTGTCTGTCTGTCTGTCTGTCTGTCTGTCTGTCTGTCTGTCTGTCTGTCTGTCTGTCTGTCTGTCTGTCTATCATTTCTTGTATCCATCTATCTAACTACTTTTATGTGTATTCTTTTTTTTTGGGGGGGGGGGGGGGGGAGGGGGGGAGGGTTAGAGCCAAAGTTCTTTGTTTGAAAACAACAAGTTAACATTTTTGGTTTGAATTTTAAAAATATATATTATTATTGCCTTTTTTTACCCTTACCAGCCCCCCCCCCCCCCCCCCACCTTTCTATCGTCCCTCTCTTCCCCTTACATTTTACAGTGCCTCATGCACATTTTGGTGCCCAATAGTGCATATTAGAGTATTGTATATGATGTTGAGCATAATTGCTTGTCAGTTACCAGATTTATAATGGACACTATCGAAAATACTTTTATACAACCATCACTGCAAGTAAACCGCAAGCAGGTAGACATCTCCTTGGAGCAACATGTGCTGGGTCCCACCTAGCCACACATCTTTTTCTGAGCTTGTCAGGTTAAAAATGTCAAACATGACACTTAGTCCAAATCCTTAGATTATGCAGTATTCCTACCCCAGCCCTGGCCACACTATGTCTATTACAGTTTCGATGAGATATCCCATGTCTTCTGCACATGATATCCAAGGATGTGTACCAATTTTTTTTTTGAGGATTTCACTATTTCTTTTCTCTGTATCTTTCTTATATTTGTGTTTGTGTTTGTTTGATGTGATGATATACATACATACCTAAACAGCTGAAATGAGAGCAAGGAGTGTTAGTGGTTCTAAACTCAGTCACTTTTATTGGTTGCTAATATCCTGAGGCCAAGAGGACTCAAACACATTCAAACTACTTAGACACAGTAGTGGTGAGTCTTCTACCTAATTAGCATTCACCGATTGTATCTTGTTTGTTTTTATTGAGAGATAAGAGAAACAAGATAAAACTAGTGAACACTAATGAGGTAGTAATCCCACCCATTATATTGATGTAGTGCATGCTCAACATTAAAGTGGAAATGGTCAAAATAGCTGTAAAATCACTTCGCTCAGAGGTGGAGACATTTTGTGCTAAAATATACACTGCAGTATCAAGAATGACACAGATAGTAGGTATTAAAGAGTCTATACCAAGACCAGCATCCAGAGAGCCACATGCAGGTAACACAACAGCCATAAACTAATTAAATAGTTTTTCCCTTGCTTGATCATTTGAACACTGAGCTTCACACTTGATCTGATAATTCCAATTGAAAACAGTTTGCAAATTTTAAAGGCTATTTCCATCCTCAATTGCATCTGCTTCTTGTCAAGATTTGAGCAGTGAAGAGCTTGAAGAATATATTTCACTGTTGTACAGAGATAACATTCCATCACCAGAGTGCCCAGATTCAGAATTTTAGTATGGAAGCAAAAATAAATTGAAGATTTTCAAGCATCACGGTTAATCAACACACCAGAAAAAGCAATCAACTATGCAGACTAAGATTTTTTTTCAATCTTCTAACATTCATTATTGTCGATTGGTATTTTGCCAGGGACAATTATCTGAGTATGAAAGTTTTATTAGAATGCTAAAGCATATTGCATTAATTTTTCTTAGCAGCATGACACAACTGAGACTCAATGGTCAATCAATATGAAATTTTCATCATAGTATAAAAACTACACCACAAACACTTGTAGAAGAATTTTCTATGGGCAACCATTCAATATGTAGTGATAAATATTATTGATCATACTCAATTAGCTATTATTTATCATTACATAGAAAATCATTGAAAACTATCATACTTTTAAAGAAATAACCCTAAAAATCTCATAAAATATTACAAGCCCTCCCCCCTTTATTTTAAAAATACCAGATCTACCTTTATTTTTACTTAATAAATATAATACATATGGAAGCAGTAGCAGCAGTAATAACTACTAAAGCAAAAAAAAAAAAAAAAAAAAAAAAAAAAAATCAGCGGTTTTTAAACTATAGCAATGTTGATTCAACTCATTTCAACATAAAAAGAGCCAAAGTCCATTTAAATGTTGTGGTCCTCAGGATATGGCTGGAGGATAGTCCACTAGGATGTATCTGCATCATAGGATCGTAGAACACTGAATGATGGAGCACTACAGGCATTCAAGAGCAGCCAACACAGAAGCCTGAGCTATCCTCTCCTCCACTGCTAACACCACCTCCACTTAAGTAACTAGGGTTGGGTAGACTTGGATGAACAGCTGCTAAAACATGAAAGAGAAAAGGAAAGAGATCAATTCCATGATTACATAGTACTAGGGCCTTACATGGTGAGGTATTCTGGGGTTGTAGATATGGAGAATAAGACCAGTTGGGCAATGGTGGCCAGCAGTTGGTAACTAGGTAGTCAAGCTTAGGAGCAGCTGGGTGAGGTGTAGCCCTAGCAACATTGCTATCAGTAGCTAGAGAGTAAGGCAATGGAGACTTGGCAGTGTGGTAGGCATTCTTTACATAGTGGTTGTGCTGGATCTTCAGTTGTGTCACATCACATTTGTGGTATGCTGACATAGCAATGAAAGTGGTGTCCGGGAGAGGAAGACAAACCTCCTGTGATTGACTGACTCTGGTCTTCAGGAGTACCTCAAGGACATATTTGCTCATTGTTTGGAGAAATATCTGAAGGAAGGAAAGAAGGACAAGCATATTAAGTCAGCAGAAATGGAGTTGCAAATGAACATTACATTTCCATTTTTGGAGCCATTATGGTTAGTGATACTCTTGAAGCTGATGAGATTCTGCATCCAGAACTTGCCAGAATTAGGAGAGCTTAGATGAATGTAGATCTGCTTATCCATGTTCTCCTATGCCCCAGCCCCTCCAGTGGACTGCCAGGATAAGTCAATGAAGCGGTATCGGAGTGTATCTTCTGGGTCTACCTTGAGGTTCCCTGAATAATGCTGAGTCAGCTGTAAGCCACTCAGGCTAAGGCTCATGGCAGGGAACATGCACCTATATCATGGAGAACATTTACATCTGATGAAATTCACACTCAAAAATAAAACTCTATCTTATCCTATATAAATAATGTTAGCTATTAATCTCCAGCACTAAACTGAGCCGTTTCCAACAGTACCAAACAATTCAGTAATTTCCATCCCCTCACCTCCCTGGATGATTTATGATCATCTCATTTCCATATTCAAAAAATGTCTTCCAGAGGTCATGTTCCACAGTAACTATAACATTCTTCAAAAGATGTTCTTCCTTCATTGGGTGCAACAAACTTTCTTCAGAATGCACCTTTCCCTCTGAAGTACTATCAATGTTTCTCCTTCCCCTTAAACACTCTTCTTCTATGCTAGGACCTGGAGCTGGTCCTGGAGAGACTGGCTCAACTTCTTCATTTGCTGATAGCATTTCTTTTCAGTTCTTCTCTAAGATTTTGTAGTAGGAGTGATCTCAGCCTGCATTTGCTAGCCTTTTATATCTGCCATTTGGGGTGGTCCCACTTCTTAGCCACACCCACAGATAGGTGTGGAAATTGTGGTCTTGGGTGGGTGGGGAAATTGTTGTCAGATGGGTGGCCTTGCCTATATACAGGTGGGGAATGTGGTAAGTGTTTGTCCCACCCCTAAAGCATGATAATTTAAAAACTAGTGGACCATTTCCAGCTTTGCCTGCAAGGTTGGAATGTTCATCCAATATTTTTTGATCCTCAATTTCCATAACTCAATCATAATTCAATAAGTATTAAGAATTTTGAGGGGCATAACATTTTGTGTCATTAATCAGAGGATCTATTGATGATTGTGTTGAGATGAGGTGTGGTAGCAACTCTTGATGCAGCCACCAAGAATTGTCCAATAAAAACTGTTTCTTTTAATTAAGATCCCATCTCCCTGTCAGAGCAACAGGGGAGGACCAATCCCAAACTAATACAAATGTGGGTAACCAAGAGAGGCTGGATAAAGACAGGAGTTATGAGAATTCTGTAGTTAATAAGAATGTGGGTAACCAAGAGAGGCTGGATAAAGACAGGAGTTATGAGAATTCTGTAGTTAATAAGAATGTGGGTAACCAAGAGATGCTGAATAAAGACTATTATGAGAACTAACATGAGAAGGACCCAGCTGGCCCCTGGGAGCAGAGGCCCAGGAAGACTATGAAGTATAAAGAGATAACTGAATATAATCAAGTTCTTCACTAACTATCAAAGAGTGTATCATTTTGCATAGTTGTGCAAATATTGTAAAAGAATCTATTGTCTGATACTAGCAGTTCACTGGATCAGTTTATGATACTTATCTTTGTAGAGAACCCACTTGTGAACCAGCCACTAATAGAGGGGTGGTGTGGTAGCCTTGTAAGAAGTTGGGTAGAAAGACCTAACTTGTGTGTCAGGGATCCTGTTGCTGTTCTGGTTGCCTGAGTAAGAGGACTGGAGCCGGGGAGAGCTCACACTCCTCCCTCTAGCTGATATTCTGTGCCAAATAATTTCTCACCAAGACCAGCTGCACAACCTGTTTTTTATTTATTTAATTTTTTTAATTAATTTATTTATTTTTTTCCTTTCTTTGGTTTTCTACACAGCTTCTCATTAGCCAGTTCAAGGGGGGGGGGGGGGGGGGGGGGGGGAAATAACTTCCCCCCCTTGCTAGCTCTGTCCAGAATAAGTCTCACCAAAGTTTACTAACCACACTACCTTTGATTTTAATTTTTGTTGTTTTTATTTCCTTACTTGGACCAACTTACTTCACATACACATACTGAATATATATGAACATATATTATATATTAATGGAAGTTTATGTAGTGGGTAGTTGTTGTGTGCCTTTTTAGTGTTTATTTTTTTAATTTATTTATTTATTTATTTATTTATTTATTATTTTTTTTTTTTTTTGTATATAAAAATAAATCTTCTTTTGTTTTTTACCTTTTAGTATATTCTCTAATGTTTCATAGTTTATAAGATCACCTGGTCCCTCCAAGAACACTGGCTGTGCCTACACACTTGCTCAAAAAATAACTGGCCAGCCAACAAGAAGGCTCACTTTTAAAAAACAAACAAAACAAATGTGATGCATTGAAATAGTTCCTTTCAAATTATACAACACTATTTTTTTTAATTAACAAATGGTGATTTTATTTTTCATGATAGCACTACTCATGTCAAATTCAAAGCTTTATGTCTTAGAAACCAAGCTATAAACAATCCTTTGACATTTTCTCTGCCATTGGTACCAAAGATAACATATTTTAATAAGAACAGAGGAAGCCCATTTACCATAAGCATTCTAATGAATATTACAGTTCACTTGATTATACACAATAAATCTTTCAATTAGGTGACTTCAATTTTTTATATTTAAAATATAATCAGTTTTGTATAAAATTGATATCACACTGGATGATAAATTGTGGTGAAATTCGTCAGATTTGATTTAAAAGCAGATTGGAACTGTTATACTCTTGCAATTTAGAAAGTTTTAAGATGTTTGCATTAAAATCTAATTTTCTATTTTGAGATAATTTTAAACATTTCAGATAGAATTGCATCCTGAATCAACTGTTGTTTATTTTTTCGAATGAGTATAAAATCATTCTCAAGTTGAATTCTATCACTATATCCATACATTAAAAAAAAATAAATAAAAAAAAATTTAAATATATATATATATATATATATATATATATGAGAATACAGTAGTACTCTCTAAGTAGGGATGATCACAAAATAAATGGCAGCCTCATAGACTAATACAAAATGAAAGCTTCACTTTCTCTGCTATGGCTCAAACCTAGGCCACAAAACTCACCTGCAGTCCTTATAAGCTGCAACTCAAACTACCAAGATAGTTTCTGTCCTACAAATTAATCGCTATAATAGTGAGCAGAGACTTGTCAAAATCACCAAATTGTTTTCATCTTTCTTCTTATAATAATTTTTAAGTTCCAGGGCTAGAGCCTAGCTGGCTACAGCAAATCATGTAATAGTTATACTAACAGCTTAATATTTCTTTGGACTAGGTCCATGCTCTTCATTAGCTTCACTATGCTAACAAACTACCAAAATATATCCCAGACCAACAGCTGCAGTGTTAAGTTAATGCCGCCATTTTGACCACCAATTATGCACATAATTTAAAACCAGTTCATGCACAAGGCTATGAATATCATTAAATAAAAATTTTAAAAGGGGCGTAGTGCCAACATTCAAATAAGCTAACAGCGAGTCTCTCTACTACTACCACCACCAGAACGTTAACTACACTTCCAAATATTGAATGAAAGTCAAATTCTTTAGCTAAATTTGTAACAGCTAAACATCGCATTGTTATAGCTAGCTAATTGTTATTTCTTTCTGCATTTGGCAGTGAAGCTCTACACTGCTGACAGTGAGTCTCTCTCTCTTTCTCTCTCTCTCTCTCTCTCTCTCTCTCTCTCTCTCTCTCTCTCTCTCTCTCTCTCTGTGAAGCTCTACACTAACAACAGCAGCTTCTATTACTGCTACTGCTACTATTACCACTACTATTAGAGCCACATTTTTTTAAATATATCTGATGGTGTACAAAACTAAAGGAAACAAGTGAAAGAAAAAAATATTTCTTTGAAATAAAACTGGGAAGTAGGGATGACATGTCAACAAAAAGTGTAGAAACAAGAATTTTGTGACAGTTCATGTTACAAAATTCCCTACTTCACCGATTCTACATTCTCACGTAATGTGTAAGGTGTGATGTCGAAAGACTGCCACCTCTTCATTTTGCTCCTAACTAGCTCATGTACAATGATTACTCTTAATTTACAGGAATTTGGTAACATAGACTACCATACTATCGTGTAGAATTTTAAGGTCAGAGGAATTAGTGAAGTACGGAATTTTGTAACATGCACTGTCTCAGAATTCTTGTTTCTGCACTTTTTGTTTACATGTCATCCCTACTTCCCAGTTTTATTTTAAAGAAATACTTTTATTTTAACTTATATATATATACATGTGTGTATATATAATTATATATACATATACATTTATACATATATATATGGAATTTGAGGATGTTAGAATCAAATGTCCATGTAAATGCAGACCAACTGCTAAATGGTGATTTCCCATTTAGTTTACAGCTGATGGTAGCTTTTGCAGAAGTTGACATTGTCAAAGTGGGAAGCATCACTCAAAATGCTATGGATAATCGCCCTTGCCATCTCTTACTCAGCCACTGAGTATGCCTATCCAGTCTGGGGGAGATCAGCACATGCAAAACAACTCAATCCTGTTCTAAAAATGAAAGCTGTCACCTAATCACGGGATGCCTGAAACCAACTAACACCAGCAACCTTCAATTGCTTGCAGGCATAGCCCCTCCTGAAATAAGGAGAGAGGCAGCTAGCAAACTGGAGAGCTTGAAACAGACATATGACTCACATCATATGCTATATGACCAATGACTTGATAGTGGATTTGGTGGCTTCAGATGCTGGCTGGACCTTCTTTTTAAGAATTTTGCAATTGGTGGCATGCTGGCCAGCTCCACAAAATGAAATATTTTTTCACTGCTATTTATAATGAAATGTTCATAATTTTAATGAGAGTTACATTGTTTATTCTCATAAAGAGCACTGCCAAATTTATAATTTCCATTAATGCAATACTTGCCTTTCATGCTGATGATCTCTTCTCCTGCTTGACAGGAAATTGAGTTATAGTTTTAGTTTTCTGGGGTGCTGCAGCACCCTCAACTACTCCTGGCTACACTGTTGTAACTGGATAGGAAAAGAAGGGGTAGGAATGGACAAAAAGGAGAAGGAAATAAGGAATGGGGAAAGAGCATGGGGAGGAAGAAATGAAGGAAAGTGAGGTGTGAGGAGGGGGTGGGGAAGAACAAAAGAAAAAAGGGAAGGGAAATGATTAAAAGATGGAAAAGGGTAAAGAAAGAAGAAGAATTGAGTGTAGAAAGGAGGAAAAGAAGAATAGAAGGGAGGGAGAAAGGTGAAATATATAAAGAGAAGGAAAAGGATAAAATGGAAGAAAGAAAAAAAGGAGAGAGAAGTAGGACAGTCCCCACTGGGAGCAGTAGGAATTAATTACAGTAGAACCCCCCCCCCCCCTCCTTTCATCTCTCATACACTCCAACTTACAATATCAACCTAGCCATCTCGATATTAATGCTTGCCAACACAATATTAGCATCCTATTCCAAAAATTAATTGATTCCAATACAGCTTGCTCTACTACAAACAATAACTCACTACTTGTAGAATTCCATACACCACTCCATGCATCAACTCAGCATTTCTAGGATTCCATCCATAGGACATTACTTCACTGCTTGCAGGATGCTATCCTCCACTATACCTATGCAGACATTAACTCAACACTTGTAGGATTCCATCCACAACAGCTGCTAGTAAGGTCCTCTTTGTGGGATTCCTTCCAACGCATGCATCGACTCACTACTTGTAGGATGCCAATCTATGCTCTACTACATACATTAAGTCACCACTTGTAGAATTCCATTGACAACAGACCTTACCTCACTATTTGTAAGATGAGATTAAATCATCAATTGTAGGATACCATCCACTCCTTTCTCTCCCTCTCTTAGTTTCTTTTTTTCTTTCTTCCTTTCATTTTCACCTGTGGTACATAGGTCTAGGAACACTATGAATGGTGGGAGGATACATCCACAAGTTTTGTTCAAGAATGGGTGTTTAACTGATTGTTTACTCTTTGGAACCACCAAAGTTTATTATTACAACAAATTGGGCACAACCAGATCTTTTTACTGTATGATAACTATGTGGTTACCACTAGGTACTTCTTAATGCATAGCAACCAAAAGCTGTAAATCTTACATGTTCAACATCATTCCAAATGTGGTAAAAAAAAATTTGTCTGGTAAAAAAAATTGTTTTATAGATATTATAGTAATTATTACCACAGGTATTTTAGTGTGAAACTAATGGGGTACCAATATATTAAAAAGATTGTCTTAATAGAGGTGACCCTTTGTTCCAAAGTTAAAGTAAGACAAAGTGTGAATCTCTCCTTCTTTCTCTCTCTTGCTAATGTCTCGTTTTTTCAGGAGCAAGAGATTCATACTTGGTCTTACTTGAAGTTACTTCAACTTGTGGAACAAAAGGTCACCACTTCTAAGCGTAATCTTCTACTTGTAACACAATAGTTTTACTATAATAAAAATATTTAAACAAAATTGTACACACACACACAATAATTTTTTTTTTAAAACACGCACACACAACAGGTATGGCTGCAAAATATGGCTATTAACTACCCAGAAGCAATACTCCAACACAACCCACTGATTGACCTGTTAAACAAGTGCTTTACTAGAAAACATATTTCATAGTGGTCTAATACTAATTTGAATGTAGGAAATTCATAAACCAAAAAAAATCTTAATATACACAATACAAAATTGTTTTTCCCAGATGGATTCTATTATTTATGATAACCAAAAATGTAAAGCAAATGATTCCTATTCCTATATGTCAATGTGAATTAAACAATAAATAAAAATTAAAATGAATAAAATTTACATTAAAAAAAAGTTCTCAGGATTGTAATTACATGTTTCGGTGGCCTTATTGCTGACTTGTTTGGTTCCCTGTGCTCTATACGGGAACAGTGGTAGCAGGTGACAAGTACGTGATGAGTTAACACAAAAAAAAAATGAGCACAAAAAAAAAAAAAAAAAAAAAAAAAAAAAGGGGGCACAAAAAAAAAAAAAAAAAAAAAAAAAAAAAAATGAGCACAAAAAAAAAAGAGGATGATACTATTCCCAGTAACATCATAATGCTCATATTGTTTCCCAACTCTGACTGGGAGTGTAAGACGCAGTTCGTGCACAGAAGATGCAGCTCATTGCCATGAGAACAGAAGATAAACATTGTGACAGATATAGTCACAATGTTGCCCTTCCATTCTCACGGCAGTAAGCTGCATCTTCTGCAGCACAATCTGTCTGTCAGTCCCAGTGAGTGTTGGGAAGCACTATGAGCATGACAATGTTACTGGGAAGAGTTTATTTTTCACTCGTGGTCTAGTCGAGGACCACCAGGAGGTCCTGCACTCTGCTACAGTCCTGACATCAGACTTGGACTTAGCTGTGTGAACTGTGCACCTCAAACAATAAACCTTTGAGTGCCTGGCCTCCATGTTGGCACACACAGGGATATGGAGCATACGCGCAGCCAGACGAGGGAAGATAAGGAGAGGGAGGTTATGGACATGGTGAGAAGCATTTTGAGCTGGAAGATAAAGCCATCTATGCTGACCAAGGGCAAAGCGGTTCAGAAGTCAAGGGACAACGTCACGGCAGAGATAGTTGAGGACAACACCACAAGTCAAAGATGGAATTGGATCTTTCATTGGAAGTACTTCTCCACGTGCTGTAATGCTTGGTTGACAGTAATGCAGTCCACCTTGACTCTAAAGTAAGAACTTGCATGCCTTAAGAAATGGAACTGCATTGAGATGGAAATGGTTTCAGTACGTCTTGATCAACCACAACCTCCACATCTTTTGGCCCACTTCGTGGCTATCTTCATCAAGCACCTTGTACTGATACTGAAGATTAGATTCCTATCCCCATTGTCAGCATAGAAGAGTTTGTCCTCCAGCTTACACGACTCACATGTGAGAGTTACCTCTCCTAGCCTTCCCTCACCTTGTTTCACTATGCTCCAGATCCTTGTGGGTGTCCACAATGATGGACTGCACTCAACTGTTCTTAATGAGTCTGCACCACCAACATCAGCAGGAATTGATGCAGTATCTGTTTGCTTGTTAGCATTGATGGCTATCCTTTCCTTGACAAGCGTCCCATCTCTTCCACGGAAGTATCTGGCGGGATAATCATACAGAAACTGGTCCAGATTAGTTACAATGATAGCAAGGGCAAGAGTATCTCTGAACTTTAGAAGAAGTTCAAAAAACTGTGTTTGCCCACCACCAGAAAATATTTCTGTCACAAGCTCATTGACTAAATGCTTCACTAAACTTATTACAGGTAGAATAACGTGAAAGGAAGCTCGCTGCCCAAAATTACAGCTGTCCTGTACTTCATTGTAACGCTTGCACTCATAACTTGCACAAACAGCTCCGACTCATCTCAATTGTGCCATCTGGAAGAGAAAAGAAAATATTATTACAATTTATTATGAGAATTACTATGAACAATCAGATGCCAGTAAGAATTACTATGAACAATCAGATGCCAGTAAGACACATGACAAACCACATCACATTAGACAAGAGCTACTGAATATAACTAGGAAAACAATCCTTGCACTAGAAGTAACATGTTTGTTATGAATGGAAAACTAGAGAGCCTAAAATCCAAACCTTATTATCTCAGCTGAAACTCTCACAATTATATTCCCACTTGGCAACAACAAAAGAAGTTAGGATGACTTATTTAGGAAAGAGCAGTTTGTAGAGTGTCACCAGACCTGTATGATGATGAATTTTCCCTTCATATTATATTATGAACTATTTCATAAACCAGAAGTACCACATTATAAGCAACCAATAATAGTAGTTAGGGTGGGTTGTTTAGGAAAGAGCAGTTTGTACACTGTCACCAGACTGGCCCACAGCTTACAGCTATCACAGGGTGGCAAACTCCTGTGGGTCGCCTGAATCAACACACACTTCCACCACACCCACCAGGGGGTGGGGGCGACAATTAACGGGAGCTCCTCTGCCAGCTAACCTGGTGGCTCACCCTCAACTAGTGAGGGGAGCACATTTTCCTGAGATGGAATGCTGGGAACCCAGTGCCATTTCCCTAGAGACATCGATGGAAGGCCATCTAGGTGGCACAGGTGTAGATGGAAGGCAGCTGACTGTGGGAAGGAAGTATTGTACCCGAAGGCAACCCTCCATCTGCACCAAAAGGTGCCTGGCCCAATGCATTGGAGGGTTGGTCGTGCTGGAGAACCAACACTACCGCTGAGGACTGCCAGTGGTCCACAGAGTCATACATTAAGGGGCAAGGATGACCATTTCCTTGAGCGGAGCCACCCACCGAATACCCACTGGATTTTCCCTTCATATTACATTATGAACTATTTCATAAACCAAAAGTACCACATTATAGGCAAACCATAATAGTACCTGCATAAATTGGAATCATGTTGTACTGAGTATTGGGGGGGGGGGGGGGGGGGGGACAGATATCAGACAACAGATGCACTTTAAACTCCCTGCAACTAACCTAATCAGTGCCATGTGTGTGTGTGTGTGTGTGTGTGTGTGTGTGTGTGTGTGTGTGTGTGTGTGTGTGTGTGTGTGTGTGTGTGTGTGTGTGTGTGTGTGTGTGTCCTTTTTCATCAATTAGTTCTCAACCCACATACTGATAATTTCATTTCATGATATTCTTTCTTTCTTTAATCAGGTAAATTAGGTATAGTGGCTATTAGTGTTAAGTGAAGATCAATTGGAATCACTAGCAGGACACTTGGAGCAAAAAACACTGTCCATGAGCCCCAGATACAGCAGCAAAAGATTGGCTGGTAGTTGAGAAATGTGCAAGAGAGTAATATAGCATGTAATGGAGAGGGGTGGGTGGCCATGTAAAAATCAAAAACTACAAGTGGTTGGCTGACAATATCTTTCGTGATCAAACATAGTCCACATACAGGTCAGACATCCTGTTACCAATAGCCTCACACTCTGAAGAATAAGAACAGATGTTTAACTTGTGATGACTAATTCTCTCCTCACCACATTACACAAGAGAAACATTTTGGTAAGTAGTAGTCTTTACTAGTTCTAAAGTTTTGACATTAATCAAGGGTCTTAACAGGTTGCTAATGCCTTGAGGCAAGACAAGCAATGGTTGAATAAATACTTATGTTGAATGGTTGAATAAACACTTTTATGTTGAACATCTGCTATGTCCCTATCACATGAAGTAACCCAGTGGAAGACAAGAAGTCAGCATCAGTGTTAGCAAATTGCACTTTAGCAGGTCAATGACTTCACCAAATCTACCTCAAGCAAAATGACTTCACTCACCTGAACATGCATTCTCGTTAAGGGTGGTTAAATAAGGTTGTTCTATGGTGGGGGGGAGTCTACATTTCAAATGTGGAAATATTTCCAAAGCCAAACCCTAACTCATAGCACATGCCAATGACACAAGGAGCAACCACCATCTTGCTCCAATTGATACACACCATCAATCCTGAAGCAATAAAGCTCCCTGGCTTCATCCCCAAATACACACAGCTGGCATAATATTGCAGCATCATGGAAAGGATGACAACATTGAATTGACAGCAACAAAAGTGGAAGGAACTAACACCACCAACATGTATAAACCACCACAAACCTGTCCCTGCTCTGATCCTTCACCACAATACCCAAAGGGGTTAACATTTACCTGCCACAGCATCATGTTCCCCCCTCCCCCCCTCCTAAAATTTAGTGCTGACTGACCGAGACACAGAGTGGGCCAGGAGCAACCAATAATAACTGGAAATAACTTTAAAATAACCCATTAAAACAGCTCGCCCTTGGGGCTATAATTGGAGTTTACTTACCTAGGAATGAACAATAAGTCTCAGCGGCTCAGCGGGAAAAGAAGAAAAAACAGGCCAACTGCAATTTACCAAATAAAACTGGAACAGTCAGGGACCTTCAGATTCTGAGCCACACCAACCGAAAGCTGCCACACGTAAGCTCCCCCAGAAGCTGAAGCAGAACTGGTGACTGGCCACAACCAGCGCCACGCAGCAGCACAACGCACGCCAACCAACATTTTTTTTTTTTTTTTTTCCCTTTTGTTTTTGCTCGGCTATTAAAGACGACCCCTTTCCAACAAAAAGGGAAGAGTTGAAAATCCAACATCCATTTTCAATGGAAGTTCTTAATTTGTTTGCTACTTCCTAAAAATTTTTTGTCTCATGACAAACATGGAATGGACAAAATTGGCAATTACTGGGAGTATTTTGTGTTATGGGCCCTAAAGATACCAAATTTCAGAAAAATTAATGATTCCCTATCACTTGAAACCATCACAACGACATGCCACTGCCAGAGGAACTAGATCTGCTCCACTCATTTTTAAAGATGATTATATTATAATAAAAACTAAAAAGCTTTCAAATAACCAAAAAAAAAAAAAAAAAAAATGTTATTTAGAATGACTGTGATAAAATTATTTTACCCATTAGTCATAAAAAAAAAAATAAGGAATGAAAAAAAAAGTGAATAAATTAATTCAGTTGATACTAGTTGGGAGTAAATTAATTCTTGGACAAAATGAATTTTAGTTTTGAAATGGATCATCCAATGCCTCTATAATTAGGAACTGGTAAATAGATCATAGAACTATTAAAAATATATTCATATTTTTAAAAATTGGGAAAGAACAACCAGAACCTTTCAGACATTTATAGGCATGAATTTCTATAAGCTCCACCCACACAGAAATTGGGTGGCCTTACATAGAATTGATAATCCCTAAGTGATAGGTCATAGTCAACTCATTCTGTTCCCATGCCAACGAGTTATATTATAAACAACTGCATAATAATATTATTATAACAACAATAATCATAATAACACCTGAACAAATATTAATTATGATATTAAAGCAATTTTTAAAAAGTCTGGGATGATATGTATATATTAATTAGGATAACAGTGAGAAGAAAGTGTAAGATAAAATAACAAGTACAGTATACATACATATACATGCTCCACCTAGAGAGATGATGAAAATATCTACTTGTCAGAACTTTCTGCCGGTGATATTTCAACTGCTTTTCAGTTTGACCTTTCACTTGGAACTGCAGAGAAATCACCCTCAATATCATCATCGCCAGGCAACTTCTTTCGACGGAAGAAACCAAACAGAATAAAAGTTGAGGAAAAAAAAAATCAGAATTGAGGACACCGCACAAGACCAATGACTAGAAGCTTAATAATGTGTGTGGTGTGTGTGTGGTGTGTGTATGTGGTGTGTGGTGTGTGTGGTGTGTGTGTGGTGTGTGTGTGGTGTGTGGTGTGTGTGTGGTGTGTGGTGTGTGTGTGGTGTGTGGAATATGGAGGTAAGAGAATGCCCCCAGGAAGTGAACACAGTGGCTGGTGTACAGCGCACACACACGCACATGCACACACACGCACATGCACACACGCACGCACACGCGCGCGCACACACACACACACACACACACACACACATGCAGCAGGTGCTGTCACTGGCTAGTCTATCTCTGCACTGCACAGCTCAAAGCTATGGAATAGAGTTCTACCACAAGTGCAACACTCAGTCACTCCACACTACTGAACAAAAACTTGTTCAGCTTAGAGAAAGTTGGAGATTAATCTCCTTAATTCAATAAGGAGGCCACTCATTGGTTTAAATGGCAAATATTCACATAGCAAGACATTTTCAAATAAATATACTCACAAAACTTCCATAGAATCTGTTGTCAATGCTGAAGTCAAGACGTAGATCTATTGATTCAGACGCGAGTTGACTGATCATACAAGTAAGCATTGCACACACTGAGGGATTGTCGGAGTAGTTCTGAGATGAAACAACACAGCGAGAGCATATGAACACAGTAATGGTTGTCATAGCAATAGCATGCTGCTACCCTATTGTTACAATGTGGAACATCTTCATTTATACAGCGATGCACAGAAGAACAATAATAATTATTGTACTGTCTTGATACGGTTTTATCGTTTTTCTTAAAACCCCAAACAAAACAAAATTATTTTTATGGATGTTGGAGGAATTAAATACTATTTCTAAGAAACAAAAAAAAAAAAAAATGTTCATAACAAATGACTTACAAAATTAATTCCAGAATTGGTTTGAACCTGTCTGGTGAACAGTTGTCTGCTGCATTAGCTGATCTCCTCAGGCAATGTTCAGCCAGACTTACAGCACCAGTTCTCTTCCTATGAGCTCCAGACACCTGCATGAGATGCACACACAGAATGAGTGTGAGGGTACACACACACACACACACACACACACACACACACACACACACACACACACACACACACACACACACACACACACACACACACACACACACACACACACACACACACACACACACACACACACACACACACACACACACACGTGAGGGTATAGACATACACACACAAGTGTGAGGGTATAGACACACACACATATGCACAAACACACACACAGAATGGACTGTGAGGGTATAGACACACATACACACGCATGAATGAACACACACATATGCACGAACACACACACAGAATGGACTGTGAGGGTATAGACACACATACACACATGCATGAATGAACACACACATAAAAACAGAATGAGTGTGAGGATATAGACATGCACACACACAAACAGACCTTACGATGCAAGTTCAGGTTTCAGATGGAGAGGGTTTCTATTTTATCATACAGTATATGGCTGAAAATAATATCATCTCCTCCATATGATTTTTTACTGGAAAAAAAAAGGAGTGGGAAAAACAAAGCAAAACAAAGCAAAACAAAGCAAAACAAAGCAAAACAAAGCAAAACAAAGCAAAACAAAGCAAAACAAAGCAAAACAAAGCAAAACAAAGCAAAACAAAGCAAAACAGCAGTAGCAATAGTATGTCAAGTTCATGTAATATTTTGGTAGTCATCAATAGCTCTTATTCTGTTTAGTTTTTACATCCAAATGGTCTATAAAAATTCTTTTGCTGCAAGACCAAGTTCCTTATCAACACCACACCAGCTGCTTGCATCTAGAGACACCTGCAGGCATGGACACAACAACAGTCAACTATCATCTGCAAATACATAAAATTACCAACAAAAACCCCACAATAACAACAACATGCATTCTAGATAAGTTGACACAAGCCAAGTGTGTGTATATGGAGGATACTTGGAGAGAAGGGAGTGTGGAAAGACTTATTATGAGCACAGTTCATCGTCTGCTCTTTGTTTGTATCACATGTACTCATCTCCACATGTAGTCTAACATTTACAAAAACATTTCATCTTTCTATCAGCCATTCTTTGTGTAAACAGTTCTATAACAATATTGATAGAATCATCTAGTCAACCCTTGAAGAAAAAACAACATGCAGGTTGCTCATGATTGAGAACATCCATGTTCTGTGTGTTGCACACTGTAGCTGATGTTAAGCTTATCCAATAGATTGGACCATTAGAATAACTTGTGGATTCCTCTACAGACAGGAATGTTATGGGTAAAAAAAATTACAATATTTGAAATTGTTGTCAAGGGAAGGCATGTCATAATCAGGTGATCACCACAAGACATTGACACAAAAAGATTCCCAATTCTGTGAGATAGGTGCGTAAATTTGTGAGGAGTTGAGAAATTTCAAATTTAGCATGTCAAATCGCACCCTTGGTAGTGAAGTAACTTTTTTTTCGAAAATCGTGCGAGAATGAACGAACCATTGTTGGACAATTCTAAGTGACCAAGTCCAATATCTGTATCCGTGGACACTGGCAATGAGCAATGTCCTAAATTAGTGTCCAAATAAAGTAGAGTTGACTGAACATGGACTCTGGTCTCAGTGCAAGATATCAGAGTTTAACCCCAAGATTGTCTGCAGATTTGAGCAACTGTGGATTCTATGTATGCATATTTTATGTATACTGTACAGTAAAAAATAAAGAAGAGAGTTTAGCCCTAAAATTGTCTGCAGAATTTAGCAACTGTGGATTCTAATTGCATTTTTGGTGGGATTTTTGCAAATCAATAGTCAAATCGAACCTTCATTTTCATGTTTATTTTGTAATATTTTTAAAAATGCAATTTTTTTCCTTTATTATTTATGGAACAAACAGAACAGAATGTTTATTTTAGAAAAATTATTTTCACTTATAAATTATTTTAACATCTATATTTGACTGCATGGATAGAAAGAGGTGAAAACGAACATATTTTCTTCAAATCCTCAAGCATGAGTCACACATACCGACACTTTGGTCAATGGATCTTGTAGTTGGTCACGACATGCCAATAGGGACAGACGCAAGTTAGGACGAAGTAAGACCCTGAGGAGACATCGCTTAGCTGAATCAGCAGAATCTGCACACATGCACACACAAATAGTGATCAAGAACACAATATTATGTGTGGGGGGGGGAGAGAACAGTAGCAGTAGGTAGTTAAAGAGCATTCAGGTAGAGTTGGTGCACAGGAGAATGGCTTCATGTCAATGTATATAGTGAAGAATTTCTAGAGTTACAGTATCCAGATGGTTTTAGACTTAGTGCTTAAAAACTTTTAAGCAATTTATCAAGAGATACATTAGCTCATATTCAATGCCTATACTGCAATAGTCCCACTCTTGAGAGACTCTTCTATTGAAAAATCACCTCTCTTGAGAGACCACATTTTTTATGCAAGAAGTTGTATTTGCTGTACAAACTTACCCCTGTTGGATGATCACATCTCTTATGAGACGGATTTTTGTCAGATTTATGGCTGGTCTCTCAAGAGAGGGACATACTGTACATGTAACATGATAAATGGATTGTATATCTTCACATGAACACACAGATCCCATCCTTTTATTTAGTCTCTTCACAAAAGGAAAGCCACCACTTACCTGCCAAAGGAGAAGAACATATTATGCTGACAAGGGATATCATCAGAGCTTCCAATACAGTTCGCCATGAACTCAACATTGTGTAGGTCAACTGCACACAGTGGGAGACCAACGTCTGGTCCAGTCTCCCAGTAGCAGCGATCACACCACCCTCCTTCTCAGCCAACAGGAGCATGGATAGACAGAGCTGAGCAAATGCTGTGGTCAGAAGTGATGAAGCAGCTCTTGTTTGTGGCCCGAAGCTATCATTGACATATCCACATATAACAGAGGAACCGGTACAGTGTGGTCACTCAAACAAACACCCTGAAATAAGGACACCTAACTATTCACAATATCTTCTTTTATGGAATAGTAAAACATACAGATGTGTGGACTCCCAACAGGACGAGTATGGAAAATCTCACGATCAGTGCTGACTACTACATAGTTGACTTGAAGTCATTTTACACATGTATGTCCTCCTATTCCATCCCACTATCTAATTCTAATTGCTATCACTGTTATTATTATCATTAGCATCGTCAGGAGCATAACTAACTATTGCTTGAAGGAAAAATTGATAAAAGTTATTATTAATTAATTCAAATATAATAAAAATAAAATTAATCATTTCAATAGTATTAGTATTATTATATTAATTAAATTTCTAAGGCTTTCCTGAACTTTTTCCTGAACTTTTTCCTGAACTTTTTCCTGAACTTTTTCCTGAACTTTATCCTGAACTTTTTCCTGAACTTTTTCCTGAAATTTTTCCTTTACAAAATAAATTCCAGCTAAACAGTAATCAGCAATCTCTTGTGATTTCAGAACATTAAAACTTCATTCCTGATCAAACAAAAAAAAATTTTTTGCTACATGCATATTAATATTAGTGTTTATACATATAACTAATGTTATATGTACAATTACTCATAATACTTCTAATAAAACCCAAAATACTAATAATATTGCATGTATCAAAAAAAATTTTTTGTTTGGTCAGGAATGATGATTTAATGTTCTGAAATCACGAGATTGCTGACTATTGTTTAGCTGGAATTTATTTGTAAAGGAAAAAGTTCAGGAAAGCCTTAGAAATTTAATTAATACAAAAGTCCACTGCAACACTGCACACCAGGTAGGGCTGCACCTTTGAGGGCTCACAGCAACCAAGTATCAGAATAGAGAACAGGAAGGGGGAAAAAAAGAGCCTAGAAATACATCCCCTAGCCCTTAAACCAATTAATATTTGCTTACACATCAAGCTAACTTAAAGAACCACAAAGTGTCCTAGTTAGGCTTCATAATAGGTTATTACAGCACCACTTATGTTTGTAAGTTCTATAAGTAATCTCTTGGCCACATCCTAGGTACTGGGGGTTATCCCCTGCCATTTAAGTTTCTATGAATATAATTAGCAAAACAGCCAGCCAGAAGTACAGGGGCTAAAAATAGAAACAAGTGTGAAACACACACACACACCACACACACCCACACACACCACACCCACACCACACCCACACCACACCCACTACACACACACACCCACACCACACACACACACCCACACCACACACACCCACACCACACACACACACACCCACACAGTTTAGGTTGCCGGTTGAATTAACACTTAATGGACAATTACAGATGTCTCAACATATTCCATATTTGCTATCCTACCATGCTGTTCTGAGCATGCCCAGTATTACCTGCAACCCAAGTGAAGAAGTCCACAGACCACATCAATGGGAAGAGCACAGGGAGGAGCCTGTGATGAACACAACCACAACAGAGAGTGAGATAGATAACAATTGTAACAAATGAGTGATCACAGTTTTGCAATAGGAAGACAAGAGTTGTGGTTGCAAGGCCAGTAATAGTGTCCTTTTGAACTCACTTGTGTGTAATCAGATTACAGTGTGGTTTGTAAACACAATTTCTTCTAGTAACAAGTTTTCCTTAGAAGTGTGGTTTATAAACACTTTGTACAACTTTGCAGTGATTCATTCACATGTGGAGAAGTTCATTTAATTGCCATGGCCCCTTAGCCCAAGCCTATCTCTCCTTAAAAATGGTACTTGGGGTCCCTGAGCAACCCCTAAAATGTTCGGGACAATTGGTCCAGGTGTCTGGGAGGAGATAGAGTACACACAGACCGACAGATAGACAGACACACAAATCATGAATTGTAGTGAGATTTATATACATATATACAATGGAAAGTAAAATGGCACTAAGTATTTCCATGGGGAGTACACTCCTTAAGGGAGGTCTGTGTTACTGAACATTTGAAGAGGGAGACTCTCCGAAGTGTTTGTCTGTGCATGCATGACAACTCTCTTCCTCTCAACATTGGCAAGCTCAGATTGAGCTCATTGCAAGCTCACGTGGTTGGACATTCCCTGGCCCACTGCATGCCTGACCACACCCCTAGCCCCTGTCTGGCCTAGCCCCTGCCTGGCCACACCCCTAGCCCCTGCCTGGCTGTGTAGAGGATTATATAGAGTGACAGACCGCCCAACCCTCATCTATATGGTGATCGATGCATGGAATATATGGCCCATAAGTCACTGTATTAATGTAAGAAGAGTATCTGAGTCTCTTTGACTCAATTTGCACACACTATAAGGAACAAGGTTGCACTCATGAAGATCACAAGATAAACGACCCTTTACCAATTAAATGACCCATTACCAATTAAATATACCTTTACCAATTAAACATCAGCATATTAATAATCTAAAGATTGCATGCAGTGCACTGATAAATAACAGATCATTGCAAGCAAAGCTGCAATGGGCCATCAGGTACTGTTAGTGCACGATAATCGCCATTGCCTCGTTACCATAGTAATTGCAATCTGTGGGAGCACAATAGCCCCAGGGCAGGCCCCAGGTTGACCATAGCACTTACTATCACAGCAAGAAGAACCACTTCAAGGCAGAGAAGGATATCAGAAGATTTGATTAGGGAAGCCGACAGGTACTCACAAACTGTCTGCACACAAACGAACAATGGTTGTTAATATACATGATGAAATTTAATAAAAAAAAGAAACTGAATCCACTTAATTCATATTACACAAATATTTGCAAAATTACTCTATAGAGGTGGGCATCAATTTAAAAGCTCTTAATATATATAATGTAGTGTGAATAATCTATCATACACTAACCACCATCAGTGGAATAATGGAATTAAGAAAGAACACAATATAAAATGTAACATGACAAAAAAGATCATTTTAAGCAACTACTCTTGCACTTGGTCATGCAATTAGCTGACATATTGTGCACACAATAATCACATGTTCATAACATGCAGGTCACATGATGTGCATTACTGTTCACATGTGCATAAAATAATCTGCATACCATTTGTGAAGGGGATTGTCCTCTAATCTCTCCCCCCCCCCCCCCCCACCCCAAGCCCCCATATCTTCCAAGTACTTTTCTCACACCAAAAATTCATGTAAATTGTAAATATATGACCCCCTTGCTCTCAGAAACCAAGTAGTCGATCTTAGAAAATCTTGCCTCCCTGTTGGGTTGTATTTCTAGTGGACCATGCTCCTACCCAAATCCACCCCCCCCCCCAACACACACACACACACACACACACACACACACACACACACACACACACACACACACACACACACACACACACACACACACACACACACACACACACACACACACACACACACACACACACACACACACATACAAAATAACCCAAGCTTGTATGACATCGTCACCAGGGGAGGGAGGGAGGGAGGGAAGAGAGGGGAGGGGAGGGTGGGTGGAGTGACTGCTCGCATGCACATCGTCCATAGGTAAAGTGCAGACCTTGTGTATGTCAGTGATGGCGTCACTGTGGGAGGAGCTGTTGGTGATCAGAACTGTGGCCTCACACCACTTGTACTTCCTGCACAGGACACCCGAGAGGAGGCAAACACTCAGTGGTGTGTGTGTGTGTGTGTGTGTGTGTGTGTGTGTGTGTGTGTGTGTGTGTGTGTGTGTGTGTGTGTGCGTGCGTGCGTGTTTTTGTGTGTTCGTGTGTGTTTTTGTGTGTTCATGTGTGTGTTCGTGTGTGTGTGTGTGTTCGCGTGTGGTATGCGTGTGTTCGTGTGCGTATGTGCACGTGTGTGTGTGTAAAACATGAACCAAGTTGCACTGAAATGAAATGTTGAGGATAAGAAAAACTTGAGAAGAGGAAACTTAACCAACAGAAACTGAAACTAGAACACAATTTCATATACAGCAGCAGCAACAACCTGTGGGAGGTGGCGATGACCAGCAGTTTCTCCTTGGAGCATCCTACACACACACACACACACACACACACACACACACACACACACACACACACACACACACACACACACACACACACACACACACACACACACACACACACACACACACACACACACACACACACACACACACACACACACACACACACACACACACACACACACACACACACACACACACACAATGGTAGCGATCCTTAAAATATCTCTTGTGCTCAGTGTCAGTGTTAGTGTGTGGTAATGGTGTTAACAAGCTGTTATTCAATTAAGCAGCCACTCACCAAGTAAACTGGTGAACATGAAGCTAAGGTAGAGAGGGACAAAACACAGAAAGGATGCCATTTCACTCAGCTGTACAAACCTATTATGGTAATTAAAAAAATAAATCACAATCTCTACTTCATTATTTCAGCCTATCACTTCAAATATTTCTTGTAATCACTAATTAAAAAACAACAAACAACTTTGTTTACTGGTTGATGTCTCCACCACAACAAGAAGCTAATGGTATTTGAATATTAATTCAACATACAAATACCATTGGCTTATTTATGCAATGCAGACATCAACCAGTAAACAAAGTTTGGGGATTACTTCACCACACGCTAGTGAACAGCTGGGAGACACATGCCCTTGTATGGCATTACACTCACTTATGGTGGTATGGCATTACACTCACTTATGGTGCACTATCTGGATCAAGTACTGGAGCACGCCCACTTCAAGATGGTCGCCAGTAGCAAGCCTACCAAGATGAGCAACCTCAGATGAAGCAATGGACGGCAAGTGCCAAATTAACTCCAACGCTCTTCTCTGAGTGTGCTCAGGAACTTTCTGCAAAATATTCAACGGACCTAAGGAACAAATTAGTTGAAATAAGAATTAAATTAAAAATTTTTTAAAGTTTAATTAATTAATTTATTTTTTTTAAATCCAAAATTGTAAAGGATAACGTGTTTTAAATTTAAAAAAGGGGGAAATAGTTTTCTCCTAACAACATATAGAAATGGCAATATCTTTTTAACATCTCTCTCCTACAAGTAAACAACATTTCACTCACCAAATAGAGATGCAAACTTTCCAGGCAAAGATTCTTTGATGGTGATGTTTCCATGCTGAGCAGCTGTGGCCACTGCATTGATGACAGTAGTGCAAGTCTCAGGGGAGAAGGTGCCCAACTCTGAGAGCAGCTCCAACAATGAGCTGGACCAGGGCAGCAACAGGTCCTCCATTGCTGCAGTTCTACAAGGTTGAAACCAAGCAGTGTGTTCATGAGTGAGTAATTCGAGTATTTAAATTGGCAAAATATTTGTTTTCCCCCAAATCAAGCGTGAGTGGTGAGTGTGTGTGTGTGTGGGGGGGGGGGGGGGTGGAGGTATACATTCTATAATGTCCTATTCAGATTGGAAGGGGAAACATTGAAATTTTGCCGTAAACATGTTTTTTGTCAAGTTGAGGAACTCAACTTCACAAGTGGAATAACTCAGAGTAAGGGAGAGGAGGGAGAGAGGAGGGGGAGTGGTCTGGAGGGCCATACACTCTGTATACAACCCAAACTACTAAATAGTATCTATTCCCATAATATAACATTCCAGAACCTTGAGAGATGAAATCTGGAAAGGATAAAAATTCTAATGGCCGTCTTATTGTGTATGTAGTTATTATCTTACCTGCCCACTTTGCCACACTTGGCAACTTCCTGCACGAATACGTTACTAAGGCACTCAATCAATAAGTGCTTGCTGGCAGACTGAGGGTGACAGAAAGCGTAGAAATCTCTGACAAACCTGAACACTCCATCAGACTGAGTGATGATGGCATCACCCCCTCCACTAGTCATTGCACACAAGACTGGAATAAACTCACAGATGATTTTGGTCATGTTTAGGAGAAATTGTGATGATGGTGAAACACGTTCCATCTCTTCAATCTTAAAGTCGCTCAGATACTGTATTGCTACAACTGTCAACTCTCGAGCTTTATGCCGCTTCTTAACTGAGCAAGCATTCCCCAGTGTCATTACAAGGAGACAGAAAGTAAAATCTGTGGAGTATTGAAGTTGTTGAAGCTGTTCCTTGCAAGACGTGCCAACAAAAGAAAAGGGAAAATAGCGAACAAAATAAGATGAAACATCACTCACGATCTTCTCATACACAGCCATGAGCTGATTTCTATTCTTGAAATTCCTCTTGCCAGCTTGATCTGTGGATAACAGCTGTACTATTCCACAGAACACTTTCATAACGGTATTCATGAGTGTGGCTTGTTGGATTGTTGCCGTTTTGGTGGCAAACACTTGAGCAGGGCTGCACTCCATCCAGTTCTCCACGGCAACGATGCCGAGGGCGTTCATGGTGAGAAGGAATGCCTCATAGTCGGAGTAGAAGTCGGTGATCGTCAGCAATGGAGTAGTCGAGCTCTGAGCACAGACATCAGGGATCACCACACCATGCCTGCTGACAATGGGGACGTATGGAACACCCGATGCCAGGTGGCAAAGTGACAAACTGGTTACATTGTCATGGCGATTAACATCAGCTTCATGGAAGACACAGCCCTTGGCCACATCAATAACATGTGACGTGGATCTGGAAGCACTCTTGGATGCAATCCCTTGCCCCAGGGACGTAATCACATGGTCAACATGCAGACATATCATACGTAATACCCTCAGGCGAGACTTCAGGCTAACAAGCTTACTTCTGAAACAGAAGAAATCACTACAATGGCTTTGAGTTGCTACTTGAGATTTAAAAGAGCCTTGTTTGCTTTTGGTTTCGTCAAACTCTGATTTTGATACCAATTGTAGTATTAGATGGGCTGAGATTGTGTTCATTAATAACGGCAGAAGTGTCTCGATATGGTACAGTAATAGGTCCACATAGTGCTCCATGTATAAGTCGTAGAGTTTCAGAGCATCATGTTGGACATTTTCATCGATGGATGTCAATGCAGACCTCAAGTGAGCCACAATTTCCTTAAAGAAAGGCTCGATCATGGCGCCACTTAGCTGGCTTACCAGGAGCTTGATGAGAACTAGTGAAGCATTTCGTACATTTGCATTATTGTCTAAGGACGTACTAAAAACACATTGGACCAGCTTTGGGAGGTTTGGGTGCACCAGGTCTGGATGTGACAGGAAGAGTTCCCTCAATCCTGACAGAGCTCCTTGCCTGATGGACGAGTTGTGATGACTCAGCTTCCCCAGCAAAACCTAGTGAAGCATATGCACTTAATTAGAAATATATATATATATATAAATTCAAAGTGATCTTTGCAGAGGCTGCACAATATTAAAGTGTCAGTTGATATACAACAACATCATTAAGCTATTCATTTGGTTCTTCTGACACTATTCAGTGGTCCCAATATTTTTCTCACTTCGAGAATTATCCTCAAATAATATATATTCAGTCAGCATCTATCTATCTACTTATAAATAAGAGTTCTGTGTGTGTGTGCGTGTGTGTGTGTGTGCGTGCGTGTGTGTGTGTGTGTGTGTGTGTGTGAGCATGATTAGTTTTGATGCCAAACCTCTGCACCAATCAGGCAGAAATTTTGTATGTGGTCCCCAAGTACTACAGGGAGTATTATTAACATGAGAGTGTGACGATGGGTGTGGTTTATCATGGCCACACCCACAAAAGCTGTTTTCACTGACAAGAACCAATCACACTGAAACTTGGTATGTGGTCTCCATACGACCAAAAGAGTATTAATTACCTCCTGTGACTGTGAGTGTGTTTAGCCACACCCATAAAATATTAATGGACACAGTTTGGGCAAGAAGAGCAATGAAGTGAAACAAGATTAAATTAAACCCCCAAAGTACACACAAAGCCACACCCACAGAAGAGTAACACATTTTCCAGTCACATGCTGGACCAATCAGGCTGAAATTTGGCATGTAGACTTCATGTGACCATGAATGCTACTACCCTCCCATGTTTGTCGCTATGGGCGTGGTTTGGTCAACAAACACTATTTTTGCCACCCACATATTTCATTCAAGCTGCTACTAGCAAATCTGGATTTAGCTTCATACAACTTTCTTACATGGCTGCACCAATACCATGCAGCCAAGCTGCAACAAGCCCACTGGTACTATAAAGTGGAAATAGTGTGTCTGTCTGTATGTCCTCGATTCACGCTTGAACGGGTGGAGTTAGACCCACTACCCCATATATATTTCAAATCTGTGTCACCAGGGAAATATTTAAGTACATCTATATGGCCACACCCCTTTCTCTATATATTTTTTAAAAAGCCAATAAAGGTTATTTTTTCCAGAAAAACTAATGGAGCTATAGGCTTAAAATTTGGCATACACACAACAAACTTGACTCTGGGAGTAACATGGGGTGGGTCCCACCTGGCCACACCCCTTCCTTTCTATGTGTAAGGCTAAAAATGCCTATACTGGTACTTCTACAAACATTTGGACCTAAGTAGTTAAACACACCAACCAACATATATTTGGAATCAATGATGCAGGTGAACATTTTGAGAATAATTATAAGGCCACACCCCTTCCCATGTTCATGTCAGGCCAACAAGGCCAAAATTGTACTTTGGATAAACAAATCCTTGGAGTTATAGACCTACATTTGATAATGCATACTCGGCTTGACCCTAGGGTTGAGTCCCACCTGGCCACACCTCTTCCTCTTGGCATGTCCAGCTAAAAATAGTTGGTATGTATGCGTGTCAATGTTTATCCACTTTATCACCAAAACATTACACCATATATTACTCCCTCTTCAGGATAGGTACATCCTACAGCAAGGATGATTCTTATGAAGAACAGATTTTCGAAAATTTGGATCTCAGACACCAAAATATGGCAGTATATAAAGCAGTTTTATGTTTGAATAAGGCTTATTAATGGATGAAGAGGTTTGATGAAATTTTTCATACATTTTCCTTGGGGGCTGGAATAGATAACAGAGTAAGTTGAAACACCAAAAGTGAATCATGGTGGGGGGACAAAGAATTCAAATTTTTGGTACAAAAAAAAAAAAAAAAAAAGAAGCCTAAACCATGTGTTGGTTTTGTGGTTATGGTGAGGGGATTTTTCCCCTCTTTTTTCCTTTTATTCTTTCCAAATGCTTGTTTTCATACTGTCACATTTTCTTTCCCTTTCCCATCACACTCCTTTTTCTTTCCAACTTTCCATCCAATTTTTTCTTTCTTGATGATGGTCAAACCTTCAGGGTTGGTGGGGCATTTTACTCCAGGTGGTGGACCTTATTCAAACTTTAATTCCACCCCACTCCACATATAGGTCTTTAAAAGAAAATTTTTTTTAAAAAAACAAGCAGTACCACACAAGGTTGATATACTCGATTTACAGGTGTTGCATTAGCTTTGGAAGATCAACTTTTGTAGCACCTTGGTGGGGTGGAGAATGCCCTTCATAGGTTGAATTTTCATTACCATTATTCTTTTGACTATAATTGTCTTCATTTTCAAGCTGAAATTAGCGCATAGTTCGAGGCGGTTAGTTAAGGTGTGCACCTGCAACAGGTGATTAGAGCAGTGGAATATAAATATTAGTTATCAACAAAGAATTAATTTTAAAAAAAGGATAATTTAATTTTCATTGCCACTATTCTTTCAACTGTATCTAATTGGTACATTTGCAGGGAGATTTAGAATTTCTTTGAAGCTGTTGGCTAAAAGCGTTGTTTCTTTACAAAAATTAAAAGTAATGAGTAGAAATAGATAAGTTGAAACTTGCACACACGCACGCACACACACACACACACACACACACACACACACACACACACACACACACACACACACACACACACACACACACACACACACACACACACACACACACACACACACACACACACACACACACACACAGAGTAGATATTGATGTACACTATGAGAAGAGATCAAGAACAACAAAATCACATTACAGGTATTGCTCTTCAGCACCAACCTACGCACATATGCAGACAACTATTAAACACAGAAACCCTATTAAGCATTATAATGGTGGGAATTTCGGAAACTTTATCCGACACCAAATAAGTATTATAATGGCGGGCAATTTCTGACACCATTTTTGGAATCCTATTAAGCATAATCATGGGAGGCAATTTCTCACACTCTTTCTGACAGCCAATGAAGTATAATAATGGTGAGCAATTTCTCAAAATTGTTCTGGTACATAATTAAGCATTATAATGGCAGGCAATTTCTCACACTCCTGACACCTAATTAAACATAATAATGGCGGGCTATTTATTGCACTCTTTCTGAAACTATATTAAGCATTATAATGGCGGGCAATTTATGGCTCCATTCCTGACACCCAATTAAGCATAATAGCGGGCTATTGCCCACACTCTTTCTGACACCCAATTAAGTAAAATAATGGCGGGAAATTTCTGACACTCTGACACTCAATTAAGCATAATAATGGCGGCCATTTCTCACACTTACTGACACCCAATTAAGCACAATAATGGCGGACAATTTCTCACACTCTTTCTGACATCCAATTAAGCATAATAATGGCGGGCGATTTCTGTCACCATTTCTGGAACCCTATTAAGCACGATAATGATGGGTCAATTTTGACACCATTTAAGAAACCCTATTAAGCATAATAATGGAGGGCTATTACTGACACTATTTCTGACACTATTTCTGACACCTTATTAAGCATTAAAATGGCGGGCAATTTCTTACACTCTTTCTGACACCGTAAAAGCATTATAATGGCAGGCCATTAATCACACTCTTACTGACACCCACTTAAGCACGATTATGGCGAGCTATTTCTCACACTCTTTCTGACACCCAATTAAGTATAATAATGGCAGGAAATTTCTGACACTCTTATTGACATTCTATTAAGCATTATAATGGCAGGCTATTTGTCACCCTCTTTCTGACACATAATTATAATTAAGCATAATAATGGCTGGTTATTTCTCACACTCTTTCTGACACCAAATTAAGCATAATCATAGCTGCAATTTCTCACACTATTTCTGACACCTAATTAAGCATAATAATGGCGGGCTATTTCTCACACTCTTTCTGACACCCAATTAAGTATAATAATGGCGGGCAATTTCTGACACTCTGACACTCAATTAAGCATAATAATGGCGGCCATTTCTCACACTTACTGACACCCAATTAAGCACAATAATGGCGGACAATTTCTCACACTCTTTCTGACATCCAATTAAGTATAATAATGGCGGGAAATTTCTGACACTCGTTTTGACACTACATTAAGCATAATAATAGCTGCAATTCCTCACACTCTTTCTGAAAATCTTTCAAAACTCTATAAACATTATAATGGCGGCAATTTCTGACTATTTCTGACACCAAATTAAGCATAATAATGGCGGGCAATTTCTCACACTCTTTCTGACACCCAATTCAGCATAATAACGGTGGGCAATTCTTCACACTCTTTCTGACATCCAATTAAGCATAATAATGGCGGGCGATTTCTGTCACCATTTCTGGAACCCTATTAAGCACGATAATGATGGGTCAATTTTGACACCATTTAAGAAACCCTATTAAGCATAATAATGGAGGGCTATTACTGACACTATTTCTGACACTATTTCTGACACTTTATTAAGCATTAAAATGGCGGGCAATTTCTTACATTCTTTCTGACACCGTAAAAGCATTATAATGGCAGGCCACTAATCACACTCTTACTGACACCCACTTAAGCACGATTATGGCGAGCTATTTCTCACACTCTTTCTGACACCCAATTAAGTATAATAATGGCAGGAAATTTCTGACACTCTTATTGACATTCTATTAAGCATTATAACGGCAGGCTATTTGTAACACTCTTTCTGATACATAATTAAGCATAATAATGGCGGGTTATTTCTCACACTCTTTCTAACACCAAATTAAGCATAATCATAGCTGCAATTCCTCACACTATTTCTGACACCTAATTAAGCGTAATAATGGCGGGCTATTTCTCACACTATTTCTGACACCCAATTAAGTATAATAATGGCGGGCAATTTCTGACACTCTTTCTGACACTCAATTAAGCATAATAATGGCGGGCTATTTCTCACACTCTTTCAGACAACCAATTAAGTATAATAATGGCAGGCAATTTCTGACACTCTTATTGACATTCTATTAAGCATTATAACGGCAGGCTATTTGTCACACTCTTTCTGATACATAATTAAGCATAATAATGGCGGGTTATTTCTCACACTCTTTCTAACACCAAATTAAGCATAATCATAGCTGCAATTCCTCACACTATTTCTGACACCTAATTAAGCGTAATAATGGCGGGCTATTTCTCACACTATTTCTGACACCCAATTAAGTATAATAATGGCGGGCAATTTCTGACACTCTTTCTGACACTCAATTAAGCATAATAATGGCAGGCTATTTCTCACACTCTTTCAGACAACCAATTAAGTATAATAATGGCGGGCAATTTCTGACACTCTTTCTGACACTCAATTAAGCATAATAATGGAAGTCTATTTCTCACACTCTTTCAGACAACCAATTAAGTAAAATAATGGCGAGCAATTTCTGACACTCAATTAAGCATAATAATGGCAGGCTATTTCTCATACTCTTTTGACACCCAATTAAGTAAAATAAAGGCGGGCAATTTCTGATACTCTTTCTGACACTCAATTAAGTATAATAATGGCGGGCTATTTCTCACACTCTTTCTGATAACCAATTAAGTAAAATAAAGGCGGGCAATTTCTGATACTCTTTTTGACACTCAATTAAGCATAATAATGGCAGGCTATTTCTCACACTCTTTCTGACACCCAATTAAGTATAATATGGCGGGCTATTTCTGAAAATGTTTCAAAATTCTATTAAGCATTATAATGGCAGGCAATTCCTCACACTCTTTCTGACACCCAATTCAGCATAATAATGGCAGGCTATTTCTCACACTCTTTCTGACACCCAATTAAGTAAAATAAAGGCGGGCAATTTCTGATACTCTTTCTGATACTCAATTAAGCATAATAATGGCGGGCTATTTCTCACACTCTTTCTGACACCCAATTAAGTATAATATGGCGGGCTATTTCTGAAAATCTTTCAAAACTCTATTAAGCATTAAACCCTAACATTAACTACTGTACTATTAATACAAGCAATCAATAGAGCAATCACACACTAAATTAGTGTCTCTGCAAGAGCAGGAACAGCTGTTCTCACATTGTGCGTAAAACTACTGCTCCGTTATGGCAGATTGATGGTCACGACATGACAAGCATTATTCATACTGATCATGCAGGAATCATGTCTACAATGAACACACAACTAGAGTAGCCAACCACACCTGTGTGACTACAACGTAACAATAAACAGATTAGGTGACATCAACATAACATTATATTACACAATCACAGCAGATTGGTCTATTTCTCATTACTGCCCATGTCCAAGTCAACTTGCCCAATAACTATCCCCACCACAAACTGCCTGAAACAAGAGGATGAGCACATCAAATGCAATTTAGAAACAGGTTTTCATCTGGACTACCAATGAGTCACTTCTTTGTTTTTTTTTTTAATTTTCTGAACAAATACAACTTGACAAATACTAAGCCTGGACAGAGAAATGATTGAAAAATAAATAAAGACAAGTAGCTAGCCACACTGATCAGGGTACCTACAGACATGGTTTTATAATTCATTTGATGATAATGTGTTGGTCACCAGTAGTTTGACTGTAGTTGTGGTAAAAATGAGTACTTGAATATCCTAACTAAACATGCAGAAATAAAAAAAGAAGTGTCTGATATAACAATTTCCATTCTTAGCAATGTCCACACTATGAACGGGTTTGTATCTCTCTCCAGCAACACCCAGTTTCAAACATTTTCTTGCGTCCACACTAGCATAGTGTTAAACCCACTCCACATCACCTGAGTGGGCTCACTAATTGGCTGGGCTTATTAATTGGTTTTCCTAATGGGATATTTCATTTCTGGTGCGCTCCGTTGTTCTGTCTCTTTCTCCCCGCAATATCATTGCACAAAGGGAGGATAGAGAGCGGGGAGAGAGCTACTAGTAGCTAAATTCCTAATAGTGAACATCAGCTTATTGCTGATGTTTACTATTAGGAGTTTAGCTGCAGGTATGTTCAATAGATCCGAGCTGCTTGAAACCTACCCTTGTGAAGGTTTAAGGTGGAACCGGGTAGGATGAAACCAGGTGTAGTGTGGACGCATGGAACCCGTTCCAGACACAGGTGAAACCAGTTTTATTCTGTAGTGTGAATAGGGTTTTCATTTCTTAAGTTACATTGGAAAATTATTTTGTCCTTACTTTTCTGTAGCTAATTGCAATATATTTATTGCCTGGAGGTCAACAGCAACTAAACACTGGACAAGCAGAAGAGAGAGAGAGCAGAAAAACCAGGGTAATGGGCAGTAGTTATTATGTCTGATGCAATCAATTATTCCACGTACTGAAAGTGTACGATTTTAGCCATGGCATTCAGATCACCTAATTTTTAAGACCAAAACAATATTCCTTTTAATTTACTAGTTCAACAAACAATATCTAGCTTCTTGTTAAGTGACAAATCAGCACCTCATCTGGTAAAGTGTTTTCCCACGTCACCTCTACTGCAAATGCCTATGGAAGTTCTAGATTGATCTCACCCCAACCCTTCAACCATAGGACTGATGGTTAGTGGCAGCTCTGTGCATGCCAATGCAAGGAAGACGCACTTGGGACACTAAAGGCCTGTCCACACTGCATACTAAAATTGGTCACGTTCTTGGAGCGGGTTCCACACGTCCCCACTACACATGGTTTTATTCCAACAGGTTTCACCTGAAACCTTCAGAAGGGTAGGTTTCAAGCAGCTCAGATCTATTTTAAATTACTGTGATTCTATTGTTGATGTGTGCTATTAGGAGTTTAGCTACTAACAGCTCTCTTCCTCCTGTCTCCTCCAGTTTGTGTGATGACATTGCAGAGGGAAAAAGACACCTAAGTAGCACACGAGAAAATAAAATATCCCATTTCAACACAAGGTACACACAAACCAATCATCAGCCCATCAGACAATGCAGGTAAAGTGGAGCGGGTTCAGCACTATGCGAGTGTGGACGCAAGAAACTGTTTGAAACCTGGTGTTGCTGGAGAGAAGTACAAACCTGTCATAGTGTGGACAGGCTTTAATAATCAGCACATGTATAGAAAGAAAACTTTTTTCTTTTTTTTTTTAATTTTAGGCAGCTAGTAAATTGTGAATTTGAATCTTTGATTAATTAAGATTTTCCAAAACTTCCCTCTGTGAATAATAGTCTGAGTGAAAAACTTTGTTGATCCATGAGCACATTGCATGTTGCTAAGCAACCACACTTAAGCCCTACTACTCTTAACTAATCAACTCTTGCCAGGTATGCATACAGATATCGGGACCAGATACTAAAGTGCATATATATATATAGCACTAGTGATCAATTTAGCATTCAAAACAGTTATGCCAAATGTAATCTATATATATATTAGAAGACCTATGTAACTATGTAACTATGTTTGTCCGTTTCTTAAAATCCCTCTGTTAGACATTGCCAAACTTTTAGGGATGGAGGAGACCCACCTGAGATGGTTTTATGCCAGGTGGCATGTCTGGGAAAATACAGAATTTGTCTGTCTGTCTGTCTGTCTGTCTGTCTGTCTGTCTGTCTGTCTGTCTGTCTGTCTGTCTGTCTGTCTGTCTGTATGTTTGTACCATCATTCCAGCCAAACCGGTAGGTAAATTTCTCTGAAAATCGGCATGATGATAGGTTTTGACCCAACTTAAAATATGGGCTAAACATTTCGCAAAATGGTTACCATGGTGATGAGAAAAAGCCAAAAATAGTATTTTGGCCAGAAAACTCTAGGACTAAGAGACCACCACCACTGAGAAACAGGAGCCACCACCACTACCACCATGACCAAACACCCACCATGATCAAACACCCACCACCACCACAACCACCACCACTGAATTTGCTCCACTTCTCTCTTAATAATACATCTTCTCCACCATCACCTTTCTTACTGGCAAGACATGCTCAATTACTGGATTTTAGCCTATATTGGCCAGGCAGCGCCAGGTATATGCTGCTAGTACTACAAGTAAAGTTGTCTCCCCATCAGCTGGAACATCATACAGAACAGATAACAACACATAGTTGTGAGGTAACAGCAGATTGGGAGCCGTTAGTTGGGACAGATGTAGTCTAATACATGACCACAAAAGGTTGGGGATATTTGGTATCTACAATATGAAATAACAAGTCCAATGGTTGAAAGATACTGTTTGGATTTGATCACAAATGTCACCAAAGTTATGGATAAAGGGTAAAGTAGATATCCGATGCCATTTTCTCAAGCCAAAACAGTTTACTTTACCCAATTCTCTTTTGATTTTCCCATAATTTATTTCCATTATTTTATCAAGTAAAATAATAATGGCATTTTCCAAGTTCCTTATGTGTCATATCTGGAGGCTTCACTGCCAATGCATACATGACAAGGAAACTTCCAAATAGGGCATTTTGCCCCTCCCCCTCCCCACTGTTGCCAGGCCATGAGCAGAAGCAGGCACTACTGACTTGACCAAAACAGTATTTGACCAACATATATTAATACTTATCATTAATAAAGTAGTCAAGCACATGCTCCATGTAAATATTACACTTATATATAACAATTTCACCTGCAGACTTTGCTTCCTATGGGTAGTGGGACCTTGCTCCAGTGAGCTCTGTTCAAACACAGGAGGGACCACCACGCTCCTGCTCTTGAAACTGATCTCCGTCACGTTCGCCCCATCTTTCTTACTCTTACCAACCTTCCTCTTTTTCGTTACAAAATCTGGAGTGGCCTTTCGGTACATCTTTCTTTTCCCAGGCATTCTCTCAGTTGAAGGTAAGGTAACAAACTTTATAAATCTATTTGCCACGCATGCGTGTAAGTATATTCTGGAAATTGTAATTGAAATCGAACAGGGATGTCAGTCACCCTGAAAGAAATTGTATTGACTCTTTACCTACTGCCTTACGTTGTAGGATGAAAGTGAGAACACATTCTCCACATTTATAACAACTACAGTCCATCAAGACAACAACATCAGTGAAATGTAGCTAGGTAAAAGTATTGGAAAAATAAATAGCTAATATTAGCCTGCAAACTTGATTGCTTTTCAAATTAAACCAAATTTTATTTTGGTCCATTATAGCTATGTAAGTTGTCATGGCCAACATAACTTAATGGTCTATACCACCGAAGGAGAACGGGTGGGAGGAAGAGGAGGAGGGGAGGGGAGTGAATAGACCGCCACACCCCATGATACACCCATTTTTGCACGATGAAAGCGAATGTTGTGCCCGTGCTTCTGTGCTCCACCGTACTCTTGCCTGTCGTTGCGGTTGTTGTACATCATCTCATTCTGTTGGACATCAAAGGAGAGTATTCAGACCTGAGGTATTCTATTATAGCTAACCGGTGCAGCAGGGACGCAGGCAGAGATCATAATAGTTTGTTATGAAGTCATTTAAGTGTTCTTTCTTTTGCTGACTTGCAGAGTTGCGCATACACATTGGCAATATGCAGCAGATCCACACTTTATGGTAAACTGGGTAAGTTCTATTTAATATAGCTTGAATTATAGAGGAAAATGAGCATTGAAAATGAAATTGATTGTTTATTAAAATAAGTTTAAATGGGGAGGTTCTGTATCATGTAACAAAGAGCATAAAGTGTTAATATATGGAGTTACAAACACTGGTGAATAAGATATCTTTGATCATAATTGATTCCTTTTGTAGTGTGCCCATGTTAGCTTTAAATAAAACATGGTTGATGGTTCTGCAAGTATAATATCCGATTAAAACCAATAGGCTATCCTGTTATAATTGAGCTAATTCTGTTCGTCTATAATCCGTACTCAGACCTTATTTTTGGGTGCATCATCCCCAAAGTTTCAGGAGACCTTCATGGTCCCAGGGAGAGTGTCATTGGGTTCATTTTTTCCCATTTTTGGCAGAATTAGCACAATGGCAGATACAAGGGGGTTTTTTGGTGGAGATATGCCCTCCATTTGTGACGAAAATGTCTCAGGACATGTTGGGGTTAAAACCTATCAGAAATATCAAAGTGAAAGTTTTGTAGAGCTACAAAATAAGATGGCATTAAATTTTCCTATAAAAGAGCCACAGACACTAAATTTCAGATCAAATAAAATTCATTCCAGACACTGTAACTATGGCAAACTAAATTATGCAGCTGCATGGGATAGCAGCTGGAGATATGGTATCCTATGCCGCTCCCCCCCCCCCCCCACCATCCCCAAACAGGACATAAAAATTAAGGGTTGTCAGGAAAAAGAAGAAAAAAACAGAAAAGGAAAAAAAAAATCCCCTCCTGACCCCAAATATAATTTTCCTATAATTAATCTTTTTGGAGGGGGGGGGGGGGGGGGGGGGGTGGCATGTATTCTTGAGTTGGTGTGTGTTTGTAAGAGAGAAAGTGTGTGTGGGTTGGACATGTCCTCCAGCAAGAAATGTCATCCTAAAACACATTCAATCCAGTGAGACATGTCTTCCAGTGAGACATGTCTTCCAGTGAGACATGTCTTCCAGTGGGACATGTCTTCCAGTGAGACATGTCTTCCAGTGAGACATGTCTTCCAGTAAAACATTTTCTCCCATAAGACTTGTTCTCCTGTAATACTGTTCTACAGAAAAAAATCCTCCTGTAAGATGTGTCATTCTCTAAGACATGGCCTCCCTTAAGACATGTCTCCAGTAAGATATGTCCTCCTGAAAAACATCATGTTCTCCAGTAAGACATGTCATCCCATAAGAATGGTCCTGTCCTTTTGTAAGACATGTCCTCCGTACGACATGTCCTCCATACAATATGTCCTCCTGTAAGACAATTTTGTGACAACAGCAAAGTCCAAAGGCAGCGATTTCATGCTAGTACCATATAAACAGGAATGTGTATGTCTGTCCGTCTGTCTGTCCATCCTTAACGCTAAATGTGTTCGCAAATTAAATGAGTACTGGCTGTGATCGAAGGTAGATAAAATTTGGTGTGAGGATAGGTGTGGTGGCAAGGTTAATGCTTTTTTCTTAGAATTTTGCTAAATATAATTTCAACAGAAATAATTAGCATTTAATGTAGTTTTGACAATTTTTGGGTCAATAATTATCTCACCACACCCACTTAATCTCCAGTTTTTCATGTCTGGAGGCCCCCACACTCCCATTTTGGGGTTTTGATACTGCCCAAGTTACTTCCCAGGTCAAGTTTCATATGCAAGCAAAGTTTGAGGTCTCCAAGTTCGTGGGTTTGGCTGTGCATTAGCCACATAGGTATGTCCATACATACAATTTTGTGGGTTTAACAAGTGAGGTCTTACAGCTTTTAAACTTTGTTTGCTCACCGAGTTCTCTACTTTGCCACTTCAACACAGCTATTAGGTGTAATTTTAAAATAAAGTTTGCCTTTTTCAATATAATTTTTAAAAAAAAAAGAAGAAAACAAGTACATATGAATAAAATCAGGAAGAAAAAATCCAGGTGGAGTTGTCTCAACCTGCAAGACTGTATATCGAGATGCTGTGTATAACTTAATTAGTTGTGCTATTTTTTGTTATTTATTGTTGTTTGTTGATATTATTGCAGCTTGCTGGCCAGAAGTTACCAGTCGTAATCCACAAGACACCATTTGATAAATGGAAATCCATCAACTGGACACTACAACACCTTCTTTCCAGATCTAGAGAAATAGGCCACATACTCAGCAAGAAAGGGACTTCTAATGTTTTTAGGTATTTTGCCAATGAACAGCCTCTGGGCAAAATAGACTTGACCAGAGCAGAGAAGGATTACATCGAAGTGGTTTACTCAGCTCAGACTTTCCTTGAGATGTTGCTGAATGATACACATGATGGATTTTATTATTATGCTAGTGGAGATTTGGGGATGTTGAATCTTGGAGATGTGGCTACAGTGGATTCTCATAGGAGCATGACCTTTCCCTCTCACTTACAAGCTTTCGCAGAGCTCGGTCAGGTCAATTTTTGGCTTGGAAAGTCTTCTGTCTCTGCTCACACTCACTATGATACCTCGTACAACCTCCATCATGTGGTCCAAGGCAGGAAAAGGTTCATTCTTTTCCCTCCAGAAGCTCACTCCAAGTTGAAGCTGTATCCATGTCTGCATCAGCTCTATCGGCAGGTCAGTGAGGATGTTGCTATGATGGACAGGGAAGGTCGATTGAATGAGTTTCTTCGAGAAGTCGGTGGATTCGAAGTGGTGCTGGTTGATGGAGATGTACTTTTTATTCCTCCATATTGGTTCCACTCCGTGGTTACTATGGAGACCAGCATTTCACTCAACATATGGAGTCAGAGTGAAGTGTTTCTTATCATGGAAGACATTTATAAGTCCCCTATTCCATTCGAAGCTGAATGGGGGAAGATAAAACTTATGAAAACACTTCATTACTTTATTCAGATTGTTGTCCAAGGGATTATTGAGGAGAGTGAAACTTTAATCATGGGTATTGCAAACTTCATGATGGAGTACGTTTATAGAAGGTATGAAATTATTCTTCAGCAAAAAGACAGCCAGGACGTCGAACAAATGCTTGATAATTTGAGACCGTCTGTTCGAGAATATTGCCTCAAGGTTGATATCAGTCAACTGTTGGAATCAGGAGAATTGAAGCACATAAAGGATGGAGCTTTTCAGATAGTCAACCTGTTTAGCACAATAGACTCTGACCCTATTAGGCTAATAAACTTAGGCAATTATATTGAACACTTAGTGTGGCGAATACTTGGAAGTGAAGACCTCATCAAGTTACCTATTTATGTGTTGGAATGCTTCAAAGCTTAAAACAGTTCAACCTTCAATCACTACTGAAGGTTTCGGCCAGCTCTCACACTGTGCACAGAGCAATCTCAAAACTGTAGGATCTGGATAAACCTGAAAATATAGCCTTCATGAATTGTGGGAGGAATGCTAAGATACATGTTCTATTTATATTTTGAAAGGTTGTTGGATGTGTTTTGTTTATTGCTCTGTATAACAGTTATTTCAATAAATCACAAGTGCTGATAAGAATGTGTATGACACAAACAATTCATTGCTATAAATGTACCTATTTTTATTGCAAGTAGATTTCCATTTTTAATGGGAGTGGGGGGAGGGGAGGGTTAAGTTTGTCCCAATGGATTAGATTGACATATTCTGTTAAGTGCAATATCTGTATTACGATCTTTAAAATATTTCAGTGGTTCTTTAACTTGTTTAAATGTTGACATCATCAAGAACATGACCCAATTGAATAACCACAAGGCTATCACAATGGCACAAACAACCATCAAGATCAGAAACTAATAACTCGTCAATGAACAGTTAGAAGATGACCTGTGGCCTGAAGTGATGCTGCAGTTTGTTAGCCTTCACACCAAGACGCACATCCCTGACACTCTGCATCTTCTTGGCCCATGTAGCATCCCTTTGCTGAGACATTCCCTTACCAGACTCTTTCCACCCTAGAGCCCTGTAATGAGACTTCAGTTTGGAAACAAGAGTAGATTTTCTCTGTTCATGAGTGGGTAGGTTCTGCTTGTAGTACAACCACAAGGCTCTATGTCCAATTCTGGAACCAGATGGAAGAACAAGCTCGAGGCTGTCCATAACCTCACTGGTTGACTCAGGGATAGCAAGACTGGTAATCTCATTGTTCGATTCAATTGTGTGATTATCGGCTTCTCCACGGTCTGGATAACTCTTGGTGTAGTCATAATATTCAGCATATTCCAATGCAGAATCTCCTTCAAAGAACATGTTGCAGTGGCACTTGTCAACCATGTGTTGCTGAGCACTCTCCACAGAGTAAAATGTCTTCCCTTTCTCGTTGCAGTACAGGCACATGTAGCACACACCAACCTTCTCACACAGGTAGGATAGGAGCCCCTTAATGTCTACCAGATACTCCAGTTCAGGAATAAAGAAGCCATGAACTTTGGACATATGGTCAAGACTACATACCATGTTGCTACTTTCATGTGGACAAAATAAGCATTCATGTAGTTCAAGAGGTTCAGGATCAGATGAAAGGTCCTCCTCTTCAAGTACTGGTGTAGATATTGTTTGCTTAGCTTTCTTTGGAAGAGACACAGAACGATCCTTACCCTCTTTTGACACGGTCTCCCTGTGTTTTCTTGAGCGGAGGTGGCTTTCATATGAATTTTGAGATGTAAAATGCTTTCTACAGCCCTCACACACTTTACGGTTGTCTTCACTAACATTATCAACTTGTCGGCGTGCCACAACTTTCTCCTGGAAATGAACTGCTGAGACTGGTACCAGTTCAGCGACTTTTCTCTTGAGATTGTAGCGGTGCCAGTCCGACTTGTAGTGGGAGCGTTGCAAATCAAGATCCTGGAAAGCAACGCGGCAGGTAATGCAAGTTAGAGAAATAGCAGGGGGAACTGGACTCGCCATATCACTTTAACTCCGACTCAAATTTGGTTTAGCTGGTCTCAGTCTGAGTGGTCTCCACCTGGACTTACTTTATATTCCATATACTGGATGTATTGCACCACAGGTACACTGTTTGAAGTGGTCTCGTGACTTACATGTGCATTCCAGATTACCAAGCGCAGGGAATGTTGACGCAGCAATTGTCAACCAAAATAATTTTAGAATGAGAATTCAAAATAACTGAAAAAAAAAAGTTTCCTTGCCAGACCCTTTACCCTCTGAAACGCAGGCAGTTTAGAGGGTAAAGAGTCTGGCTACCGAGACTAACTGTAAAGGTGTTAAGATTTTAGGAAAGGATTGTCAGTTCTTACTGATCAAGACCAGATTTTTTAGCAGACTAAGAATACACTGGATTGAAACCTAACTGGGGTTGAATTTTAACTAGGGCAGGGTCAATTACTGTTCCTCAAACAATAACTTAAAAATAAAAAAAATATATATATATGCACAGAGAAAAGAAGTGGTTATAAATTTACAGTAGTTCCACGTAACTGTTAGAGAAGAAATGAAAGGAAGGCAATGTGTGGTGCAAATTAAAAATTCCTTTAACCACATATTCACATCAGACTGTACACAGCTACCCCAAAAATAAGGTTTAAAAAAAAAAAAAAAAAAAAAAAAAAAAAAAAAGGAAACATAATCACAGTTTACTTTTCCTTCTAATTGTCCATTAGATATGTTTTACACACAGGCATTTTTATGACTATTGAAGTAGTGATATTAACTTCTAGGCTATCTTGTTTAGGTGTAGCCTAAACATTGCAAGTCACATGATGATTAAAAAGTTGCTGGCAAGACAGTCCATATTATATAAGCTAGTGTGGCGGCGCAAGTAACACAGAAATCTGGACATAACTTACTTGACTTTACCATACGGTTGAATTAATGCACAATGTACTGCTTGTGGTGTTGTTGATCTTTACCAGTTTTCCTTGTGATTTTTGGTCATCTTGCTGTTATTGTCTGGGAGGGATAGAACAGTGACGCAAGTGGTAGCAGGGGAGAGGACTTATTATAACTTACCTACATTGGTGAACCCGACGAACACATTCACTGAGACAGCGTTCTCCTACTTTCACTGCTAATTTCATGGTAATTTATTCCCGTTCACATTATGGTTGAAGCTCAGGCTGTTGCGGATGCCTTGATGGCAGCTACCCTCAATACAGTAGCCCTCAATACAGTAGCCCTCAAACTACCAGAGTTCTCACCTGACAGGATTGAATACTGGTTTATTGCTGTTGAGGCAGAATTTAACCTGCATGTTCCTGCCATTACCCAGGACCAGACCAGGTATAGCTATGTGGTATCAGCACTTAAGAGCCAGGTTATGGATAGGGTGATTGACATTATTAGGAACCCCCCAGCTGCTGGTACTCGTTACTAGGCCATCAAAGATCGCCTCCTTTCTGCATTTAGCAGGTCTCCCTTAGAAAGGAGCAAGATGCTTCTGGATTGGCCTGGGATGGGTGATGGAACACCGTCTGCACTCCTCAGCAAGATGCTTGCGTGCCTACCCGCTGGTGAGGACTCTGAACACATCCTGTTCAAGGTCCTTTTCCTATGGCAGCTCCCAGCTGATCTCCAATACCACCTGACCCATTCAACTGCTCTGACCATCCACGTGCTGGCTGAGCAAGCTGATACCTACTTTGCACTTTCCGACACTTGACTGAACCAGCCATCATCTCTGATTGTCAATGTTGCGGCCATTGATTGCACACGCCAAAAGTGCAGCACTAAAAAAGACACCAGGCTATGTTTCTATCACGCACGGTATGGAACTGATGCTAGGAAATGCACCCAAAACAACTGCCCGATATCCCATGTTCCCTTAGCAAAAACACCGCCAGCAGGAAATGCCAACGCCGGTCACCAGTAACCGTGGTGGCTGGCACCACAAACTCAAGGCTTCTTCATATCCAGGATAGGGCTTCGGGACGCTCTTTTCTCATCGACACAGGTGCAGAAGTTTCTCTCATCCTGGCTTCTCCTGCTGATCACCGTGCAGCTCTTTCCTCTACCCACTCTGCCCCACTGGTGGCAGCCAATGGGACGGAATTAAAACTTACGGCACACGTTGCCTTCCACTTAAATTTGGAACAAATGCTTCCAAGGGTCTTTCATCGTCACTGACGTGAACCAGGCCATCCTTTGCGCAGACTTTTTGTGTGATAAGCGACTCCTAGTTGACCTTGGAGGACAGTGCCTCGTTCACTCTGCTACGTATGCCACCATTGGCGCCCATGTGGGGATTTTAGACGCCTCAATGGCCGCATCAAGGCTGACTGTTACCCGGTGCCCCACATCCAAGACTTTGCTAGTCAACTTTCGGGCAAAATGATTTTCTCAAAGATCGATTTGATTAAGGGCTATCACCAGATTCCGGTACGTGCTATGGACATCCCCAAGACAGCGGTGATAACTCCTTTCGGCAATTTTGAGTTTCTCCGCACACCGTTTGGCCTTGCCAATGCGGCTCAGGCATTTCAGCGGCTGATGGACTCGGTCTTTCAGGATCTTGAGCATGTGTTCATTTACCTGGATGACATCCTCGTGGCCAGTTCCTCTCCTTCTAAGCATCTTCGGGACCTCACTGCCGTTTTTGAGTCTTGAACGACATGGCCTTGTTATTTATCCAGGCAAGTGTGTTTTTGGTGTAACTGAGATAACTTTCCTCGGCCATGTGGTCAATGCCGAAGGCATACGACCCATGCCAACCCGAGTGACAGCCATCCAAGATTTCCCCGCCCAATGTAATCAAGGAATTGCAGGCCTTCCTAGGAGTGATTAATTTTTATCACAGGTTTGTACCTGCCGCTGCACAGCTGCTTCATCCTCTCTACAGCGCTCTGGTTGGCCGTCCCACCAGGACCTCTCCAGTGAAATGGTCAACCCCCATGGACAAAGCATTCCACGATGCAAAGACTGCCCTGGCCTCTGCTACACTTCTGGTTCATCCCCACCAGGATGCCCCCACGGCTGTGACTGTTGATGCTTCAGATTTGGCCATTGGAGGTGTCCTCGAGCAATTCACAGATGGCCTCTGGCAACCACTGGCCTTCTTCAGCCGCAAGCTCCAGCCGGCCCAGACCAGTTATAGTGCATTTGACAGAGAATTATTGGCTGCCTATGCTTCTATTCGGCACTTCCGGTATTTCCTGGAGGGACGTCAGTTTTCACTTTTTACTGACCACAAGCCACTCACATTCACTCTCAATATGGTCTCAGATGCCTGGTCTGCACGGCAACAGTGCCAGCTCTCAGAGATCTCTGAATACATCATGGACATCAGGCATGTTGCAGGCAAAGACAATGTGGTTGCAGATGCTCTTTCCCGGGCTGCCATTTCGGCCATCAGTGGGGGCATTGATTTCTCTGCCCTTGCAGCTGCCCAACTTGCAGATCCGGTTGACATGGCTGCCTGTCGGAGAGAAATTATGGGACTTCAATTTAAGGACATTCCTTTTGGACCTAATAACACAACTCTATTATGTGATGTGTCTCTTGGTTGGCCACGTCCCCTTGTACCTGTCTCCTTCTGCCGCCGATTTTAGACACTCTTCATGGCCTCAGCCACCCGGGCATACGGGCAACCCGCAAACTGGTAGCCCGAAGTATGTTTGGCATGGCCTTGGTCGACAGGTTGGAGAATGGGCCAAATCATGTATCGCTTGCCAACGAGCCAAAGTCAATTTCCACCATCGTGCCCCACTATGCAAGTATGAGCCCCTACTCCATTTCGATCATGTGAATGTAGATTTTGTAGGGCCACTCCCTCCCTCCAAGGGTTTCACCCACCTCCTCACAGTGGTGGACAGAGTCACTTGCTGGCCAGGAGCAATTCCCCTGGCTAGCACAAATACCAAAGATGTGGCTGATGCCTTCTTGAGTGGTTAGATTACTCGTTATGGCCTTCCCTCCAATGTCTCCTCTGACCGAGGACCCCAGTTCACGTCCCAACTCTGGCAAGATCTGATCTCCTCGGGACCAAGCTGAACCGCACTACGGCTTACCATCCCCAGGCAAATGGCCTTGTGGAGAGGTTTCATCGAAGCATGAAGGCATCCCTCAGAGTGCGCTGTCAATCACCATCATGGATTTCCAAACTTCCTTGGGTCATGCTTGGCCTCAGGACCATGCCGAAAGATGACCTAGGTACATCTCCAGCAAACCTAGTGTTCGTGTCTCCGCTCACAGTCCCTGAGGAGTTTATGAGTGAACCAGTTCCAAAACTGCTCCACCACCTCCGTATTATTGAAAAACCCGTGACTCATGACCAGTGTTACCAGATAATTTCTGCTCAAAATCACTACTTATCACTTTATTTTCAGCTATTGAAAAAAAATCACTAAAGAAACACTAACACATTATATTTAGCATTCAAGCCACACAATCCAAATTTATATTTGAACATATTACAGCTTTTCTTTCTGATCACAGCTTCAATATTTGCCTTATCTGCACTCAGAAATTGGAAGACAGAACATTTTAAGCATACCCATCCAGACCTTTTCCCTCCCACCTTGTTTGCAAAAATCACTACTAGTGACAACACTGATCAGGACAACTCCACATTCTCCGGAGATCAGCCAGGTTGGCATCTGATGAATTGAGATGATAGTATCACAATCTTATATATATATATATATATATATATATAAATGAGATTTCGGTCAGTAGGTGGTTGGTTGGCCAATCCTTTGGTCAGTATGATTTCCAGGCAATACATATGTTGCAATTAACAAGAAAAGTTAGGACATAAAATTTCAAATGCAACTTAAGAATTTAAGAATAGAAATTGTTATATCAGACACTTAAAGAATTATTTTCTGTATGTTTAGTTATGATATTCATTTACTCATTTTTACCACAATTACAATCAAACTACTAGTAACTAATGCACTACCATCAAACTAATTATAAAACCATTACTGTTGTAACGGTTAAACCCTGATTAGTATCGCTATATACCTTTCTCTGACCATTTTTTAAAATTATTGCTCTGTCCAAGTTCACTATTTATGTCAAGTTGTATTTGTTTAAAAAATTTAAAAAAAGAACAAAGAAGTGAGTTACTCATTGGTGTTCCAGATGAAAGCTTGTTTCTAAATTGCATTTAATGTGCTCGTCCTCTTGTTTAGGGCAGTTGGTGGTGTAGATATTTATCAGGCAAATTGACTTGGTCATGCAGTTATGAGAAATAACACCCATCTGCTATAATTGTGTAATATAATGTAATCATGGATGTCACTTAATCTGTTTATTGTCATGTTGTAGTCACACAGGTGTGGTTGGCTAATCTAGTTGTGTGTTCATCGTAGACATGATTCCTGCATGATTAGTATGACATGTGACTACCAGTGTGCCATGGCTGAGTAGTAGTTCTATACTAATGTAAAAACAACCATTCCTGCCCTTGCAGAGACACTAATTTATGGCATGATTGCTCTGTTAATTGCTTGAATCACTAGTAGTGCTAGATGGTTGCCTGCTTGTGTAAAGAGTTTGGTGTTTAGGAACGATACCTGTAATGTGGTTTAGTTATTCTAGGTCTTTTCTCACAGTGTACATGAATGTCTGCTCTGTGTGTGTGCAGGTTTTAACTTATTTGATTCTATTTATTGCTTTGAATTTTTAAAAATAATAACACAGCCAACAGCTTCAAAGCATGCTAAGTCTCCCAGCAAATGAACCAATTCTCTACATTCAAAAGAATAATGGCAATGAAAATCTAGATTAGCATTTTTTAAATTATTTTTCTTTTTTAAGTATTAAAAAATGACTGATATTTATATTTTACTGCTTGCTGTAGGATGTGTCTACTCTGAAGAGGGAGTTATATTTGGTATAATGCTTTGGTGATAGAGTGGATAAACACTAACGTACATACATACAAACTATTTTTAACAGAACACACCCACATGTAGTTGATAATGCTCAGACCACATGCCAAATTTAGCCTGATTGGTCCTTTAATTAGCTTTTGGCAGCCAAAACAACATCCTGTGGGTGTGGCTATGACAAAACCACACCCACAGGGTTTCCATACAGTAAAAGCCCTCAGTTGTAACTGTCCCTACCAGCCCTACTGCTTACTACAGCCCTGGAAATATGTGTCCTCCAGAAAATCCTCCTCCAGTAAGACATGTCCTTCTCCAAGAGAAAGAATACCCTCCTGTAAGACATGTCCTCCATAAGACACAACATCCCGTAAGACAATTTTGTGACCACAGCCCACTAAAGGTGAGTCTAGTAGGCAATGCTGCTTCGGCAGCGATTGCGTGCTAGTATAATACAATAAACAAATGCCAAGAAAAAGAAAAGCGATAATATGTAGAATAATATACTCTAAGCTGCAGGTGTGCAGTCAAAGGTACTCATCAAACACACTAAAGGTGTTAGAAATTGATTTTGGTACAAGGATTAAAAGATGTCAATTTTTTAAAGTAAAACGTAATCTTTTTAATTCATAAAAATTTCCAAGAGACTTCATTTTAGTGACCACTAAAATGGAATAACTTCTGGAATACATAATAATAAATTCAACTTCATAGAATAAGATATAAATTTGCAGATTAAGTTGCATAATTTGGTAGTAAATGATAATTAATCTAATTGGTTCCACTTATAATATGTTTACGTGAGTGTGTGTGTGTGTGTGTGTGTGTGTGTGAGAGAGATTGTGTGTGTGTGTGAGAGAGAGAGTGTGTGTGTGTGTGTGTGTTCATTATGTAAGTATTACAGCAATCCAGTAAAAAAATTTAAAAAAATCATAAAAAGATAGTTGTTACTTTTTTACATTCTAACATATTCAGTACACAATAGTTTGATAGGGAATGGTTGGGTTTGATTATAGGTAATTTTTTCCTCTCTTAGAAGCTATTAGTGGTGCCATCAGTCTATTAATGGAAGCAATCAACATTTAATAGAGATTAGACATGTACGTGTGAATGATTATGATATAAAATACAAGGTGATAAAATGCAAGCTCTTTACATGTAGTCTTGTCTATAAATTAAACCATGTAGAAAATTGGAGTATGATAATTGATAAACAATTTCCTTTCTTTTCTATTTTGAGATCAAGACAAATTTAACAAGCAAGTGAGAGTATACTATATACAAATATAATAGTTACTTCAATACTGGTTATATGTGCAAGTTGTATCATAATACTGTCATTCCATGTGAGCTATTTAGCTATATCTATCATTTCAAGGAAAGCTTACCTCACTTGACTGTTCCATAGGCCAGGTTAGATTTTGTAATTATATTACCAGCATGGGATTCATCAATATAGTCATAAGTGGGCATATCTGTTTCACTGTCCTGCACCTTCACAGTTTTGTAGGCGAGGTTAGATTCTGCATATATATTACTAGCTTGGGATTCATCAATACTCTCATAAGTGGGTGTATCTGCTTCATTTTTCTGCTCCTTCATCGAGAGTATGGCTGTGGGTGTTTCAGCTGAACTTCTTTTCTTCTTTTGCTGGGCCATCTTGGCCATGGTGATAGCTAGGACTAGTGTGCATAGCAAGATGAGCAGGAGACCCAAGATTGCACCAGCAGCTACTGCAGCAGTGAAGGAGGCACTACTATTATGAATGGAGGCAGCTGTAGTGCTATGTTGGGTAGCACTACTATTAGGAATTGAAGTAGTTGTGGTGCTATGTTGGGTTGTGTTGATAGGGGCTGTAGAGACAATTGTAAGAGAAAGGAAAAAAAGGTAATAAAATGGAAGTGTTCAACATAAGTAATAGTGGAAATAATCAGGACAAGGGAACATACCTCAGGTACATGAACACTGTCATCACGATTTAAATATTTAAAAAAAAAAAATGTATGTATATATATATATATATATAAATACAACTACAAGGCTGTAGATAAAAATATATATATTTCAGGGGTGCTATGGGATTGATGGATCTTATGGTGAAAGCCACAGTGGGGGGAAGTTGATGTGCAGAAGTTAAAAAACATGTAAATAAATAAATTTAAAAAATTAATTAAATTTTTTTTTATTTTTTTATTTTTTATTATTTATTTATTTATTTATTTATTTATTTTTATTTAAAGCAAAAAAAGATGTAATTTTTTTTTTTTTTTTTTTTTTTTTTTTTAGTGTCCCTTAAGGTTGGAAAAAAGTTTAATTGAAATACAACAAAATACATTTAGCTACACCAATACTGAGATTAATAAGTGATTTAGTCAAATTTAAAAACCAAAAAAAAAACTTTTGGCACTAGGAGTGACTAAGCTAACCAAAGTGAGGTCGAAAAGCTGCCCATAGGGCAGGGGGATTTTTTTGCGCTAGTATTATTAAAATATTGACATAAATGTAGAATTGTTGGAACAATGACGGGTAACATAATGAACTAATGGTATACCATGTATGCAACAAAAAAAAAGAAGAAGAAAAAGTATAATATAAAAAAAGGAAAATCAATAATGTACATAGACAAAAATATATACTACCAGTTAATTAAAAGGATGTAACACTCAAAACCCAGATATGGTCATTCTTGCCAATATGTGCAACAGATACACAAGGTATATTGGTTTCAATCTTCTTTTTTCTTTTTTTTTTAATATTACCCCAGTAAACACGATGTTGTGTTGCATGGCCAGAAATAAATGTGATAATGATAGCTTTTCATATGTCACAACTAGCGGATAGTCAATTAATTTGCAATCCAATCTGTTCACAGGACATATTGGATTCTCCATTACACCATCCTCCTTGAACATTATTGATATCCAGACCTAATTGGTCATGGCCTTCGAGGCCACAAGCAGCAATAACCTGGTAACTGTAGTTAATTTGGCATATTGTAAAAAAAAAAAAAAAAAAAAAAAAAAAAAATCCTCTCTGATGTCATGATTTACAAACTGAACACACAAATAAATTATTTTATTATTAAAAGAAGTTATTTCACCCACTATTATCAAAAAAAATATTTAAAATTTCTTATTTTATTAACTAAATATTTCTTAATCATGTTCTTACCCATATTAACTATTTTAATTTGTTCATCATAGGGGTGATACCTATGTGGCATTCTTTAGCTTAGGTCTTTCAAGGTGAGCATTCATGACTGAGTTATGCTTAGCCAATTGAATACATCCATTAATGCTATGAAATTTCATGGCTACTATTACGTCAAGGTCCACTATCCCAAAGTGCTAGGTGGTGCTGTCCACAAAATAAAATACACTCAGCACAACAACAAATTGTGTCTATTTCCTCAATGGTTTTAGCCAGTGCAGAATTAATACTTACTTCTACATTTGCTGTGGATTTTCCATAGATTTGATGAAACCACTTGCATGTGCCATTGCATTAAGATGGTACAGATTAGAGGAATGACCATCTAATATCTTTTGTACCTTAAGCCATTTTTAAAAAGGTGTATTGATTAGAATTCTATACTACTATCTTTTACATACAAACTACAGAAAATACAAAACTCATCACCCAACCAATACTTCATTATATACTAACCAAGAATATTTTATAGTTCCTTTCCCCTGAAAGCACCTGATATCTATTCAACAGAATTGAGGAATCAGGTTTACTTTGCGAATTTGGTGTCTGTCAGTCACAAAACTTGGTCCATCATCTCCTCTGATATGACTTGGTGTATTTGGCTAAAAAGTGGTGGGGACACTTTAGAGGGGGTGTAAAGTGACATGGGGTGATCAAAATTGGAAAGAGTAGCCACACTGGTGAGGGAAAAGAGAAATCATATTTTCCATGTATAAAAAGCCTGAAAAAAAAAATGACGAAGTGGTAAAGGCTTGGGTCTTCCTAGCTGAAAGTCCCAAGTTCGATTCCTGGTGGTTCTGCTTTCTTTTTCTTCACTCGTTTTTCCCCTTTAAAAATTGAAAAAAAAAAATGTTTTCTTTTTTTTTTTTTTTTTTTCCCACTTCAGGGGTGGCTCCTGATGTTAATTTTAATAAGATTTATTCTGGGCATAGCAGGATAAACCACCAAAATAGGTTACTTCAGGTGTATGGAGAAGCTGCATTGAAAAGGTGGCATTGACAAGGAATTTGTGTGGAATTCTCTGTGACAGCTCCAATGGTAACATTTCAGGGGTTAATTTGCAGCTTCCAGTGATCAAAATAGTGAAGCAAAAAAAAATTTTTTTTTGATTAATTTATTTTTTTTTTATTGGAGAATTTTGTACTCTTTGGAAGCTCCTGGCATTACTTTGGCAGCTCTGCACCAGAAATGAAGGTAAAAGTTTTAAAGTAAGTAGACCAACTGCAGAGTGCCCCATACTCTTTGGCAATGAGGTACAAACTTTTTAAGTGGAGTCAGTTTTCGGCCTCCACTGGTCAAAAAAAGATGTTTAAAACCAACAAAATTTTGTCCTTTTTTCCAGGGCTACTGTATTTTTAAAAAGAACTTTGAACAGAGTTCCTGATTTTCAAAAAAAATGCTTTCAGATGAAGACAAATAGCCATCAAAACAATCAAGCAGGGAGATATACAGGATACTGTGGGGTGGGGGTGGGAGGTGTTGGAGAAATTAGGTAAGTAGCTTAAAGAACTTTGAGGGACCTGCCTCCAACCCTTCCCTAATTTTGAACAATTTGCCCAGATCTACACTAACACAAGCCCCACTGAAAGGCTGAATGAGAAGAGCTGCTTAAAACAACCTGAGGAAGATACAATCCAAGAACTTGACTATAATGGAGTAAAACAAGTACTCTCATTCTAATGATGAATATTTATTGGTTTGAGTTTTTCTTGACAGTCATGCAGGGAGATATAGGGGATACTGGGGGAGGGGGGAGGGGGAAGGGGGGGCATGGAATTGGGTAAGCAGATTTTCTTTGTTATTGTTATTGATATACAGAAAAGCTGCTCATCTCCTTAATACAATATACTCCCTTGGGAAACAGAACGTTTTGGAAGGAACAAAATGATGTTTTTAAAATCTATAGATTTGATCTTTATCCCTTACCACATTAATTACTTCAGTAGTGGTCATATTAGGGGATATTGTGATACAGAATTGCTGGGGCGATATTATTCATTGCATTGAACATGCTGAGGTTAGAGAGTGTTGTGATGTGAAACTGCTGGGAGGGGGGGGGAGCAGTGTTCAGTGTTCAATGCATTGAAATTGTTGAGAAGGTTGTGAGTGTTATGATGTAGAATTGTGGGGTAACACTACTTACTGCATTGAAGATTGCTGAGGGTGGATTATGAGGAACTGCTGAGGAATTATGACAATGCTTTGAACAATGCTGATGTGGATGGCGAAGTATTTTGGAATGAAGAACATTACTTGGTGTGGAGGGCAGGTAAAGGTTGAATGCATTTCAACGAAGTTGGGATCCATGTTCTCAACAAAGTTGAGGTCCATATCTGTCAAGTTATGTTGATTCCGTTGTGTTAGCGTGACTTAGTTGTGATAATTGTAGTGCCATGTCAATTAAATGTCTGCCATCATCATCCAACAAGTCATCCCCATCTTCATCCTCCATATCAACCAGTCCATCTTTGTCAAACCAGTTGTTTCAATGTCCACCACATGCCTACAAAACTTCCTCCACATGTGAACTGTTCTATGTTGGAAACCTTCGGAGTTAGTTATTGTACTTTCGTCAAGATGAACTTTACGTATGTTTACCCCCGTAACCCTTGACCAATGCCCATGCTAACTCAATGGGATTGAGTTTGCAATGGGCCATCAGCAAGCGTAGTACTGTATGTCCACGTTGTTTTGCTGCTTTGTTTGCAAAGTCGATTGGTTTGGGTCGATCATATCGTACTTTTTCCAGCAGCGTCTTCTTTATGTCTGTGTCAGCATATTGTATATTTTGTCTGTTCAACCATCATTTAATGTCATCTTCTTTGTTTGCTGTTGTTGGAGTTTTGTCCCTTTGTCTGTTGTAGTATGTGGCGTTGTATACAATTATTATAGAGTTAGGTGGTAAGTTGGCAGTAATTGTTGTGTTAACATTCCATGTAGTGTTCAGTATTCATCTAATCGTGGTAGTCAGCCCTGTTAATCTTAGATTTTTAAAAAATAACCTGCACCATCCACCCAGCCTTTGACTCATTCAGCATGAACCAAAATCAATCTTTGACCTTTCCCACTTGGTATCTTCCATCCATCTTTGCTGTGTAGTCCACCTATATGTATTTGTTGTGTGATACATAGCTACTGTACTAATAATGCACTAACTAAAACACACTTTGTTAAGTGCCAATAATGGTGCATGTGTTGTGTACTGTAGTTTGTTTGTAATACACAGGGAACTTTTTTTTGCAGTATGACAATATACCTATCACTATGCATATAGCTAGAAACTGTTAATCTTATGTGTTTTAGCCATTACTGTATACATGTGTAGTTCTTACGGAGGATGAAGCGGGAGGAGGAAGTGCTGACAATGCTGCTGGCAAAAAGCATCACTGAATACAGTTGTCCTGTCTGAAGTTGTGTTAGATCCACTCTCAATATAACAACTTTTTCAGTAGTCACATCTGCAGCATCATCGAAAGAGAAAATGATTGCAGTGCTGCTCTCATCAGTATCGGTGGAGGCTTCCATGAATTTCAAGCTATAATTAGTTACTTTGTATTCTGAGCAAGGGGAGGGATCCTGCAATATATCACATGAGGATTAGTGACAACAGGCAACTCAATTGACAGTATGGAGGAGTAAGAGTGTGCATGTGGTAGTCTGAGAGAGAAAGGCCCAGCCCCATATATACTACCACTTTTGAACCACAGTACACCACACATGATGACCCTCATTCAAGAAAATGTGGTCTGACATTATGGGTCATGGACTAACTATTAAAACCAATGGTACTTCTAAAAAAAAAACACTGACCTAATCACATGTTCACCTTTGTTTTAAAAATCTACAACATATGTCTTCGAAGCTGACACTTTTGTGACTACAGCCCACTAAAGGCGGGATTTTTGCTAGTATATATAAATTTTTTATTACTTATTTATACAAGTGAAATGACACTTGGGCCTGGGGAATTAGACCTACAAACGCAATATATTTGATATCACAATCATCTGGGGAATGTTTTATGAACATGAACATGGTCACACCCCTTCTGTGTTCATGTCAGGCACAAAAAAAAACCATCAAAAATGATACTTTATCAAGAGAAAACCTTGGAGCGACACATGGGCAGGGTCCTACCTGGCCACACCTTTTCCTATTGTTTTAGTAAAGCTAAAAAGTGCCAATAATAAAATTTTTGAATAATGCTTATACCTAAGGAATTAGACCCACAAACCCATTCAATATATATTTTGGTTTGTAAGTATGTATGGTTGTTTGTATGTATGTATGTATGTATGTATGTATGTATGTATGTATGTATGTATGTATGTATGTATGTATGTATGTATGTATGTATGTATGTATGCATGTATGCATGTATGCATGTATGCATGTATGCAGGCATGATGGCCAAACTCTTGAACCAAAATGCCGAAATTTGGCATGTTGTTTCCAAGAACCTGAATGAGCATTATTAAACACATATGGGCGTGGTTTGGCCATAGACACACCACAGGAAATTGTTTTGGCTATCAAAAGCTAATCAAAGGACCAACCAGACTGAAATTAACATGTGGTTTGCAAGTAACTGGGTGAGCATTATTAAACGCATGTGGGTGTTGAATGGGTGTGGTTTTGTCGTTATTACACCCATAGGAAGTCACTATGCCTACCAAAAAATAATTTATGAACCAATCATGCTGAAATTTGGCATATGGACTCCTAGTAACCTGGTGAGCGTTATTAACCACAAGTGTGTGGCAATGGATGTGGTTTGTATTAGCCTCACCCACAGGAAGTTATTTTGGCTGCCAAAAGCTAATTAAAGGACCAACCAAGCCGAAATTTGAGCGGTTTCTATAATGTTTGATGTTGACATTGTCTATGCAATGCCAGGTATATGCTGCTAGTATATATATATATATATATATAGCATTCCCCGATATGAAACTCAATCTATGTACTCCCAGTACTACCCTAAATAAACCGTAAAAAATTGGTGGTGATTCAAATTTCCGTTCGGAGTAGAATTATTTATGACAGACAAGACACTTGCAAACTATACATAGTGTGAGATATACAACTATATACCCTACGTGTGTGTGTGTGAGGGGGGGAAGGGGTAAGTTTTAACGAATGCTTCTTAAAAGTTAGGTGACTATATACCAATTCATAAGTTACAGCTGGATCAATAATTAATTGTTCTATGTAAATCAGTAAATGATATATGTAGGACAAATGATACAAAAATACATAAAGAAATTTAATATGCATGAGTGTGGTCCATTTTTCTTGGATCATACACTGGTCATCTAATAATCTAATATAGTTGTGTTGTTGTTTTTGAATGAAACATTATATTTCTCATATTCAACAAAATATATTATTTCATGTGTACACTAATTTATTCTTGAAAAACTGGACAATACTGCAAGTGGTGGACGCTTACCTTGAATTGGATGACAAAAAAAGATATATTTCTAAACATTCTGATATCATCTTCATTTACATCATTTGGACCTGTAACAAACCATTACGTAAATGAAAAGCATGAGATTCACTATTTTTATACAAATGTGTACTATTTCTGCCCACAATCTGCATGCACACACGCATGCACACACACGCATGGACGCGCACACACACCCAGCACTCATGCATGCACACCCAGCACTCACACACAGCACCCAGCACACACGCACCCACCACACACGCACCCAGCACACACACACACACGCACACACACACAGCACTCACACACATTGATCAAGTTGTGAGAGCTAAAAGAGAGAGAAAAATTCTATCACTGGAATTCAATTTAAAAGGTGCATAAAATGGAAACAATTCAGATTGTGTGTGTGTGTGTGTGTGTGTGTGTGTGTGTGTGTGTGTGTGTGTGTGTGTGTGTGTGTGTGTGTGTGTGTGTGTGTGTGTGTGTGTACATATATATATATATATATATTTACAATGGGTGTTGTCATGTTCCAACTAATGAATACTTTATTACATTAAAAATTTCTAATCATCTATTTATTGTTTGTACCACACTCAAAACATGTTTTTAATTTGAAATTACACCAAATATAAAAATTACATTTTAAATGGAGTTATAATGTAATGAATTCCTGCTTTCTTCAGTCTAACTCCACAGGAACATTGATGTGTCGTAGTGATAATGCAGCATGGCCATACAGTATCTTTATGCTAGCTCATTATGCCATGAGCAGCATAGGCCCAACAATGCTGTACAGCAAATTAGCATCATGCAGATTAGCACAGAAAAGATGTTAACATGCAACCTAGGAAGAGAATAACAGTAAAGAAACTGAGTAGATGCATCAGGACTACAATGGGACAGTTGAGCATATATCAACAGCAGGTAACATAAATGAACCAGAGCATGATGTCACTATTATGAATCATACTTCAGGCCTGTAGCCAGGATTTTTGAAAGGTGGTTCTTTTTTTGGGAAGGGGGAGGGGGGGTATTAACCTAATTCTCATTAATTATTCATGAGATATATAATATGTA